>JAOVVO010000017.1:0-320124 GCA_028564675.1 Onchocerca lupi | reverse complement strand
TAATAATAATAATAATAATAATAATAATAATAATAATAATAATAATAATAATAGTAATAATAATAATGATAATTATTTTAATTTCATTTTTTTAATGTTGTCACTTCCATGTAATATTACACTTGTTATTGTAATTGCAGTAAAAGTTACATGTTGTTCCAGAAATGTAAATAGATTAGTATTGAAATTATTGATATTTAAAAAGAAGGCATTACGTAAATTTCATACTATTTAACAGCAAAAATTAATTAATATCATTGATGAATATCTTGAAAATATGATTTATCATAATTATGATACCTATTCTTTTAAGAAAATTGATGAAAGAAAAAGTAGAACTTTTCTTTACAAAAAGATTTGCATGCTTTTTTTTTCTTTTTTAAAGAGAAAGAAAATAATGAATTTAAATTTCTTTAAGAAATAATTAATTGTTTTGAAAATGAACAAGAAAATTTTTAACCTGAACATTAATTTACCAAAAGTGGTAAACCGAACAGTACTAACATCGGCTGAATATGTTACTGTCATAATTAAATATTCTCTTATTCGGAATCAAAATCAGTACTGCAAATGGTGATCAATAGAATGTTAACTTTTCCAAGCGTTTAATTTTTGAATTTTGTCAAACTGTTGCTCTCACCTTGAAACACATAATAATCATTAATTGGATGATAATTGCTAAGCAATCCAATCATCGAATATAATCTATTTTGCGATATGGATTTCATTGCAAGTAGAACATGTTCATGTTTCGAAATGACATTCTTGAAGTTCATTATCTCTATCTTTTCCGCTTAACAAAATAATTGATAAACTATCTGGAAATCCTAATTTAGCCTAAACAAACAATACTAAAGTTTTTTTTTGACATTCTTATTTTTTTTTTTCAGATTATCCCTTCATATTTCACTTCAACCAGATAATGTCTTTTTCTTTTATCTACAAGATACTTAAAAAAAATTTCGATATGAAAATCAAATTTATTTTAAACAAACAATCCAGAAAACGAAACAGTTGATAAAATATGATGAAAGTAAAATTGCTGTTTCTTCTTTTTTTTCAAAAAAATTCTTTCCATCATTAATTAATTCATGCAGATATATAATTTAAATAAAGATCGTCTTCTTATTTCTTAAATTAAGTTTTTATTTTAGCAAATGATAGTAATGATGGTAAATTAAAATAAACAGAAAGTGAAATTAGGCTAAGCATAGATATAATTAAAATTAATGCAAATCATCAGGACAGAATGTCAAATTTATTTAACTTTATTCTAGCGTAATTAATTCATAATCTTAATGGTAATTACTAATTTCCATTTTAAAACTTACTTTAGCTTGTTTAAGCCTAGTACATTCATTAAGAAAAATCTACTCTCAACATTTAAGACTAAAATAGTTGAAGTATTGTATTGATAGAGATTACTTATATCAATTCCTAATCTTAATCATATTTTCTAATCTCAATCTTCAAGTCGATTCTAGTCTGCTTATGACTAAAACATTAAGTTATCGAGAAAAAAATTATTCTTAGCATTTAAGAGAATAATGTAATAGTTAATTTAAGAGAATAATGCAATAGTATTATATCGATAGAAGTTGTTATGCATATAAAATATTCGTTTACTTTATGAGAAAAATTATAATAGAAAAATAGAAAAGCTATTGAAAAGCACTGTAAAATAGGGTTTTTTGTATTCGTCTGTGGAAAATGCAATATATATATATAATGTATATATAAATACAGTATGTTCAAATGTTTACCTATCATTTTGTTCATGCTTCTGAAATGGATGGTAATATTTATTAAAATATTTGGGAGAAAAAAAAGAAAAAAGAAAACAAATTCCTCATACATTAAATCAGTCTATCTATTAATTACCTGCTTTGATACGGTAGCAAATTAAGGCATAAAAATTTGCAAAATGATAGAATTTGGAAATAAAAAGTCTAAGCTCATGTCATAAGTATATTGCAGTTTTTTTTTTTTTTTTTTTTTTTTTTTTTTTTGGTATCATAAAAATTATTAAGTTTAAAATTATATATTTAAGCTTTAATCTTATTAAAATTTCCATTGATTAGTATGTTACGCTTAGAAAAATGCTAGCATAAGTAAATTTTATCCATGTAAAAATAAGTTATTCGTTGCGGAAGAATAAAAAAAAACAAATGTAAATAACATGGTCATAATGTTATTTATAAAATATAAACATATTGACATGAAAAAGAGAGATTTGAGGATTAAAATTCCTCACATTTCTATGAGATTATTGATCATAATGGAAATCATTCTTGTTATGTATGGAAATCGATTGACGTGATGTTTTTGTAGACTAATTAATTCGCTACATAATACTGCTTTATTACTGTATCATATAAAAATTGATTTTTTCCTAATATAGAAAGGGATTTATAAATAAAAATTTTGGAAATGTTTTTTCTAAATTTTTAAAATTTTAAAAAATTTTCAAACTTTTTGCATTATAATCTTTTTTTTATTATCAATAAGATAATAAGATGATTTACTCCTCCGATTCTCTGATTTTCCTTCATTGATATTCATGACAAACTGAAGAACAAGGATAAAGAGAAAAAACACTGAAAATTTTAACTTCGACCTAAAATTCTCACAATTTCCACAATCATAGAATACGGTATTTGATCTACATATCGTAAGAGACGTATGTAGTCCCATGTGGTCTAGTGGCTAGGATTCGTGGCTTTCACCCACGCGGCCCGGGTTCGATTCCCGGCATGGGAATTCCAGGACTTTGCAAAAGAATGGACATTTTATTAGATTTGTGCTTTTTATTTACTTAATTTTTACTTTTTATTTTCCTCAAATAGCCTTTTTACATTAGTGTTTATATAAAATAATCGTAAATTTCAGTTGAAGTATATAGTAGACTTTCAGTTTTTGCCGGATTATTTTCGCTAATAAAAATTTAATTTAAAATATCACCTCAGATGACCGCAACTTCCCTTTGCCTGAAATTTTGCAGAAAGGTCATTTCTCTTGTGTTGTTCAAGATAGCATCCAAGAGAGCTGGCTTGTTAAATTAAAAAAGCATGATATATATCAAAATTTCAATAAACCAAGCGTATAATCTATCAAGTATTGTGCAATTTGAAAATTTTCATTTATTAATTTTAATGATATTGGCGTTCTCGATTTTCTTCAAAATTTCCAAAATTTTGAGCCAGAAATTATTAGATATTCTTCACAATGACAGCATTGATCAATTAAGATTCTAATAATTCTCAGTAATCAATAAATTTTTCATTTTGAAAAGTTTTTTTTTCTGAATATAATAAAAAAAAAGTTATTCATAATAATTTCTACAAAAATTTGTTATTTGGAGTAAATTTTGCTAATTTCTAGGTGATTTGATTCCTGCTAGTATAATATCTTTTGATCGTAACTTTCTAATTTTAAAAGATGATCGATATAATTAGTGTAACTTGTCGAAATATTTTAATTTAATTCCTTATGGTAATTAGAGTTCCTTATCGTAAATGAAGTCTGGATCTTCTTGAGCTTGTGTAACTTTCTTCTTTTTAATTCTTTAATTTTTTTTAAGCATTTTTTTCCGGCCTGTTTTTGTCAAAATATGAGCAGGGATCAAGGGGGCTAAAGGTCAAGAAGCGCGAAGATAGTTTCAAATGAACCAACAAGCCGGTAAACTTGTTTGCCGCCAAAATAAACAAAAGGACAAGCATATTTATCACCAAATGGCGAAACATGTTTACTAACAAAGGATAAACATGTTTCCCGCCAATACGATAAACAAGTTTATCATCAAAACGCTTTAAGTAACAGATAAACGAGCGAGGTTAACCACTCGTGAGGCGAAGCGTTGGAGATCAAAAGGAGAGGAGGATCCCTGAAAGGATTTAAAAGGTTCGGATTTTGGAGCAGAATGAGTTTTTCGACCGAGGAACAAATAGTTTGGAGTTTCTGCAACGATCCAGGACGGCACAGCGATGGCGATGAGTGACAATCGAAGGGGACCATTTTTCTCTACTAGCAACAAAGAAAGAATAATCCAGTGACCAATTCGATTTGATATTCTCAAATAGTTGTTTGTACCGTAGAGGAGAAACCACTCTTCTATCAATAAAACTTTTTACAGAAGGATTTGTCGCTGTCACATCAACTCAAACTCAACTTTTCCGACATAACTTCCAATTAATCTGGAATATGGATGGAACTCCATCAAGACGTCATTTTAAATCAATTTTTGCTAATTACTCTGGTTGTCCTGGTTTGTCTGCAGCTTTTAAAATTTCGGGAATTTTCCGCCATTATGATTGCTCTCATCGACAATTTACTTGCACGTTGAAGGAAGATGAAGCATTATATGATGCGTTACAGTTGCAAATGAATGAAATTTACAATAATGAGATTGAATGTAATATTGCGCAAAGGGTAAAAAATTTAAACTTTCATTTCATTTTCAGTAGTAAAAAATAATGTAATTCTTATTTTTATTCACTTTAAAGTGTGGCATTTTAGATTTTGGTAAAGACTATTTGCCTTAATTTGACAAAATCATCTTGAATATGTTTCATACGGAAAATTGTACCAATTAAATAATAATGAATTATATTTTTGACTAGCTATACCTGATCACGCTCCGCGTGGCCAGTCCAAATCTTTGTTTATTCAAAATCTTAAACCTCCGAAAGTTTTAAATATGCGCCTTATCTATATTGATTCGAAATCTTAGACATCGGAAAGTTCTTACCTTTTGTTTTGAAATTTTGACACAACGTTGCATTCGAATACGCGCATATTTGACTAAATCATCCTGAATATTTTTTCATAGTACAGAATACAGTACCAATTAAATAATGATAAGTTATATTTCTAATAAGCAAAATTTTATTTTCTATCTAAGATCAACTACTCAGGCTATAGAATAAAATTGTAAAGACTGACATTATGAACTATTTTAAGCACCAAATCAATGATTGTATCGGAAATATAGATACTTTATTTACCTATATTGATGGCAAAAATATTGCTAAATTATTTAACATGCAGGTAAAACGAACAGGTATTTATGCAGCTCGCATAAATGATTCTTGGAAACGTGTACGTGTTGATCAGATTGATTATGATACAAATCAATGTTGGATTGAAACAGTAGATGATGGACAACTTTTGATAGTTAACCGTTATGAATTGTTTGTATTGAATCCAAAATTACTCATTAACCAGTATAAACGAACCTTTGGTGTACGCTTTGTATTACCATATAAATGTAGGCTTTTTTTAGATTTTATCCAAAATTTATTGCAATTATTATTTAAAATTAATTTTTGAATAATTATTAAAGTAAAATTGTCAGTAGCATTCATGATTAATTAAAAATGTATACGAGATTTTCATTATTATTATTATTATTATTATTTTCATTTAATATTGCAGCAAAGCAAAATTCCCTAACAGCAGCAGGTTTTGTCGATGGACAAAAATTACGGAATGGACAATTAGTGAATATCTTCGTTTTTTCAGACTGTGAACCATTCTTAGCGCTTCTCACCGAAGGTTAGTTAATCGAAGTTAGCAAAAGTTAATTGTATAAATAGATTCATGACGTGTAAAACAGACGTCATAATATGTTGGCTTCATTTACATTTTCCCTATCAGTAAGTTACTGTAAAATTATATAGAAAAATTATATCAATGACCTTTTGGAAAGCAGACATAAGCACTAATTCATATTTCAGCTTTTGTGAAAATTCAAGTAGAAAAATTAACTGATGATCTTGATCCAGGAAGTGCAAGACTTTGGTATGTATTAACATTATCTATAAACTAAAATAACTTTTTTAAATATTATTCAAATTTACTTATTGGGATTTATATATTAACTAATGCTATCAATCAATAAAAAAAAAATCAATCAATACATTTTTTTTAATGCATCAAAACGTGTAGTGATACAACAAACGATATTTTTAAGTAATTAGAAAAATGGACAATGTTATATTACTAACATATAACGAGAAAGACTATGCGGTATATAAGCATATGATGTAATGATTTCTACCAATTAAATGCAAAAAGAAAACAAAAAGCTAGAAGAATGATAATCTTAAGTAATTAATTTAATTGATAAAACACTGATTAATTGAATTTATCTACAATTACTATCGAAATGTATTAAATGATTAGAAGAAATATAAATAATTTAGCAATACAATTTCAATTTCATTAGCATAAAAACAAAATAAATAATTTAAAAGTAAACAATTAATAATATAAACATTAATAATTAAAATTAACAATTCCATCAAAAGTAATCGTTAGTTATTTAAATGAATAAATTCAGGACAACGACGATAACCGGCGAATTTTCTCGATGCCGCGGTGTAGCATTCGGCTCCTACACGACGGCCAGTTTACCAAGTGATGTTTGGTGTGACGTAACAGTTGTAGGATTTGAAAATCTGGAAAATATACAAGTTCGAGGACCAGGTAAATTTCATCGTCGATATTTTACCAGTCTAAACGTGAGCTACCGTAATATTAAACGCTCGAATGATCCGTAAGCTAAGTTAATGATGGTATGCTAGAAATGTGAAACATTCAAGTTTCATAAATTTAGCGTACTAATGTCAATCATTTCAATAAGAAATATGGCAATTTCTGTGATTCGATGCCATATCCATGATAGTTTCCGAACTTGAATTTGATCCAGTCAGAGCTTCGAACTGTCTGATCTTACTTCAAATCAAATATGCATAATACACATCCCTTCGTAATTTAAGATCAAGTCTTTAGAGCAATCGATCCGTCTAATGTACCTCGAACAGTTCCTCGAATCGGTGTATGGTAACGAGCAACTACGTGAAAGACTGGCTTTTGAAACAGGAGTGCATATCAGCGAGGGTCTAGCGTGCGTTGCGTGGGATGCCAGCAATCAAGTAGATTATTTCATTTCTTACGATGAATATTGGGATAGGATTATTTCACATTAAATAAGGATGCATCGACGTGATATTCTGGGATGTGATACATTGAAGGAAGATTATCTATCTGTTTCAGCGTTGGGTACGTGCTCGTGTTACGTGTACTAGTGGAGATCGTTCGGTAGTAGATGTTATTTGCGTCGACTATCCATCTATTACGTTGCGTAACCTAAAATTCCGTGGTGGTGAAATTTATATGCTTCGAACTGATTTGTTATTTCCTCCATTGGTATTTTATGTATTTATATATTTGAGTTAATTTAATAATAATTATTTATAACTGTGCTAATAGCATAACTAACTATTTATAATTGAACGGGGTTTTTAAGTAAATTTAATAACAAATAGAACCTAGATAATGAGAATGATAATGATGGGTAGTGATGATAAGAGTCTCCATCATATATGATATAATGTCTGATAATGTTCTCATTGGTTTATATTTGCAAGGTTCTTAAATAAGTATATTTGATATCTTCTAATAAGTCATTAGGATTTGTCATCTTATCAACATTGTTATCTGAATGAAATGATTTCCTTATTTATTTCGCTTTTTCGTTATTATGACACCGTTATTATTATTAGATAAGAGAATTTATTCAGAAATCTTAGCTTAAAAAATAATTTCAGTGTTGTTCTATTCGAGTAATCGATGTCATTGATAAGTTGGATACGTTTACCAAATCGACACTGGCAAAAGATGTTCTTCAAATCGGGACTCATGTACGTGTCTGTTCTCCAGCATCATCAACCCTTTCTGTTATTGAACTTGTAAATGGGAGAAAGCTTGAAGAATACATTGAACATGCCGTGGAGGTATGTTTATGCTTAATTATTTAGAGATCTTTTTAGTTTGATTCATCTTGTAATGTCATTTTTGCTCACCAAAAATATCTCGTTTGGAATACGCATTAAATCGTGAGTTTTTTATTAAACATGCGAAACGTCTCACCCATTGAAAGTTGAGAACAGATTGAGGGCTTTCGAGATACAGTTATGTACGTCTTTTTTTTTTTTTTTTTCATAGCGAATGAAATTTTGAAATATGAAATATTCTTTTATCTGGTAGATAAAAAATTCGTATTTCAGCTGGCTAAAAATATAAGCTTTTGCTATAAGCCTTACAAATTTTAACAGTTTATAGGCTATTTCCAAATTCTAATTTAGAAATTTTCAGATCAAATTTTAACCAGATCTTCTTTACTTGTCTTTCCCGATGTAAATGATGTGAATTACCGGAATGTTTTATATTTATTAGACCTTCTGGTTTAGTTGTATTGTCTGTTTTAGGTAGATTCCATCCGTCGTGCAAAGCTTGGCCAAAACTATTCGGATATTTTAGAAAATATAGATGCGGCAAGTTCTTCATTATAATTTTTTTCATTTGTAAATTTTCTCGATTCCATTTCCAAAAGTTAATCCATTCATAGCTAATTAATTTTTTAAGGGGCTAGATCGACTGTACTTTACTTCTGGCAGAGATTTACGTACTGATGTGACATCTTTTTCATCCAGCATGAGTTTCCCGCGCACGGTACTCATTCCACAGGAACGCCACTTTGAACCTTTCAGTCAGTCATTGTCATTAGGTCAGTATACAACTTTGAAATTCAAACAATGATAAATATGACAAATATGCATTTTAAAAATTTGAGTATGAGAGTCGTGATGAAAAGACAAGTTTAGAAGAAAAGATGTAAAATAATCATATCAGTTGTGCGCTCTGAGCAATGCAAGGAAGCACGCGGAGACTGAGCAATTTCGGTGAATTTGTTATTGGATCAGGGATATTTTGAAAATTTTAGTTAGAGTAACAGAACTAATTTTTTCAAATGGATAAAATTTTTCAAAAATTGGATTGCAGGCTCACAACGACGAACATTACCTTTGCGTTGTGGTGTCAGTTCTATTCAACCATTAAAACACCGTTCTATAAGTGCATTCAATAGTTTAGCTGCAGGTCGTTTAACTTCAATTCCGCCTTCACCTATAATGTCAATGCCTTCATCACTATCATCATCATCATCATCCCAATTACATTCCAAAGCACCTAAATTATTTCCACGTTCAACATTCGAACTTCCTCAAACACCTTTCAAAGAAAATCCTTCCCGGATGTCACTTCCATTGTATAAAAAGCAACGAAAACCATCAAGTTCTTCATCTTCCTCTACGGTAATTATTGTTGTCTGGTTTAATTTAAGTCTATACTCATAATATTCAGTACTCAGCAGAGGGAAATATTTACAAGTTTCTGAAGGAACATCTGCAAGTTGTATTTATTATATTTAAGATTAAAGCATATTTCTTTTATTCCAGACTTCTAACATTTTTTAGAATTTCGAAAATGATTATTTAAATAAATCGTTCACATCTTGCGAATCAGATAGTGAAAATGAAACTTTCAGTAAGTCTGTCAGACAAAAGCAACAGTCAAAAGTAAGTTCTTATTTGTCGAAATACTCGTAAAATTCATTTATTACGGCATTGTGCAACACATATTTTTATATTAACAGAGAAGAGATGAAATACTCGACATTGATAGTTTCTTTGATAGCTAAGAAGAGCTCATATTGCTCACATTTTCAAAATCTCCCATTTAATTTTTCCGCTGTTCCAACTGGTGGTAATCTTGAATTATTGATAAAATATCAAAGTTTTTACTCCATTCCAAATCCAATGAATCTTTGCTAGAGCTTCCATTCCCATTTAAATTCATATATATTAAGATTTTAGAATCTGGAATGAATTAATATTTTTAATTTTACAGAAACCATCAGTCGTTGTAGTTCGGCCGTCACCACCACTAAATAATTCGGATTCATATTCTGAAAATTCTGATCCATTACGTGAGGCATGTCTTATTTTCCCTTTTTCTTCAATAAAATAACTTGATGAAACCTTTCTTGGAAATATCCTGATACTTCTTAATTTGATCTTTTTTCTATCACAGAAATCAGTGCAAGTGGAAATTCTGAATATAAATTGTCCGACGGAAATCTTTCTGAGTACTGCAGAAACGAAAATGCAATATGAGATGCTCAAACAGAAGCTTTCATGTTTGGATGATGTTAGTTATTTTTGATTTAGCAATCGGCTTTTATTCAATTTTAAAGAAGCATTTTTTCCAAGTTAGGATGGTATTTTTTTCAGTGAATGTTTCCAGCATTTTTTAATATTTTATCGAACTGATACACTTTGAGATTTAGACAAGCTTGAACAAAATAATGAACTACCTAAGATTGCAAGAAGCCTTTGGGGAAATAGTTTCAAAGGATGAGTATTTTGTTTTGGATAAGATGTATTCTAATGTTGATTTTTACTCAAGTATAATAATAAATGCTGTTAATATTCCTTCTATATGTTCACGCCTATTTTTGCTTTTCAAAGACCACGGGTGGGTTACTCAATGGTATGAAATAATAATGATAGGGAAACTGAGATTTGTAGACTAAGGCAACTCTATATTGGTAAATGAGTCTATATTTATAATTTGTATTTCTGTAAGTAATAATCAACGCCTTTCTTATGAAAAATAGAAAGTTTGCAATATTCCATTGTGATAGATTAAAAAAGGCGTGAATATTTAGGCTGATTTAATGCCAATGTCAGGATCGTGGTGTTCTCAAAATGAGCATTATCTGTTTTGGTTTGATGATTGTTGGAATCGAGTGAAAATTTTGGCTCGTGAAGATGATGACTGGAAAATATTGTGCGTGGATACTGGTGAAGAGAAATTTGTCAAATATAATTCGCGGTTCTATTGTTTGCCTAAACAGGTTACCGCTTTGTTAATATTTAAGTATAGTTGATGAAGTCTAAACACTTGGGATGGCTCATGATTTCTCTAATTTTCTGAGAGCAGAACAATTCTTTAGAATTGTATTGTGAGATTGTTTTGTTGGGATTAAGAGGAACTCTACCTTTTGTTATACGAATGCCATCATTGCTAAGTACTTTGTTAGATCTCCAACTGATCAGTAATTAAAGTCTTCACTTTTATTTTGCTATGTTTGGTGACAAGGAACTTTTTCATGAATTTTTTATCATTTATCTTCTATTTAATAGTTTTAAAATTTCAACTAACTTTTTAAAAGCTTTCCCATTAAAAATTTTTGCAGCTATCAATCAACGAATTGCCTCCGACATGTTTGGGACCACTTCGTCTATCTGGTCCGGTAAATGGACAGTGGTTGAGTATCGATGCGCGTATTATTCTACGCAGCATTTGCGAAAATGCACGACATTTAACTGCTAAATTCAGCAAAAATGAAAGCAACCGAAGCATATTGTTATATGATGAAAATGGACATTGTCTGAATGATCATTTCATTGAAAAACTCAAGTTGATGAAACACAAATTTGGAGATAATTAGATTGTTTGAAATTAGGAAGAAATTTTTGAACAATCTGATTAAATAATTAGATTGTTTCTTGTTTTAAATCTTCAACTATTTTAAATGTCAAACAGGAAGGATGATTTCCAACTATAGCTTATGATAGTTAAGCTAAAGAAATTCTGATTTTTGTGAAATAGGTTCTTTAACATATCTGTAAAATAGTTTTGCACGTATATGTTTGGATATTTGTATATGACATATTTATTAAATATATGCAGTAGTATATATACATGTTTGAAAATTTCTGGAATTAGGAATTGAATTATATTCTTTTTCAATATTTTATGTTGTTATTTAGGCCTTTTTTTGAAGTGAATACATTTAACTCCCGTTTACCCATGTTCATCTGTTCTTTATATCCTATATTTGTAAATGACATTTCATGCTGTTTCGCAAGTTGAATGTGAAGTTTTTTTAGTATAAATGAAAAAGTTATCAGTATTCAGTTTTGCTACTTTATCTTGAAAGAAATGTGATGAAAGTGCAGTATTTTTTTCAAAAAGCTATATTGCATTAGTGTAGAGCGATTGAGGATTGAAATTGAAGTCAGCAAACACGGAACATATAAGGGCAATGTCCAGTTCGCTTGATATAATCCCAAGTGTTATGAATATTTGAATAATAATAGATTGAATGCGAAAATATTACTCAATCCGCTAGAGAGGACGGGATATGATTCGATTCTTTGTTATGGAAATGGAAGTATTAGATCCTTTCAATTATTGTTATGATTATAGATGCGATTACCATTGGAAATATCCAGTTTACTGTCACCAGTGTTAGGTTTTCACTTATGTAGAAGAGGGAAAACTTCGTCAAGCTCTCTGCTTAGACGACCGCGGTCATATCGAAGAAGGTTATATGATGCTGCATTGGAGCCCATGGTACCTAAAGTTCAAAAGATATGTCCCTCATTCAAAGAAGTTAACGATTTTTTTGAAGGATTGAAATCTTCTGTAAGTTTATCCCCAATTTATTTATCTAGTTTTTATTTCATTTGGTCATCATATTTGGTATTGAGATTTCAAATTTTGATTTCAAGCATTGAAATTTCAAATTTTGATTTCAATTTTCAATTTTACGTTAAAGCCTAGATCTAAATTTATATTGTTTTTTTCGTTGTGATTTGATGCTGTATAATTTTTCTTTTAGTACTCAGCATTTGATATTGCACTAGTGCAGCATATTCGGGAAAAAATCAGAAATGAAGGCTACGAAGTTATGGGTATTTGTCATAGACTCGCTGTAAAACAGCGAACAGAATGGTTGACTCGAAATCAGTAAGGTTTCGAAACTTCTTTTCGACTGTTAATTTTTGATAAAAAAGAAACACATTCTCTGAGTGATTATTTCATTAGTTCGGTACGATGAAAGATATGGCATTCTTGAGTCGTAAATATTATTAATTGTGTGGATTAGATCGGACTAAAGTGAAAAGCTGTCATAATTGTTCACGTGTACATCAATATCATTGTAGTACCAGACTAACATGAAGATTATAGGATTTCAACAAATTTTTTAGATGCTTTTTGTGACTTACATTTCAGAATGCGGTTAAATGGTCTCGAATTTCGGGATTATGGTAATCGGATTATGAAAAAAGTATTTGAAGGTACTCCGTTGCAGCCACTCAATGACACAATATTTGTAGCCACAAATTGCCAACTTTTTGGCAAAAATATCAATGCGATCAAAACGATTATTACCGAATGCGAAAAGATTGACTGGCTTATACCAATAGGTGATTTTTTTTCTAATTCAAATTTCTCTCAATGATATAAAAACATTGATGGTTTTCCAGCAGTAAATCAAACAGAATAATTTATCAGTCATCATCGTTGAATCTTTTTCCGTGAAAGCCTTTCTATATGGATGTGTCCATCGCGATGCATTTCGCTATACAATAGTCTATCATTTTGAGCATCCTTAGCTCATGTCAGTCAATTCTTTTCTTTTTTTTTTTGGATTCATTTCACTTTCAATACATCTTAATTCCGAAGGTTCAAAAAATCATATAACTACATTCACTTTCAGCTGTTGTTTATGGATCTCGAATATTATCGATATCGGAAATAAAAGAATTATGTAGACTACCGTCACTAGAAGATCATCGTTCTGAAACAGTGCAGATGCTATCGATGCCATCTAACGAACTTATTTCGACACTTAATTATCATGTCATGGATATGATTAGAATCTTGGATTCTATAAAAGAATCAAAAGGAATCACTACTTTAACCTGAATGTTTCAACTTTTGTGTACAAATCCTGTGAGTTCTCTTATTCTGTGAATTTCCTGACTCGATGAAACAATCCATCTCGAAAAGTTATTGTGTTAAAGACTTCGATTTTTTTTCGACAAAGAATCAGCATCTCAGACGCGCCATAAAGTGATCAAGAACTTGAAGTGAAATGCGAATTTCAAAGGATTGTCATTTTTTTTTTTTTTTAATCTCAGATCTTCTGAGATCGTAAACATTTAATACTTAAGATATGTTGCAAGTTGATTATTCGTTCAAGAGAGAACTGGACAGAAGGAAAATAATTTTTATTCTAAAATCAGACAAAAGCACAAATTCGTTCATAATAGTACGGATTCCTTCCACTCAAAAATTTCAATTCTTTTTTTGCTCGTTCTGTGCGACCTGAAGATAGCTTCATGAAATCTAAAATAGAAGATGAACATGAAACTGTAATATACTGCAAAATTTAGCATGAAATAAATTTCTAGTCAACAATTTTTATTAGTTTCAGAGTTAGGAAATTAACTTAGTCTATGAGGACTAGGAGGTTATATAAATTGGAATATTTCTTTGTTATTATATTTATCTGTTTAAACTTCGTTGTTCCATAATTTTGGAGGACCTATTCAAAGTTCACCTGATTCAGAAGCAATCCAATTCTTCTCAAGATAATAATCATATAGAGTATCCATTTCTTCGAACGTATACAGTGAAGTTTCAATGGGTATAAAAGGCTCGATTTTTTCTATATCCTATAATAAAGCCCAGAACGTCGAAATTCATATCCATCATAAAACTAAAAGAAATTTTTGTGCACATATTATGATCGCACCTGTCCGAAAAGTTCCAGTGGTGTTTCCAGCGGTACTGTGAGATGATCGCGTGCGTCACTGACTTCTCGTTTATCGGCAACCAACAAACATGCACCATTCGTCTAAAAATAAAGGCTATTAGTTTTTTTCCAAAAGATTTTCCGAACCAAAAAAAAAAAAAAAAAACAATCACATGCAAACTTTTCATTAAACTTGTAAGGTTCGGGAAAGGTCTCACATCAAATCAGAATATTCCCGTTAAGTGGATGAACCTACCCAATCATTTCGTAATAACTTTCGGAGATGATGGACCAAGGTAAAGTATTTTGGATCAACAAATTTATGATTTTTATCCTTCATTGTTGTTTTACCATAAAGCGAGTTTGCATGATCGATCGTTACAAGTAATGGAAATTTGCCAGTGCTACAATGATACGTTAACTCTCGAAGTAAACCACCAACACAATCTGATGATAAAGAAGGGGCAGAAAGACCCTGAAATGAAATATGTTGTTGTTGAAATGAAATGAAGCATTTATTTGATTTTAGTCTCTCGCACTGTAACCAGATTTGGAATCATGATGAAAAAATAAATGCTAATTTTATTAAGATGAACCTTACAATGTCAACGATATTTGTAATTGGTTCTCCTGCTTTTGTTTCCTCCACTTTAGACCATTTGTAATGTTTCTGGGCCTTGCATTCCTGCGATTTCATCAAAATTTGGAAATAATTTATTTAAAACAAGATATAAGCTTCATGAAAGACTGAACATGGCTGTTTTGATTTCATTTTTTAAATTTTATGAAATTTAAGCTAAAAAAAAAGAGATAGAAACAACCTGAAGTTTTTCCCAATTGGGTGTATTCATCAGTTTGAATCTTCTTAGTATTTGGTGCGCAAGCTGTGGAAAATCAATACGGCCTTCACGATAAGTTGACGCTTTTACTTCATCATAATCCCTCATAATTGTTATCACTGTAAATTCACATATATGATATAACTTCTTTTTCTTACCAATTTTAAGGAAGTTTCTTTTTAGGAAACCATTTAAAATGTAAAAAATAATTTAAAGTTGTCCTCTGTCCATTATTTTTGCAAGCATATATAATGTTCTTCCTACCTGAAAAGAAAAAATACAAAAAAGGGATTAGTTTCAATTTCTAAATCAGTTTTGCAGTATAACAAATAAAAAGAACATATATTTAAAAAATTTACATTTGTTAAATATGCAATCAAAAACTATCACTTTTGATTTTAAGATAAATTTGTACATCAATTATAGTAAGAAAATACAGGTATCCACTCTAGACAATTTCGATTCTCATGATGAGATTGAGAATTAGGGATGTTTCAGTGAGTAATATGTAATTCAGATGTTTACAGTAAATTACACTAAAAAGACTTAGACAGATATCGAACAATATGAAAACAGTTTATCCACTTTGACAATTAATATTTATTCTGAATCAAAATTAATTTTTAGGAATTCAAACCGTAAATTGTATGGAACCAAAAATAAAGATGACAAAAATTGGAAAAATATAAAAAATAAAGAAAAAATTGCTGTTGACACATACTATTTGGTATTGTAAATACTATCCATCCTTGCTTCCATACATAATAAATTGTTTGGAAAACAGTCATCGATTTACCAGTGCCCCATCGTCCCCATAATACCATGCGTAAATTTGGAATGTCCACACCTACTAACTTTAAAAGCAACAAAATATTGCTAACAGAGAAATGATTTTAAAATATGAAGATTTTCCAAAAATATACAAAAATTTGGATTATATCGAATTAATATCTTGATACAACACCTCAATTTGATATTATCTACTGCAGATAAAATTTGAGTGCCCTGCGAAATTTTAGTAATTCAAAATTTTTTGAAATATAACAGTCCAATATAGTTTTCTGCCAAAATTTCTAAGGAATTTTCCAGGAGTAATAAGGAAGTGAATTAGAAATTTATTATCGAAATTTTTGTTTTTTGAGAAATAAAAATATCCACTGCTTTTCAAAAAGGATATGCGTATTCACTTGTCTTGAATGAATTAGGTATGGTCTTTCCATGAGGTATTCTGCAAGTTGAAAAATGACACTGATAATATATGAAACTAAAAGTAAACCTTCAAACATGTAGTTGCTTCAAGTGTTGGTCGCCTGTATAACCAAACACATTCGTTCAATGTTTCAACTTGTTTCCGGAATTTCGGAGGCAACATAAATCGATAATACAATGTATCAATGTCTTCATTGCTCACCTGATACAGGCGACCTAAGTCTTCAGCAGCTAAAGCGGTCTAAAGTTCAACATTTTCATAAAAACAATTGAATTCATAATTTATTGTCACGAAAAAAAAAATTCTAAATCTTTCAAGACATAAAAGTATTTAATTATTTCAAAACTGTTCGGTTTATATGGAGAGTTATTGCTCTCAATTTGTACCGTGTCAAAAAATAACAAGAAAAATTTGTAGGAACTTCTATCCAGGAATAGGCTCTTCCATAAAAATAATATAAATCCAAAACCGCTTTTCTCAAAGAAAACGCACCGGATCATTTGTACTTGTTAATCGATAAAATCTGCTGCGCAAAGATATTAAGTGAGCCGGTTTCACTAAAAACAAACAGAATGATATTTAAAGTCATCCGAAGAAAATTTAGTATTTTTCTTCATTGAAATTCTTAGTCAGAAATAATTCAACTCACAAATCACAAAGCGCTGAACAAATGCATTTCGGATCAGATGTGGGAGCGAACTCACAACCATTCCAATTAAATTCAGAAAAATTAAAACTTATAATCCAAATAATGAGCCAAAAAGTCGCCACATTCTGGTAACCGGAGAAATCACCTGCTTGCTGAAAAAATTGCAGCAAATTGAAGGACCAAAAATCAAAAGCAATCACAAACGAATCATTTAACATATGAAAACTGACAAAATAACCTGAAATTTTTAAAAAAGTAGCATATATATCCACTTCAGACTCACCAACTAACTTTGCAGTAAACAAATCTATTTTCATTTTGTAAACGAAAGAACAAATCTGTTTTCATTTTGTAAACGTTCTGAATTTCACAAATAGCATCTGCAATACTTGGCGAAGAAACGAAACTCAGTTATAGAAAAATGACTGTGTAAAGAAATAAAATTATTTATTTATTAACATATTATATGCATTAGTAACCTGGTAATATTGACAACAATAAAAATTTCAAAACTTGGGATTAATCAAATTACACATTACAATGTCATAAAAGATAACCAGTTAACAAAAAGTAATCATAATCAGAATGGCATCGACTAAATAAAAGCTGTTAATCAACAGGGAGGTCAATGGAAGAATTCATTAACATCTGATCAAAAATGATGTAAAAAGTGTTTCCAGCGAACTGTAAAAAGTGTGGGTCGAACATTTCAGTACATTCTGATCACCGAGTAATTAAAAGTACTAGAGTCAAAGCCCACGATAAGAAAAACTATCTCCTAATTTAGAATTCCAATAAATCCAGCTTCAGGAATTGATTAACGCATATTGAAATTGATCACTACTCTCATATTCTGCCATATCAAGTGCCACTTCACAACTTTCTCGTACAACACGCTGTAAATAACAATTTTTTTTATAAAAAAAAAGCTCTTTCTTCTTTGCTTGTTAAATAGCTTTTAGGACTGCACTTTCCATGGAATTAAAAATTAAAAAAAACAATTTTATGATTGAAAAGACAAAAATTCATGTAAAAAAAAGTTTTTGCACAAATTCTTGTGGAATTAGGATAAAACACAATTAGACAAGGAATTCTTAGCAGGCCTATCAAACTACTTGAGCATTACTGCAATTGGCACATCAAGATGAAGTTTCATTTACGGCAATCAAAACTAATCGATTTTTCAACCGAATTCAATTCTATGATTATTTATGAATATCATTAGCTATATATGTATATATATAGGATAAAATCAAATATACCTCGGGATCGTTTCGAAATTTCTTCAGTACTTCTTCGCATTCCTTGGTTGCTATTGCTCCCAAAGCTTCGGCACATTCATGCCGCACCATATAATTTTCATCCTTATTTTCCAGGGAATGTTTTAATTCTGCAACTGCTACCGGCGATTGTACTTGACCCAAAGCATAAGCAACTTCATGCCTAAGTAATGCGCTGTCTCTACAAGTCAATCCTGAAATCAAATAAAACATAAATTAACTGAGATTGCATAAGAGGCTATGATTGAAACTGGGATTGCATAAGAGGCTATGATTAAAACTGGTAGCTTCGAAGAAAGCGAATAATGATGAAAACTTGTGATATCAACAACAAGGTAACACAGCTCAAAAATATGAAAACAATTAAACGAATATCAAAACTTAATAAAGCTTCCAATAATTTTATTAGTAGAAAAAAAAGCATAAACATTAGTGATTATTCAGTCACATCTGAGACAAGCAATGAATATTATATTTATGATCAATCCGCAAATTTCAAAAGCGGGAGATTTTGAGAATATGAAATAAGGACCTTTTGCAAGTGTTTTTATAGATTCATCTGTGCCAATATTTCGAAGACTAAAAAGAGCTTGATACCGTTCCCATAACGGTTTTGTTGCATCTGTCAAAATCAAAGAAAGCTTGTCAATATTGGTTTCAGCTGAGGCAGGAGTTGGATCTGCAAAACTGCAGTTATACTATCTGCAGAAACTTCAATTTTTCGCTAAGAGTCATATAAATCAAATGGTAACCAAATGAGATTATGCCTAAATGAGCAAAAATGTCAATTAACATTCTAAGTTTCTTTAGAGTAGTTTATACTTTCTTCATCGGCAGAATGTTTCTTTTCTCCATTACTTGCTTAACAAACTTAAATAGCCAATGATTTGCCAAATAATACTCTTTATAGAAGTTCTGATATGAAAATTGGTGTAAAATTAAATGGAAAGTAAAAAGATCTAAAACGATTTCTACAAAAATAAATTGTTAATACTCAAAATTTCATTTTCCAAAACTTATATCCATGGTAATATCATTTCTAACATGATGAATTAGGCTCTATTCTAACATTCTTTCACCTTAAATGAAGTTGCAATAATAATTTCATACCTACTGAATTGTATGGACTTTCTTTCTTATCTTCTTTACGATCGCTTTTACTTTCTTGAAGCCACATTATCCTTTGCAAGGCTAATCTACATGTTTCTGCAATAGCTTGAGCTTCATCGTTGATGTATTTTTCAAGAATAGTTGCAGAAGAGCAAGAACCAATTGCTCCTAGTGCTTCACCTGCTTCATGACGTACAATAATCTCTGAAATTTATGTATTTCAGAAAGTTTAAAGTTAAGCGTCAAGTCAGCCCTCAATGATTATTAATCGACTCATTTTTAGTGCTTGAAATAGACAGAGACTCCAATTAACCTTGATTTTCATCCTGAAGCACAGCTTCAAGAATAGGTATTGCTGTTTCATTCTGCGTCTGACCAAGACAATAAGCTAATTCATGTTTCAGAAGGGCGGATGGATCA
Source organism: Onchocerca lupi (assembly GCA_028564675.1). Classification (NCBI taxonomy): domain Eukaryota; kingdom Metazoa; phylum Nematoda; class Chromadorea; order Rhabditida; family Onchocercidae; genus Onchocerca; species Onchocerca lupi. The sequence continues at coordinate 300,161 of JAOVVO010000017.1, read as the reverse complement.
CCAAAACATCGTCCAATCCACTGAACTGAACGATCACATCCGAGGTTACGTAAAATAAAAAGAGCTCGAAATCGCATACAAAGTGATTGACTGAAAGAATCTCGCACATTATAAATTTCTTCTCACCCGGCTAAATTTCATATACTTGAAGCAAGAATAAGATAAAATTAATAAGTCTCGGAAAACCAAATTCCGAGACCACTAACTTGCTCTTATCAGCATAGGTTTTTTTCTTGAAAAATCAAATAAGAAAAGTTTCAAAAATCAGATTTACTAACCTATCATCTTTTAATGAATAGTATTATCTAAAATAATTAAGATTTTAATGGAGCTTCGATCAAAATTAATTTTGGTCTCTACAGTAATCTTACACAATTTTTTATGGCAATATTCTCTAGAAAGCTGAAGATATATGAAAATTTACAGTTAAAAGTTTATAGTTCATAATAAGAGTATTATTTAGATACTCCACGGATTTCATTTACTATAACGATGATATCTTCAACATGACAACGCTTGAATATGAAACCGAGAATAAAGAGAAAACAAATATTACAAATTCTTTGGGTTCATACTTGCTATCGTTTAGTAATCGGCCAATCATATCAATTTCGGAATCAGTTCGCATTTTCATTGATTCAGTCTATTCTGGATAATCTTCAAATAGAAGTATTAATAGGACCAGAAATATCCACGAATTGTAATCTTTTGGAATATCGCATATAATACTAATTGAATATTTCAAAAATGATAAGATTCTGAGATGTCAATGAAATGTATTATTAGAAAGATGGAATCAATCTAAAAGCTATTAGAGCAATGTTAATGATGATATTACTTGAGATTATCAATGTAGTTCCACTAAAAATTATGCCATCGAATAGTCATTTACGAATGATTTACGAATCATTTACGAATGACTGTTCAATGACATGAATATAAATCATTTGCGTCATATCGTCATTATAACGCACCATACGGTATGAACCCAACGTAAGAAACATTCGCAAAACCTTCTCTAATCGCACTTACTGATCGGACGTTACCAGCCTTTTTGCGTCGCAAACCAAATTCCTAATTAACACCAAGCGGTATTTTACGGTCAGCCGTGTATGCATATTGCATAACGTGAATGACTAACAGTGAAATATACGTGATGTACGTGATACTGGCGCCATGATTGTTATCTGAAGCTGTGACGTCATATGAATACGTTTTTGTTTTGGCGTTTGGGAGAGATTTCTATTTACCTATAAATTTATTTTTTGATTTATTGCTATTATTAATTTTTTTGGATTAATTTTTTGCTTTTTTTCTCAAAATTTGAAAAGAAAGCAATTTTTTTTTTGATAAGAAAGTGACGTAAAACATCTGTCAATAACCTAGAAAAGCGTAAATTGTAATATGGTGAAGGTAAAAAAAACTTATTTCTTGTGAAGAGGTATGATCGAACAAAGTCTTGTTATAATATCAGATGGTATTTATTTGGCAAAAGTTCAAAGGAAGATTATCATTGTTGTGTATTGGCCAATTTCTTATGAGTTTCAATTGCACAAAGTTTGATTACTCTCTTAAAATAATATTTATTATTAGTATGGTTGCATAATGCATATTTTGGTCTTTAGGCGAAAGTTACGGGTTATCTCAGAGTATCATTACTTGTCTAACGGATTTCGCTAAAAAAAGAAAAAAAAAAAGACAAATACCAAAATTTTGCTTTTTCCTTGGCCCTCTTCTATAATTTTGAATAGTTAATGATTAGCGTGGCAATTATCCTGCAAGCCTTTATTTTCTTATATCTGTAATATAATAGTCATCAAAATTGGTTACATTTGTAGGCAATGATGTGAAAATAACAACCTCTCGAAATTCTCCCGAAGACCTGATTCTATCCCGAAATACAAGGCATTTTGTCAGTATTTGCTATATTTGATCACCGTATTCTCCCTTGTTTTATTGTTCTCTAGTAATCCAATTGAAAGGATGTCATCTGAAAAGAGAACCATCCTGAAAAGAGAACCATATAATGATGTCATCCATCGGATAATGTTGAAAAGTGAGGCAGTGAAGATGTTCTCGTGACCTAATCACTTTCAGTGACCCCTGAAATACTGCAGTGATATTTCTGGCTTGATTAATTTTTTAAGACTATCTTTGTTTTTGATCACTTTCGAATCAGATTTATATTAGATAAGATTATTGCATATTTTCAGTTTCTTTTTCCTAAATTTTTATGTTCTTGTTAATTTCACACATTTTATCTCTTTATCCGATTCTTCCATCAGGATGACCTTTTCAAAATCATAACGTTAGGTTATCATCACTTCGTAGAACACATTCCTCTCCATTTCTATCTCTCTTTCAATTTCTAAAAGAAACTTCAGTAATCATTCTTATTCACATCGCCATACTTCATTGCATTATTTGTAATTTCATTTTAATTTTCGTTATCAAGAGCGGTTGTACCAGCGGTTGTCTTTTGCTCCACTAATTTAACTACTAATGCAGTGGTTCCAGTGATGGATATTTCAGAGATGACTTCACCACCAGTGATATCACCATCATTATCGATACCATCTACTCAGCCTATATCTTCATCCATTGATCCAGTCATCATTCGTAATATCATCGATGAAGCATTTCATGTGAAAACAGACAAGCAGGGTCGTGTCACTCCGTCAACGAAGCAAATTGGTTACGAATTATTTGTGAGCAGGTGATTAGTCCTCTTCTAAATCATTACTGAAATTTCAAAGCCATTATTAGAATTGATGCATGAGATAATAGTCGCTCAGAGATCTCCATTTCTCTTTTTTTTTCTTTTTTTTTTTTTTTTTCACTTCCAGATCTTTCAAAATATAAGACAATCAAAGCTTTTGATAAGTCTCTTAATAAGAATGAAAGATCTCTATCTATCTAAATAACAACATAATTCTCTTTATTTTAGAAAAATACTCTAAGCAGCAGTTTTTTGTAAGAGTCAACTGTTGTTTTTGATCTAATATCAAAATTTCATCAGTTACTAATGCACATGATTCAAATTTGACTTAACTTTAAGATTTTTCATTTCCTGATATTCCAGATGATTTATTCATATTTTGATAATGCTAGTGTGAAATAATTATCCTTCTTCCTTTCTGATTTCAAAATATTCAGATTCGAACCACGCCATTTGGTTGATGCTTTTGTGACAGTGATTGAACAATTTCCCATTGTTGCGGCTGAATGTCCAAAGTACAATAGTTGGTGGACACCGAGATTTTATCACTTGATTTTTCTCATTGCACAGGTCAAAAAATTGTGTATACTTATAATGTCATAGTTGTGCGTTTTATTCGAAAAATTTCACAGATTTGTTTTTTTAATTGATTTTAGTTTCGTAGCAGTCATTTTAACTGTTTTTATAATTAAATTGCTATATTTTATTGATGATTTTCAGGCTTTCATGAGCGTTTTAGCTTCAGAACGTATACCAAACAAAACTAAAGAAAAGGATGTAAGTTGAGTTTATATTTAATGTACAGTAACTTTTTAAGATGATAACTTGTATGATTTTTGATGAAAGTCTCGATTGTTTGTTTTTTTCCTGAACGGAATCACTTTCGGCACAGCAATTGGTGTTGCCAATTATATGTTTATCTTATGTTTACATTTTAAATAGTTTTCTCGTTTCAGCATAAGCAAGATTTATTTTCATTTGTCCGTGTAAGTATCACTGATGAACAACGATCCAGAATTTTGAAGGATATGGTATCGCTAAATTTCAGTTTCGACTCAAATTTTTGGAGTTTAGCCGATTATGTGTTGAATTTCAACAAATGTCCGAAAGATGTAGTAACAATTATTTTTGATGCTGCATCAGTGGGAAAAGCAAGGTTTTTTTATAACTTTCTTTTTTTTTTTTTTTTTTTTTTTTATCATATTTCAGTACATTGAAACATCAATAGTCGTAATCACTCTTTAGTAACCGTTCGCTCCCATAAGAGATTATTTTTGTTTAGTTATTCAATTTTTGTTCAATCTCTCTTACTAGTTTATAATCGAGGATTGTTCCTGTAATGCATGATTATAATCAAAAATATTTGATTTCGAAATATTTCCAGAGATACGTTAGCTATAAAGCAAAAATTATCTTGAAGTTTATCAGGTTTTTTATTTGCAGTTTTGCTGCTGTTGATTATTGCATTCGTAACAGAATGCTTTCACGTTACATCGATGATCCGACAATTTTATATTTCGCTGCTCTTTTGGGTCCTTTACGTGCCGGTAGTGTTGAATCATTTGCTGCAAAACGGACTGAAGAATTTCGACAGAAATGCCGTGATGTTTTGTTACGAGTGGAAAAACTGACTAGTTCGTCGAAGGAATGGGAGAGTGCAATTGGTAATTTTTGGTATTCTTTTCACAGTTTCTCAAAAATTCCCGGAAAAATATATGAATATAATACAGTTAATTAAATCTTGTGAATTTTTCGGCAATACTTGAGGGTTTGTTCTTTATATATGCTATCATTATCTATAATTTATCTAATCAAAATATTCAACCAAATTTTAGTTAATTATTTGGGATCGGTAAAGCAAAATGATTTAAATGGCAGTGTTGTGGCATATACATACGTTGGATTTCGTGAATCATTTTCAACCTTGATGAGAGATTTGAGGGGATTACCGCCATCAGATGATCGAATTAATGTTAGATGGGCTCATCATTTAGTGAAAAAGTGTGCTGCGAAATATTATTATGAAAAAACATGGAAGGTACATATTTTTTTCTCTCCGAAGATTCTTATAAAATCTTTAGAAGAAAAAAGAAATTAAAAATATAACTAGTTTGTTCAGACCTCGTGGACTTCATTTTTCCAATAAAAAATTGAAATTGCAAGTTTTGGTTAGGTTCAACCTACCTTCAGATTTTGAACATGAGTTTAAACCGTAGGAGTTGCATTAACTTATGAAAGAAATATCAAGTAAATCTTACAGTCAAACTATTTTTATATTTCTTTTTGACCTATTTTTCAATGATATTTGTTGGAATTGCAAACTTTTTAGATCGAAAACTTGTATGAAGTGATTTGGACAATATTGGCACAGAGACCATCCATGAGGAAATTCGTCGTGCAGACACTAAGCAAAGATTTTAAGGATCCTCAAGCTGCAGAAATGTGGCGAATTTGTAAAATACCATCCGATGCAAGAAAACGTATAGCACTTAATAGGTCGATAAATTTTCGTAATATTTTAATTATCCAATCGAGACATTCGTATAGTGAAGCTACTTTCATATATAAATACCAGATGGCATTCTAATAATTGTGAGATATTGAAGTATATATAGCACTTATTCTTGCAGTAGTGTTCTCTCATTAAGAAATTGTTCATGAATACAATAATTACCAAGTGTAAGAACTCTTCATAAAGAATTACGAGAATTATCAAAGAACAATGTAACAAATATGATCATAAACTTTCTTGTATAAGTTTATTATATCACTAATACTTGAGGACATTTTACAGTAAGGAAGAACATCTGGATCCTCGTACGCCGAATCCACCGTATTTAAGCATACCAGAATCGGTAGAACCAATCGAATTTGTACGGCATTCATCGCATTTGAAGCGTGTTGCCAATCTTCTGGAAGATTATGCAAATGATAATTTTCCACCGGTTGGTGTAGATGCAGAATGGTCTTCCTATGTATCCTATAGCAAGTTAGTTTTGATTTTCTCCAGTATGGTTGTTTTCTAAACTTATAAGTGAATGGAAAAGTGCTCTTTAAAGCTCGATATTAAGATAAAATTTGCAGAATGATATGTCAATTTATTTTCATCATCTCTATAATTTTTAAATTGGATTTCCTATTTATACTATTTTTAAATTAATTTTTTTACCAAATTGTAAGCTACATCAATAAAGACAATGAGTTCAATCCGAATAACAAAATAGGCATACATTATGGGATCCAGCTATCAATTGCGCGCTTGTTCAATGTAGTAATGTTTTCAGAGCAACTATACTACAACTAGCTATTCCATATCATATATTTATAATAGACATTGATGGAATCAAGTCTGATATATTAGTGGATTTTTTTGAAAAGTTATTCGTTGAATGGAAGCTTTTAAAAATAGGTTCATTTTGTGATTTTAGTTTTTTTCAATTCTTTTTGCATTTTCAAATATTGATAGGTTTCAATTTAGAACTTGAGAAGAAAGGGAGTATCGAAAATGCCTTCAGAAGGCATTTTCAATGTGCAATAATTTAATATTATAAAACGCATTACTGTGAATGATCTGAAACAGTTCTGTTAGTAATGAGATGTGATAAGTATTCTTATATATATGTCCGAGAAACAACTTGCTAAATTGTTCAAAGAATTTTATGTTTCAATGGAATATCTTTAAGGTTATCAGTTTGATGAAGATCTTGTTCAATTACGAAATGCGGTACAAAGTTGTTCAGCTTTATATCATCCAAAAAATTTGATATGTGTTGGCAAACTTGTGAAATCGGTTAGTACAGAAATTTAATTCCACATATTATTGATGATGTGATTTTATTTATTTGCATGAATTAACAGTATCTTTATCATGAAAACAATAATATTAGATTATGTGAAATTGTTATTCTCTTACTCTATAAAAATTTTTATAACTTTCTGAAGCTTTGTTATAGTTAATGAAGGAAAGTTCGAAGAGACCAGAAATAAATCTAAATGGAGTTTTTCATCCGGAAAAAGTACAGACAAATGAAAGATATGTAGAACAAGTAAGAAATGGTATTATGTCTACTGAAATGAATGGGGATTCAAGGAATCATGCAACAGATTGTGAGGAGAATATGGAAGCAAGGATGAACTTTGGTCCAGTTGTTATATCCCAAGTAATGAATAAATCCGATGATGTAGCGCTAACATCAGCAATAGAAATAGAGGGAATGAAAGAGTTAGTTACGGTAAGTTTTAAACTGGTCATTTTGAATTCAGAAATAAAATTTCCCGTAAACCTTAGATGTGAAGTGCCCGGACAAAGGGATTATAAAATTACGGTACATTTTTTGAGTTTCATTTGGTATAGTTGATATAAATTTCAATGATAGATCAAAATTGATGGTATAGTAAAGATGAAAGACCGGGATAACTTTTCGGTTGCGATATTTCTCAGTGATATTGAAAGCATTTCATTTCAGTTGATATTTTGTAGGATTTTTTTGGTACTGTTTTATTGTGTAATTACTTTTTCATGAATTAGCCTAATAGTCCCAATCTGATGCTATTTTACTAACGATGTTTTCACAGCATCAATTCTTCAAGAAAATCGAAGATAATATAATTCGGTCAGCTTATTCTTTCTATTTTCAAAAGAGTTCATTTCATTAAAAATTGAACTAAGTTTTGTTCATTTCATATTAAAATTTCTCTTTTTCTAGTTTGAACAGAAACAAGAAAAATTGGAAGTGAAAAATGTTGAACAAAATCCATTACTAAAGGAAATCAGAGGATTATCAGCATTGTGCGAGCGAGTGTTGGATAAACCATTAGACAAAACAGAGCAATGTTCTGTTTGGGATCGACGTCCACTTCGCGATTTGCAGGTATCTTGAAAAAAATCTTTTCTTTTGTCCGAATATGGGACCCAAAATTACAAGAAACTTCTATTAAGTGGCTAGGAGCTGATTCATTTTTCTTAACACCGTTGGAAAAAAAGAAGAGCATCCAAAGTATATCATGGTTTGAATCATTTACTTTTTTCTGCTTTATGCTCAAAATCATTCGTTCCTCTATCTTTACCGTTCATTAATTAAAACTGCTGAAGTGTCAAGTTCAGAACTGCAAGCTTTGAGCGAGTTATTAATAATTCAGTTATTTATTGTTTAATTCAACAGTTCAACAGCTTGATCTCTTTATTGTTTCAAAATCATGTTTCTCTTTTTCTTTTAGTTACGATATGCAGCATTAGATGCTTACTGTATGCTAATGTTATATGAGAAGTGCGTTGATTGGGCATCTCGACTTGATCTCAGTATAAATGAAATTTGCTCAAACCAAGAACCTCTCATTGGAATGCTACCACTTTTTTGTGATGAATAATAATTTTTTTTCTTAATCAATGATTCGGTAATTTCTCAATTTCTCCGCTCTTTCATTTCTCCGTTTTTTATTTTTTGTATTTTAATATATCCATCTTTATGAGATCTTATATAATTTAAGATTTTCTGGTACTAAGCAAATCTCTCAATTACTTTACCTTAATACTTATTCTGTCTAGTTTTTAAAATCTTTATTCTTCGGATCATTTCCTAAAAGTTGGATTAAATATTGATGATTCTTTGTTTTTTAATTAAAATCATGCACTTTGGACTGATAATGGTGAAAATATATACCACTGGAAAAGATATAATCTTGTTTTTGATTTGTTAAGAATAGTGATTTAATTTGATGCTGAGGGAAGAAATTTGATTTGAAAAATGATTTGAAAATATTGAAAAAAAATTAATTTTTTTTAAAAAAGGTTTTCAAAAAGTTCATTCGTTTCCTTGAAAATTATGGTGGATGTGGAAGTTTTGGTGTTTTTTATTATTCACTACTTCCAGAAATTATTTTGTTTTCATATTTATGCTTGTATATTGTTTATATATATATACGGAGAGAGAGGGAGCGAGAGAGAAAAATAGACAGGTAGTTAGTGAAAGAGAGAGAGGAAAAAAACGAGTTCATTTGTTTATGCCTCTTTGTTATTATCTATATGATTTTTAGATATTTTAATTTTATAGATGAGATTAATTTTATTCATAATCAAGATTGCAGTGAAATTGGGAAATTGGATTCATTGTGTCCATCACATATCTTCTCTACTGATGTATATAATATGTAATATAGAATATAGATGAGCTTTTTTTTTTTTAAGGAACCTGTATGGCTTTTCATTAATTTCTTTAATAACTTGAGTTAAGTTGCACATTACTTTCAATAATTTTTGTACCTCATTGTTATTACTTATTCCACTTATTTCTAACTTTTAGATTTTTTTGACATCTTGTAAATATTTTTCATCATTGTGCCCATAATTTTTGTATTCAAATATTAATTTCAGAAACTCATTCTGTTTTCAGCAATTTCCTAATGCTGGAAGTAATATTTTGATAGAGTTATCAAAGATTATTTTTTTCAAATGAAGAGAAAGAAGTTGATTCTCTTTTCACTGAATTTTTTAGTTCCCTTCATAATTCTATCAGGCCTACTAGTCTAAAAGTTTTTGCATTTCTGGTACATTTAATTATTTGCATGACGTAAATTTTTTTTTATCAATATCACCATTTCCTTTGGCTCAATCCCACTCACTGTTGTATTTTCAAAAAAAAAAAAAAAAGAAACCATACATTGGAAGTAGTGTTTTGATAGAGCTACAAAATATTATTAATAAATTTAAACGTTGCGACAGATTCATGCATTAATTTGTGTTTAAAAGAGATTTTTTACTAATATTTATTTGCTTACATCTGCTAAAATTGTATGTATTATTGCTTTCCTCCATATATCAAAATTGATTATTTTATTTCATTATTTGGGACAAAATAGAAGTTTTTGGATTATTTATTCTTTTTCCATTGACGCCAAATTTTTTTTTTTTTTCTTAAACGTTTTCAAAAATAGTGATCTCATGCAAACAGAAATGTAAAATGTAGCGACGAAATAAAATTACTTACTAGTGAAAAATAATTAAAAGTAATTACAAAAGTAGCTAATGAATAAGAAAAGCATATCACATCTAACAGTAAAACTGTTTCCTAAAGAAAGGAATAAAAAACGATCAATCAATTTTATCAGTACCTCTTTATCATAAAGTTAAGGTAAAGAGAAATATCATATGGGATTCTGCGGGAGCTTGTCTTGAAAAAAAAAAGAAAAAAAAGACCACATCTGAGAATGGAATAATCAGATTTCGAGAATTCATTGGATTCAAAGAGAAAGCATCAGGAGAAAGCATAAATACTTAGTTTTTCATTACATGAGTTCATTAAAAATATGTATATTTTAGTTGGTAGATGTTTAAAACTCGCTTGAAGAAGAGCAGAACTGAATTTTGATTATCAAAACATTAAAGTTCAGATGCGGAATATCAAAAATTTCTAGTGATAATAACGAAATTCGTTTATTTTGTTTAAATTTTACTTATTTCAATCCAGAATAGTAAGTTACATAAATTCCATATTTTTTTTTCTGAATTCTGGTTTATTTTATCAAAACTTTTTAATTTTGAACATGTGTTGCATGCGTTCAAAAAAATCGTATAAAAAACATGTGAAGATTTTCCGAAACGAGAAACTTTGTTTTAAAACGTTTAGTTTCTTGAAAATAAGTACCACTATTTGAAATAGATAAATTTACTTCAGCAACAGCCTCTATACTGAAAAATATAATTGAAATTTTTGAATTCTCATTCAGAATGATGAAATGCTAAATCATTTTTCTTCATACTAACAAATAAAGCTGAGAGACAAAAGTAAAATCTCGCAAAATATAAAGAAACTGAGTTGCCTGATTAATTTATCCTAAAAGTTTAAGAAAAAAAAGACGGATTTCAAACTTTGGTAAATCTCATAAAGAACGATATAAATTGATATGATATAAATTTGGTCATTGCTAATAGTCTTATGATTGAAATTTCATCACTTAAATAATTTTTTGCATATAATACACTATGAGGTAGTACTTTACAATTGATATTGAATGCCTACGAAAGACTCATTTCATAAATTTGGATGCAGATTGATTGTATCACGATTTTACGAGCATAAAAAGAGCAAATTGGAATTTTGATCAAAAGATTCCACAAAATACTTCATATTGTCAACAAAAATTTTTAAATTCCAAATCCTAAAATCTGAGATTCTTAATGCTACATTTATATGAGCAGCATCAATAGACAAGATGGAAATTTCTACAGTGCTAGTTTTGCATAAACTTTTTTTATTAAATACTAATATTATTGTATAAATGCTGAATATAGTTTCTTTTTTGAGCTTGTAATTTACATCATTGATATTATTTATTACTGATGAAGAAAAAAAAAAAAAAAAAAAAAAAACCATTTAAACCCTTACATACTTTCTCGAGATAAGAGTTTCTTACTAATCACGTTATGAATTAGCAATATCGTTTAAAAAAATTTAATTAGTGATAAGATGTTCCAGTCAGAGAAGATGATTTCTCGACAGATATCATTTAAAAGTACAATTATGCTACATTACCGTGATACCAGATTTTAGCTCCGAGAATTCTAATTGCACGCAACATTTATGCCAGGAATTTTTCTTCTGCAAATATACTTCGCTTCTTAGTCAAACGAGCAGATATTAGTAAATAATTCGGGAATTGCCTTATAGCTTCTTTCTTACTGAATCATCTTTTAAATTAAAAATCTTTGATTTTAAAATATCATTTTTATCACTGTAATTTGATTATGAATTAGTTCTCATATCACATGCACAGATATCATTAAATTCTTAACAGATCATTGATCTTCTACATCTTATCAAATTGTTAGCAGACATTTCTAGATCCAATTCTCCTAATTAGTTATTATTTGCTTATTCATCTTATCGAATTTCACGTTTACAATAACATAACATGTCGTCGGATATTTTTTTATATCGATGGCTATGAAAAAGATTTACTACACTGACTGCCAAATTTTAATTTTAAATTCGATCCCGAAAAGTTATTATATTTTCATTTTACTTGACTACATTGCAGTTTTTAACTTATCAGTGAAGTCCTGATAGAAATTTCCGTCCAATAAAACGAATTTGGGAAGAAATTTTATTTCTATTTGATTAACATATTGCAATAAACAAATTATAGCAACGCTAAAATGTATTCTCTTATCAATGCTGGCTAGTCTAGCTAGTAAATCTAGCCAATATCATTATTAATTAATTACATAGCTAATTTCTTAGAATTTCAGAAGATAAGATAAATTGAACAGTATTGAATGTGCATGAGGAAAGATCCAAAAATTAGCCTAATTGCGAAAATGACAAACAAAAGATAGAGTTGTCAACTAAATGGAAAAAAATGGAAATGAAAAGATCGAAAAAAATCGAAAGCAAAAAAATATTATCTTTAATTAACGTTATTATCTTTATTAGCAAATATTTAGGGAAAGTAAAGCAATCCGATAGAAACAACATTTGCACGATTTTGTAAGTTATCCAGAAAAAAGCATTATAAGACACTTCACACATCACTAATGAACGAAAATATTTTGGTAGAAGACAAAACATTTTTGAGCGGATAAAAATTCTTCAGACACATCATAAAATTCTAGAATGCACATTTAAAAATTAAAAACGGAACATTTATTTCGAATATTATGAATGTGGTGTCCGAAAAGAACTATTTACACGAGTTCTTTGCACTCGAATCGTAGAACCTTCGGATGATAAACTACTTAGTCGCTGAGAGTTAAAAATATTGAACCAAGCCAAATATGAATTCAACATTTTCGTCGTATCTTCTTCCGTAACACCCATCGACAATAGATTCTAAAATTTAAAGAGATCTGATTTATTTCAAAATGGAGAATGCTTACGTTCTTCATTTTTTCCAATGTAGTTAATCAAGAATTAAGCAACATCTAAATTCATTATTTTCGGGATTCCAAAATAGGCTGAATGTAAAGCAAAATTAAAAATAAGTTATAAACCGTCTTATTAATAATTCCTTCCAAATCAGCAATCACATATAACGACTTATCCGCAAACAACTGTTTATATTTCGACAATTCTAGAGTATTCAACCAGCTGTAATAATGTAAACCAAATCACTGCAGTGATGACATCTTTATCTTTATACAATCCGAACGATGCATAGAAAATTGAAAATCTAAGAAAATGTTGGGATCATACAAATACAAAAATAAAAAGAAAAAAGGCCTGTAATTGTAGCTTACCTATCAATGGGAGTATTCTGTGATAGCGAACTCAAATTGTTGCTTACCATCAGTCTGTCTTTATCACTTCTTTGACTTTTCTCCTTTAGCAAACTTCTAGTTAACTCGAAATTGCCGACAATAGTACAAAGTAATTTATACAAATGTCTTCCACGAATCTAGAAAAAGAAATTGGATTTCATATAAAATTTTTCATTTTCCACTTTGAAAATTTAGCCGTTGTAGATTTTACCTGCAACGAGTAAATTGTATCATCATCATCCCAAGCTTGACGCGGTGTGTTTTTTGATGAAACAGAAACAACTTCTGCAACTGCCGGATAGTGTCTAGCAGTTGGACGTTTATTACCTGAAATAATTGAAAAATTCTTAAGTAACACAGAACTGTAAGATCGAATAAAATTACTGACGAATTCAATGAAATATGTTTTAACCAACACATTTAACTGCTGCATTCCTAAATGGTCAATGATTGAAAAATCAAATTGAACATTTAATATAAATATTAAAAAATCACATAAATCACTGTCACTTCACAATAAAGCACCTATCCAGCTGATATTTTTATGTAATTCTATTTAAGTCTCAAGTTCAAATTCTTTTATGCAAATTTTCCAAATTGTATAAGTGGTCTTTTCGCTTAATATCTTAATCTAAATCCAATTACTATCCTATTCGCTTATTTTCCATTATGACCAATTTTATTTTTTAAAATCTCATTCTCTATGTTTAATTTATTCCTACACGAAAAAGTGGGTAACATAAAATGTTAAATTTAGCATATTAATTGTAATATTTAAACACGGAAAGACCATACACTAATGATTAAAAGAAAAAAAAACCAGAGATACCACATAAAAATACAAATGTCAGCAATTTTTTCGATATTCAGAGTGATTCTATTGGTACTTCTTAGAATGCTCAAGAAGTTATAAACACATTTTTTTGATGCTTTCGATCTGAATTCATTTTGTAAAATTTTAACCAAGCAATTTCCCACACAATAATCTCGAGCTAAATCTTCTGTAAATCCAAGTCTTAATCCAACATAAAAGATTTGTTTTAGACTAGAGAAGATAATACATTTTAGCTTGAATGTCTTAAGATCAAACAGCTGGATATGTATAAAGCATCAAAAAGGCCCATACGACACTTAGAAGAAAAAAATTTTTGATGAAATTTGTTATCGAGAATGACCATTAGATTTTTGATTTATATCATTTGCTCAAACAAGAAAATGGTAAATTTTTTTTTTTTTATTACAATCTTATATAAATATATATAAATGATATATAAATGATGTTTACATCTTATATAAATGCCATAGTTTACATCGATTTTTTTCCTGAAATTAGAAATATTATTGCAATAATACTTACTAAAGAATTAAATAATAACATATGTCAAATAAAATGATTTCCGGCCCTTAACTGTAATGGTCAAACTCAACATTTTGTTGAAAAATAAGTCATATACAAAAATAGTTTTATTCTCTCCTCATTCACTCTAAATTCAAATTGCGAATTTTCTAAAATGTTGAAAATGAAAGCTACGTGACGTACCAGCAATATCCAAATTTGCATTTCGATTTGGAAGTGAACACACTTTTAGGTACATCTTACTGTCTCCAAGTAGGTGACCACTAAAAATTTGACTCATCAAAATTTTATTTTTTGCACTAAGTAATGAAGCACGAAAAAAAAATTGAAAATATGGCATACAAGAAAACAGTTACCTGAAAATTTTCTAAAAAACGACAATTGTATTTGAATTTAAAACGAAAATTTACCCATTTTCCAAAGAAAAGCACAATACCACTTGCCGTCGATTGATACCACCAGGACAAGATGAATAGCATCGAAATTGCAGCGTTAAACGCGTATTCATATGAAGTGCGTCGAAAGGCACAATTACAAACGAACGCAAACCTTCTTCACCTTCTACTTCTTCTGTCAGATGTTGTGCTTCAGAATTATTAGTTACAATTAAAAAGTGTTCTTCCTGATTGCCTACAAAATTTCAAAAATCATTCTTAAACTGATGATGCGCGTATCTAATTATTATTGAAGCTATAATGAGGATGCTTTTTTTTTTTTGTTTTAAAAACTTTAGTCGGCAGCAAAAGAGTTCTCTTACTATTAGTATGATTTGTGGATTTGCAAAGTCATTCTAGATGGAAATTGAGTTTTGTTGTTTTTCACCTCAGTTGAACATTTCCAATAAAAATTACTCACTATCCAGTGAACGATGATGATGGCATCGACGAACTGGAACATTTGCATAAACGTTATCCGAATAGACTGCGCAAATCCGAATAAACGATTTAGGGGGAGGAAGAATAGGACAATGCACTGCAAATTTGACGTTGGTATTCATCCTTGCAAAAAGTGAACGATGTTTGAACTGTAAATAAATATTTTCAAAAGAAGAAAAATAATGCTTTACTTCTATGGTATCCAAATTCTTCAATTTCTCCAATATTTTTAAATAAATTGAAAATACAAATTTCTATTAAGCGATTGATTTATGATTTTCCTAATTTCGAAATTATTAAGATCTTTTGAAATTTCCTATACTTGACTAAATGAATAAATTAAATTGAACGCTAAATAAAATAATAGGCTTTAATAAGTTTTTTTCCTTAGCCTAATGTGTAGTCATATTCGCTTGTATTCGCGATTCGATCAAGCAAATATGTTGCACTGAATAATCAAATAACATTAATTTAAAAATGATAGAACTTTTTCAGATGAATAATTTCAATAGTAAAGAAAAATGAAAAAAATTAAATACGTACGATGTAAGCACTCCGACATCCTCGTTCCACCGTTACATCAAATTCTAACTGAAGTGCATCAGTTTCCGGTCTGAATAACTAATAATTTCAATTTGTTGTAAGTTATCAAAGATTTACAGTTTACGCAAAATATTTTGCCTTAGTGAAAAGAAATGAGAAAAAGTTCAAATACCTGACAGCAGAAACTGGCACTGATTTTAGTGAATCAATATTTATTTCGCTTGATGCATCAACACCACAATTGGAAAGATTCGCCTAAATTAAAGATCTAAATAAATCACTAGACATATGAATATATAATAATAATTAATATTAAATATTCGATTCATTGTAAATAATTATAAAACATTCTGTATAACAGGGGTACCGATTAAACACGTACATCTTGATTATCAAGCTGTGAAAATAAAATATTGGCGAAATTTGCTGTTCGCTCAGAATTCCCTGGCGGTATGTTCAACTAAAATATTTTTAACAATTATTTGCTTACTTGTATAGAGTTACTCTATCACTAGATTTATTACTAAAGATACTTTAGTAATAGTTTCTGTACTCCATGTTTCTGTGTGCTAGCCTATTACTATGGCGCACATTGAAAAATTCTTTTTTCACTATGTTTACTTATCAGCGAGTAAATAATAAGTATAAAGTAAAGGTCAGAACCTATCATATCCACTAAATTTTCTTATATTCTTGATATTTAGTCTGCCTAGCAAATTCCTGATATTTAGATCCTAAAAATTCTTTTTACGAAATATGTTTAATTCTTTTCAATTAAATATAAACTGAAACAAATTTACCTGAAACAAATCAAAATATTTTGAAAAAGGAAACTTCTGGAGTCTAAATATTAAGAATTTAATAAGCTGCCGCTCTCACACAATTGAAAAAAAGATTTCTAGAAATTATATGCCTTTTACGACTAATTTATGATTATTGAAATCGATCAATACTTACCGTCAATATTTCATCATCCATGTTGATAAAAGCATCCTCAGTGTTGGTAGCATAGCTGATACTAAAACAATAATAAAATAATTCTGAAATAATATTTCTTAAATAGCAATTCTTATTCCTATCAAAAGTGTAAAACCGAACTTTTCCCAAAGACCGTCATCAGATTGTTGTTGCAAACCAAACAATGAAGGAATCCCGAAGAGTTGGCTGGATCCATCACGGCTAATTGATAATGATTCGATTGTTGCCGCTGCACGTTTTCCTTCTTCATCCATCTCACTATCTGAAATTTGAATATTTTTATTTCTTGTTGAAAATATGAGAATTCAACTTTTCAACGCGTTATTGTGTACTTATCATTGTCCCCCAAAAATTACCTCATGTAAGTTCAATTTAACAAGTATAACTAAACCATCCGGAAAGCAAAAAAGTATAACTGAATTATCTGGAAAAAAATATTGTTGAATCATATTATTGAATCATATCGTTGAAAATATTGTTGAATCTTTACTGAGGAAGATTTTTATTCAAAACAAAGAATTTTTATCATTAGCACATAAAATATCAGTAACAATATACATCAAGATAAATACCCGTTCTGTGTCTAACGGAAAATGATTTTACTCATAGATTAAACAGGCTGTGGATATTATGTTGATTTACGTTAAGACCAATTTTTTTTGCATTCCAATGTCTTTCAGCCAAAAAAAAAAAAGCTTTTGATTAAGAGTGAACTTCAAATGTTCAGAAATCGGTAAAATAATACCGAAAATCTCATTACGAAATATAAATAGTTTCATATATCACACATCTGTAAAACAAAAAAAAAAACACTGTTTGAAGATGTACATATAAATGCACATTCAGCAAAATCTAAATTCATTTCACGTAAATTTTCTTAAAAATTAATAGTTTGAATTTAAACACTGCAATCAATCTAGGAGCTGGATTTGAAAACATAAGTTTCACAAAATAAAACGAAATCTAGCAATAATATTTTATTATTAAAAATGTTGTCACAAACAGATGTAAATTGGCAAATTATGTATTCCAACTGAACTGAAGCATCTATACATGGAAATATATACCGTAAATCAAACTTTTTAACAAAGCTGAAATGTTTACTTCATAATAAAAATCTGAAATAGAAGTTAGGATTTCAAAAAGAATACGGAACACATTAACCTGTTTTTATGAAAAAAAAATTTCAACAAGATCCTTCATAATAAACACAATATCTATGACATGGTCGGTAATTTAGATTCATTCCATTTGTAGCTTTTTGTTCTTCATTTGGCTGCAACACTTTCACTTCAGTATTTCTACAAGAGTTTTTTTCCGATTCTTTTCTCTTTTTATCCAACAAATTCGATATAATACAGGAAGAAATTTGTGGAAAATGATGATGAAATTGAAAATTTAACTTACTGGGAAGACAGGAGCCTGACTGACAAACCTATCTTTTTTACCTGATTATCGACAAAACAAAAAAACATATTAAAGGAAATAGTTTGACATAATTACGTTTTGGAAGTTTTTTTAAAAAAATAGTCTATAATGCTGCCTCCAGGACGTGCTGTCGTATAGTTAGATAAATTTGACTCTAATGACGGAACAATATAAAAATGAATAATTATTCAGAAAGGCAAAAATACATTCTTTATGCTTGTTTAAAATTGTAACCAATCTTCTTTTGGCCTTTGCATAATATTTATCGCTATTATTCGTTTTTTATATAGTAAATATTCCTGTTGATCAAGTGAATTAGGATATAATTATTAAAAATTAATTGTAATTTAAAAGAAAATTTGTTAAAAGATAGCACAGATTTCTAAATATTAAAACATTTTTGTGGATAAGAATTTAAATCTACATTATAAGACTTACTGAAAGAAGGGAATAATAGAAGAGGACAGAGAATGGTAGAAAATGAATACACGAATTCTAAGTTTCAGTTAAAAAAAAAAAAAAAAAAAAAAAAACTCTCCTATTATTTAAATCATCTTTGAGATACCTCAACTATAAATAATAAACAAATAATGCAAGTGTCTAATGTTCATTCCACATAATCAAGTTCTGGTGGTATTTCAAATTGCGTATTCAGCACCTTTTCTTCTATATTGAAATTTTTTTTACACCATTTTTTCGCCGCAAATATGTTGTCTGAAATATTAACAAAAATCTAAATTTGCTTTCCACTTTTTCTCCTTTTTGTTTTTAAATTACGATTCCGAAAAGAAAAAATCATTATCCATACAATCAAGAATTAGACTGCTTTCGCTGCAACTATTCATCTGATGTATTACAAATTTCATGTGTCTTGCTATAGATGACGAAAAGTTTTTATTTCTTATAATGAGATATGGACAAAGAAGCCATCTCTTAAAGAGAAAAACAAAAGAGAGAATGTCTTACCGGTCCAACGATTTGCATCATCGCGGGCGCTAGCCGTTTTATTTTCAAGTCGAGCAATAGCTTCAGGACCTTCCTCATCTAATTTTTTCAATTTTTTCATTAGTTCTTCATGCTTCATTTGCAAATCATTAATTTGTAATTTCAGTTTTTCCCGCTCTTCCGTTTCCTACAGAAATCTGATGGAATGGAATAAAGAAATGATTTACAGGAATTTTTTTCATACTACTATCACTTATGACTCTAAAAAACCACAAGACAATTGATTCATGATAATATTTCTTGATGCTAAATTTACTATGCGCTGAACAAGATTATTTATTGGTTTCTAAGAATAGACTCTTTTTGTTAATTAAGAAATCATCCGATTAAAGTCTGATCAGTTACTGAATTGTGAATCGTGTGAAGACATTCTGAAAACTAACTTTCTTTTCTTTTTTTATCATCTCAGCATCGGCCTTTGCTTCTTTCAACTTTTTTTCCAAATTTGAAATCTTTTCATCCAATTCTTGTAGTTGTTTTTTGCGCTGAAAGTAAAAAAAACAAAAAAAAAAGGAAAAAGCGAATATTGTGACATCAACAATACGACAAATATTTCGCTTATAAAGAGAATCTCAAAGTTTTCCAAAAGGTACTATATAAAAAGAGACGGACAGATATGATACATATATAAACGTCTTATCATTAAAACAAAAAACCTGTGTTCAAATCTATCTTTTTCAACAAAAAGACTAATTTGCTAAAATCCTTACCATTTCTTCATTTCAACTTGGATCACTGATGAATACTTATATAACTTTTCCAAATATTGCTTTTGGAATATACAAGCTAGTTGTGAATTTAAGTTTTCCACTGATTTCTGAACATTTCTGTTTATTTGGAGAAACAAAAGAAGAGAAAGAAAAAAATTCTACTGTAATCATTGCTTGTGATGGGAATGCCCAGTAGCAAACGAAAGTTCCAATCTTTTCACATTCAACTAAACCTTCATCAACGAGTAGTTGCGTTATTTCTTTCACTGATTGTGAAACGATCCCTTTCTGCTTTGGAGCAATTTTTTCGAGATCTTTCATCTGAAACCTTCTGGAAGTATAATTTTAAATTTCAGTAACTTTGCAAATGTTTCATAATACCTTATTCTTAAAGTTATTTAATTTGTGATAAGCAAAATCTAAACCAATTTTTGAAATGATATACCTCCCCATACATATTAATTTCTTTTTAGAAGTCCTCTTCCCTCCTTCCAAAGTAAGAGCATCTTACATTATACTATATAGAAGCGATTTAAATCATTATTTTTCTTAATTTGACTCAAAGATTCCATTGAAATAATGGACGAATCTCCAGAATTTTCATCATAACAAGAAGTATAAACCGAATTTGTCTTTTCCCGAAAAAAAAAATACCTGAAAAAATTCATTACTTTCGTAAAATAATTCCAACATTCGGGATCGTTTCTCTTCAGCTGTTAAGCCTTTCTTTTTGGATGCCTAAATATGAATTCAGTGGAAGAACTATGCACAACACGTGATCACATAATCGTGAAAAATAACCTTTATGTTTCTTAATAAGCTTATCATCGTAGATAATCACAACATGGAATCTTTGACTTTTAACTCGAAAACGTAAAAGATTACAGAAGACCAGCAATTAAGAAAGGCTGGTGTGCATGGATTAAAATTTATAAATAATCGGTAAATTATACCTAAAAAATTTGTGATAAATTTGTTCAATAGAATGATGCATATTATTATTTGATTAGCATTTGTTCTCTATTGCTTTCTATTGCTACTGCTTGACAAAATGATAAAATATGGAAATTATTGAGTAGATCATTCAAAAATTTAGAAGGTAAAAGAATCAAGTTTTCCAAATAAAACTTACCATTTTTATGCAAAATTTTTATTTGACCGAAAATCCGCCAACTTTCGAAGCCTTAGCTAAGATAATGGACTGTATAGAACAGAGGACTTCTCTGGAAATTTCACAAATTCCAAACGGAAAAAACCCAATGATATATCAATGAGAACTACAAAAGATATTTCCCTATCTTAATCTAAATTATTTCACGCCAGCACTATATCCTTAAATTACATTAATTGAGTATCATAAGATTTCGTCTCATTTCATTTAGCATCAATAGTAGTTACTCATTGAGACAATTGTTGTGAAAGGTTGCAAATTTGATTTGAGCAATGGAAGGAATAGATTTATATTAAATCTTTTATTCACAATAGTAGTAATCGAATAATATGTAATTGATAGTGCAATAGAAAATCAGGCGTTTGATGAAGTAAATTGGGTGATGTTGATTGGGTTTTTGGAGAAGAATATGTTGGGAGCTTGGACAGGAGTAATGAAGTTTAAGATCGTCTTGATCTGAGCGAATCAATTCGAAAGAATAAAAAGGGAAAGAGTGGTGTTTTTTTTTTTTTTTTGGAATTAAGTGATGGTATATTAAATGTTAAGAATTGGACATATTGGAATATAAAACAATTAATGTTGAAATAATTTTAAGAAAAAATTGTTAACAAAGAAAAAAATGTTACGACAGTTTAATTGAATTCAAAGATAGTGACAGTTTTACAAGCATAAGATTAATAGCTTTATTAGCTATAAGTGAAAACGTTTTGATGTGATTGTAAATGATTGTAAATTAACATGGGACATAGCAGACAACGAGAAATAATTTTACAGATGATGACTTATTAAAAAAATTTCACAAAAATTTTAATCATTTGATTTTATAATTTTTCATAATAATTAGTTTTAGTAGGGAATTAATTTCGGTTTTCTCGACAACAACTCTGTGGTAAATTATATACACTTCAAATAGATTCCAACAGTAAACGTCACTAACAAATAGAGCGAAAAGCGTAATAAATTCGTAGAATACGTAAGCTGTGAACATTACGTTACGTGGACTTACTAAGTCCTCCCGCGTAATCCTGATATCAGGGAACTGCTACGTCCCGTTATCCGACTCTGACCATCAGTCGTAAATTCGCTGGATATTTTGGAATATATGAATCATACATAAAAAAAGGAGCAGCTACCGACCCGCCATACCACACACTCAACCATTAGAGAACCTCATTCCCTCAACAATAGTCATTTCTCACGTTCATGCCAATTACTACAGTGATGAATGACGTACTACGTGCATTGGAGAATGAAACGTGCAAACAATTAGATTACATGCAACCTTTAAAATGAAAAAAAAAAAGGTATATGCATATGTAAGTCCATTAATTTTATGAAATTATTTGCTTTGCTTGTTTAAATCTTGCTAATTTCGTGGCATTTAAATTACCGAACGTGCATTTTACGCTGAAATTTTACGTTTCTTACGTATGCGAAGCTTAGATAACTTTTGTATGTTAGCTGTTGAATTATATTACATCATATGAATTCTGAAATTATGGCATATGCAATCTGTGCTGGGAATTCTATGGTTTTACAAACGTGCGATCAAAAAAAAATAATTCCACGTGATCGTCCGACAAGTCTTTCTATGATATCTGTTACACCTTTTAGAATATCAATTCTTCAATATGTCCCTTTCTCCACAAAATTATATTCCAGAATACCTGAGACAGATTTGTCTCAATCAAGTTCCTGAAACTGGAAAGGTTTGAACTGGTCATAAATTTACTCTGTGATGGATGAAATATCAGTTGGAAAATTTATTGTTGAAGAACAATGCAAAACATTCAAATAAGCATAATAAACCTGATCTCTTATATTTGACGGATTTGTTACATCCAGCCTACATAGAATGCTTCAAGATGTCAAAATGACAAGAAAGTTGACTAGAAATCTGTTTCAAAAAATCGAAATACAGCAAAGGATAAATTAATATCTGATAAAGATATTTACACACCTGAACTTTATATTTCCATGGTCCAAAGTTCCATAAGGAAAGATGGAATGAATTTAGAAATCTGTGTTAAGATTTTTATGGAACTAAATTTCATGCTAATAGGAGTAAAAGCAGCCTTGAAGTAATATTACACGTAAAGCTTCAATATTACTTCAATCCAAACACCATACTTAAATTTTTTTTTACTGAACAAATCAGAATGATCGCAGGGAAACAATACAACAGAAATAATATAATTAAATAATAAATGGAGAAGGAAATAAAGAAATAATTGAAAGATAAGGCAAAATTAGAGAAACTGTTTTGAAATTATATAAATGAATCAATTGAACATAAAAGAAAAAGTCCAACAGATGAAAATGAAATCTTCAAGTACTGTAATATAACAAATCAAAATAAGAAAAAAGAAAAAATTTACAAAACTAGGCAAACATTATCATTCTTCCTATTTATCTGTTTACGAAGCTTTATCGATTTAGCCTGAAATTATCCAATCATAGTTTTCGTTCTACGTTTCTTCTTATTTGATTTGGTCTTGAATGATCACGATATCTTCGACAAAAAATTTCTTCAGTTGGTCTGTAATTGACTGGAGATCTAGTTCGTCGTCTACGATACTTTACAGAAGGATTTCGATTTTCCGATCGATTCCCAAAACTATCTGTTGCCACAGACAAATGTTCCTGGTCTGTCACGTTGCAATTTAACATTGATGCGTTTAAATCATAACGTGACATGCGGAAACTGCATGACTTGGGAAAGTTGAAACGTCGCCGTTGATCATGATCAAATGATCTATCTGGTGATGTATGGACAGATGGGATATAATGACGTTGTTGTTCTTTATATTTATTCGATCCTGATAGTTTTCTCTCATGTGATCGCTTTTCTCGATTATCACAAGAATCGTAAGCACTGCTCAAACTGGAGCTTTTTTGCGCCTTTTCACCTTGCATCACATGATTTAATTTCTCATTTTGCTTCATAGAATGTTCTGAAATGAATTAATCTGCTTATTCATTGGAAAGTCCGCTAATTGTTAGGATTTTTTCTCTTTTTTTCTCA
Organism: Onchocerca lupi; assembly: GCA_028564675.1. Lineage (NCBI taxonomy): Eukaryota > Metazoa > Nematoda > Chromadorea > Rhabditida > Onchocercidae > Onchocerca > Onchocerca lupi. The sequence goes on along the minus strand of JAOVVO010000017.1, from coordinate 276,098 downwards.
AAAATATTGGTAAAAAATGTAATTCACTGCGAATCCCCATTTCAGAAAAAAAATTTTAGATTTAGATTCCTAAAAAATTTTTTTGAACGATAACTTACTACTGTAAACACTGGCAGCTTTAGCTGGTTGGATATTTTGCCTCATTGCTATTGGACTTATACTTCCTAGATTACGAAAAACACTTGATGAGATCGGAGTAACTTTATCCACGTCTCGACGAATATCACGAAATGAGTTCTGTGATGTCACCAATTATTAAAATGTAAGAGAAAAACGATAAAAATCAGCATCTTAAATTTCAAAAAACTAGAAGAAATATCTATTTTTTTCCATTGCTTTCTCGTTTCCGCTCTGTATTGTCCTTTATTCTAATCTAAATAGTTTCATTTCTTAATATTATCCAATATTTCAAACCTGAAGACGAAAAAAAAGTTAGAATTGTCTTATAAACAGCTGATGCAACAATGCTAAGTTACTAAAATATTATGCACAATAATTTTCGATTCATATGCTTTCAATGTACAACATACTGTTTTGGGAGCAAGAAGACTGTTTGTAGAAGTAAGCGTTGGCTTCCGTGGTATTTCTAATACCACCGGTAATCCATCCGGATTAATATCTAAATAATTTGCTGCAAGCCATTCCTCCATTATTGCCAAATTATCGAACAGCATTTCGATTGCACAACGTCCTTTTAATACTTTGATATATTTTGGTCTTAATAAATTATTCTTTATGCACATTTCATGCTTGCATTTAGGACATTTCATCGTATGGTTTCTTTCCAATCTATAAATCCTAATAGTTTTTTTTTTTCCATAAAAAGCAATAAATAAAACTTTTAAAGATAACCGATTAATCATATATTATCTTTAACTATGTAAAATACTGGGGAATAAAACAATATGGAGAAAGAATACCATAACTGTGATATCATTATCAACAAATCTAATGTCTTGACAAGAGTAACTTTCAAAGAATAAGTATTTTATCCTTCATACTTTCCATAGTTTTATACGCTTAGCAATATCACACGTCTTTCCACCTTTAATCTTATGTTTGACAACTTATATAAGATCGATGTAAATGGAAAGGTATTTGCTGCATGTCATTCAAAAATAACTGTGCAAGCCAAACAAGGCTTATAAAAACAGGAAAGTTGTGAGATATATTGACGTCGACATGATGCATATCAGTATAATTGAAACTGTTAGAAATTACTATAGATAAGACCTATATTTCATAAGAAATTAATGGGAAATAAAAGTGCTAGAGAGACTAGCATATCATATGTCACATATGAAATCTAATTCTTCGAGCAAAAATTAACTTTTGCAGATAATTTTTTTCAAAAACAAAGAAAAAAAAAAAGATCCATTTCGAAGACTCTGCTATTACTAATTATTTCTTTTTTTAACAAAACGGATAAAATTACTTCATTTCAAGTTTTTTATTTTCCTTTTGAAGAGCTGCAATTTGTGCACGTGCTGTTACCAGTAGAGAATACATATTGTGCACATAATTGTCTCTCTCTTCGGCAAATTTCTTTTCTAATTCAACGATTCGTTCCGCCTGATTATTTGATTCTTCATGCAATACCTGCTTTTCATCTGTGACAACATCCACTGCTTCGGTATCACCACCTATAATTGTACGAAATGAAATGATAACAAACACTTTAGAAAATGCTGAAAAACATCGTAATATATATAGGTGACAGAAAGAGGGATGAAGATAAAAGAGAAGAAAAAAAATGAAACATCATATTCAGTAGTAAACAAATAAACAAACGAATGAACCGACTTGGACGATGACCCGTAACATTATTTTCGATAAAACCTACAATTTAGATTTCCAGATACTGTTACATCAATAATAACTTCGAATTTGGAAGGATCCGTTTCCGCTAGTTGCTCTTCTAAATTCCCCTCTGATCCTGGTAACATGCATGAGTTCACTGTCTCATTACCCTGCATAACTATCCTTGACGGTTCATCTAAATCGTGACATTCGTCACTAAATTTGTAAATAGTTATGCGTACAGGGAATTGTCGATCTTGCAGATAATTTCAAGTAGCAAATAACAGCGGTTACCAAAAACTCTCTTAGGTTATCTTAAAAAAATTATTTTTAGTTCCATGTTATTATCTAAAGTGAATAACAGATCTATACTCAATATCTTAAATAAATGAGCTAATGAGGAAGTAGTTGAAATGGGAAATTCTCTCAAGTTATTTTTCTTTTTTGCAAAAAAAAAAAAATAAACCTAATGAATGGAAAATCCAACTATCGTCCACTGGTACTTCTTCCACTGAATTTCTTTGCACTTCTATATTATCCGCTGTATTCCTATCCGTTCTATCTTCCGTATCCACAGTCAATGCTGCTATCTTGGAGTGAAATTCATTTGCCGAAATAATTCCTTCGCTGCAAACAATTTCGTCGGAAAATTCATTTTCATCATCATCATCATCATCATCCGATTCTTCGCCGAAATTGGATTGATATTCCACCATTTCATCTAAAATTCATAAATTTCAGTAAGATCATCAATGATATTGTAAATCTTTACTGAAACAATATAACATGAATTCCTGAAATATTTTGAATGATTTACAATAACTTCAATAATTAAAACTTATGCATCAATAATTCTTACTTAAACTATCACGAAGTAAATAAAGCACAACAAGAAAATAGGAATACTGCTGCAAAATAAACAAGACTTAAAGAAAAAACGGAAACAGGAATTATATCACTATGATAAGAATTATATTAGTATAACATACTATAATCAGCTTAAAAGCGTGATTTGATTTTTATCATTTAAAGTGTATTTTCCACACTTTTTCCGCCTCGCTGCAAAATAAATGGTTCATGTGAATTTCTAATACGGAAGAAAATAACAATTAACGTTTCTAACACATTAAAAAACTATATTTCCCCAGTTATAAATTTAATACTACGCGAATAAAAATCAATAAAATCATCTTAATTTTCTTATCTGTGCTTACAATAATTCCTGCTTATATTTTATCTACAAGTAACTACTTAGTAAATAAAAATCATTTAACGTTCTAGGTACCAGTCGTTATTATTTGAGATGGTATTCAAAATGAAATTCAATTTTGTTAAACTTCAAGTTTAAATTTGATATTTAAATAGAAGTTTTTACTACTGCATGTAATACTCTGAAATCCAAATATTTAAATTTTATTCAGTTTCTGAAATTATATCAAAAAACAGAAAGAAAAAATCCTACCATACCTTGATAATCAATAACCTTCAATTCGTCTTCCGATTCATCTAAATATTCCTCATCATTCTCTTCATTTACTTCATAATCATCGAAACATTCTGACTTGTCTTCCTTTCTTTGATTTTCTTCCTTCTCATTATTACCTGCATGTAGTTTATCTCCGTTTATTTGAGAGTATATAGTTGACTGATCTGGAATTTTCGAATTGTTGTTTGAATACAGTGATTTACTATTGTTATGATATAAGGATTGAAAGCATTTTGCTCTTTCATTGATTGACGTACTCGAATATTCGACAACATCAGGTTGATTAATATCAATTTCTTCATCATCACATATTTCGCCTTCTTCCAGATCATGGGTTAAACTTCTAAGCATTTTTTCTGAAATTTTATAATGTATTTTCAAGTTGACGATAAAATAACTAATTCTCAAAAAAAAAAAAAAAAAGAAAAAAAAAACTATGCTAATCTGAAAATTATTTCAGGATCACTGAATAGATGGAAGAGAAATTATTAGAATGATTCCAGCTAACGAATATAGGAAGAGAGAGAAAGAAATTAATTCTTGACATTTATTCAGTAAATAACATTTCACTAATGATAATAGTCTTAGTTGTCAACAAATAATTTTTAAACTAATGCATACAATCTGTCCAGTTTTTTAAAAACAGATCTATCAATGAGAAAAAGATTAAATTATATTTCTGCATGAAAAGCCTAATATTATGGAATTTGAGAAACATCTTTCGGAATATGAATATATTGGTACAGTCGGATATTAGCTGATATTAATGGCAATTTAATAAAGAAATAGAAAGATATTTCCTTTTGATAACAGTCTTAAGGAAAAACTTAGAATTATTTCATAGTATGTGAATAGTTCGGTAAAGTTTAGAAATTCGAAAATCCAACCATAGGAAATGTACGAATAAACTACAATTTGCGGAAATTCAGAACTCAAAGGATTAATATTATGGAAGAGATAAATTGTAAATGAATAAACATCAAAATTTCGAATTTCAACATATTGGAATCATTAATTTTCAAAAATGTAAAGCCTAGGATATCACAATAAAATGACAAGTTGCAGAAAAAACTAACAATAAACTGATAGCTATCCAGTTTATATGCAACAGCAGGCGAATAATGACAGATATGATGAATTACCAAACAAGTCATCAATAGATGATAAATATTCAATAAGTTATTAATAAATGATAAAGTGTCCGATAAGTTATCGATAAAATACTGAATATCAATCAGATTATTAATAAATCACAATATATCGTCAAATATTTACAAGCATGTAATAAATTATAAATGATGATATCCAAGTTCATCATTGAACGATAAGGATAACTTATAAGTTAAAAAATAAGTTTCAGTATCTATTATCAATATTATTTAGGATTAATTATATTTATAACTCACATGCATAATTATGCATTATTACAATATATATACTGTGATAATTGTATATATATATAAAATAACAGGTACAGCAACAGCTCAAGTATGAAAAATAGCCATTTACTGTAAAAAAAAAAGAAAAAAAAAAAAAAAACCGATTTTTATAAATTACAAATATGTCGAAATAATCAACGAATCTTTGTATGATAGAAATATCTTAGTAAGACCAAGCTGTTGCCCTTTGTGTTATAGTTTACAAATTGTAAATTGTCCTATGGTAACATAAAGTAAACAAGTTCCTCTCACTCTATACTTAATATGTTGTAAATTATGTTAAAGTTGATATGAAGTAAACAAATTTCCACTATATAAAGATCAAGGATCAATCAGGAAGGTCAGTGTTAACAGGACGATAGGACCTTATCAATCCATCGTTTAAAGGAACTCTCAAAGAAGACTTTAGAAGCAATCCTTCGACTTAGAACAATGAAGACGAACAAACTAGCAATCAACTATATCAGTAATATTTTCGGACAATTCTCTGTCTTATAATATTTGAGAAGAATAAATTCTCTGTCAATAAATAAATCTTTATCACAACTATACATTTATGCTAAAACTTTCACGACAATTTATCATCTGTCCATTACTTTTAACTTCTAACCAGATTATAAATAGATAAAAAGAGGACAAAAACTTGAAAAATTTTTAGAATATTTCATTTTTCTAAAAATTCTCACTTTTATCTCGTCCTCTAATCTGAAAACATACATGTTGATCGAGAAAAGCGATAAATTCGTCTTCACTTATTCTACTTTACCTAGGTATAACAATTCTTGAAGGTTGCGTTTTTCGTTGCTACGGTATATTTATTATTTAAAAAACCTATCAATTCATAAAGATCTCCCAGGAACATATATGCTAATCGTGATCTCCCAGAAATATATGTGCTTATGGGAGATCACGACTCCCATAAGCAAAATGAGAGGAAGAAGAAGGAAGGAGGAGAAAGACAGAAAAAAAGGGAGCGGGAATTCTTCACCAAAAATATTATTACGATCTTTTCATTTATCTTCTCAATTGGACAAGCAACCGTTCACCGCTTTGAATCGTCTTTAGTGATTTGAGTTTTTCCTGGATCATCAATTTTTCCCGATAGAAAAAGTCCGAGATGTTTCACTAGGATGTTAGGCAGGTAACAGCTATGATAGGATCATGTCTCGATGAAATCGTAATGTTTCGTAAGTTTTTTAATATATAATATTTCGTAAAAATATTTCGCAGCGAATCGAAAAAAAGGAAAAAAAAGAAATGAAAATAAACTTAAGTTAACAGCGAATCGGGAAAACAAATAAACATAAATTATCAGCGAATCGGAAAAATAAACAAACATAAGTTATCTACAAACCAGAGAAATAAACAAACATAAGTTCTCAGGGAGTCGGAAAAATAAACAAACATAAGTTATCAGCGAATTAGAGAAATGAACAAACATAAGTTATCAACGAATCGGAAGAATAAATAAACATAAGTTATCAGCGAGTCGAAAAAATAAAGTTAATATAAATTCAGTAAAAAATATAACTTTATTTTTTCGATTCGCTGATAACTTAGAAATATCCTATCATAGCCATTACCCACCTAACATTCCAGCAAAATATCTCGGATTTTTTCTATCAGAAGAAGAAATTGAAGTTGGTGAGCTAGGGAAAACTCAAATCACTGAATAAGATCTAAAATGGTTATAAATCACTGCTCGCTACGATTTCAGTTTCAAAAATATCAGTTTGGGCCGTCTAATCATTTTCCGGAGATATTGATGTTGGTTTTTGATTGTGATTAATTCTGAAAACATTCTCAACTAACGATTTTAAAGTCATTACTAAGTTCTATCTACCTATCTTAGTTTATTACCAAAATTCCCGCCTTGTTGAAAATTTGTAAAACATTTGAAATTTTTCGATCATCATCTCACTTTCCCCATATTTTATCATTCAAAATTAACAAATTATCAATATAGATTGGGAAAACTAAAACTTGATCATATCATAGCTTCTCCTCTTTCTTTCCTGACACTCAACAATAATAAAATGAACATATTTCGAGAAAAAATTCAAAACTCAAATTGCCCTCTCAAAATCTCAACCAAATCAATAGAGCTGCAAATTGTCGTGAAGCAAAATAATGCCGCGAAGTACTGAATTCAAATTTTGCTCCGATCTTTTGTGAATTGCTATGTATTTTCTTCGATTCATTCTTATTCGAATTTAATTGAAATTCGATTTCGAATGTGTAATAATGTATTATTCAGGTAATAATGGGTGATGATGATAGCTTCAATATTGCGACAGTGCCTCGTCATGTTACATTTGGAGCACATGCTGGTAGCGGTGATGACGAGAGTACGTTGGGTGACAAGTTTTTCGTATGCTTTTTGTTCTAATTTTTTTTTTTTTTTAATGATGAAGAATAATTCATTTTATAAAACGATTAGTTCTTGTTTTTTGAGAAATTTGAGAGAATTTAGTCAAATTTGTTTATTATGTTTAGCAAAGTATATATATTATGTTTAGAATTTATTCTGAATTTATTTCTTTTAATTTCTGCCTATTATTATCTAACAAATACTTTAGATAACTAGAGTTTGTTGAAAAGAAAATTTAATTAGATCCTTATTTACTTAATATTTTGTATTTTAAATTTTAGATAATGGTTCCTATCTTGATATAACGTCAAAATGTTGCGCAGATAATAATGATTTTTTCCGTATTCTTTTTGAATCTGGCTGATCTTTCACAAAAAACATTCTATAAAACTTACTTGACTCCATGTTAGACATTATCAGAGAAAGATTGCGAAAGATACAAGATATATTCAAGAAAATTTGACATCTATGGATGACACCTTAGTTTCGTCGTCGTACTGATGAAAACAATTTGATTGGCAAACGGGATGAGGAATAGACAAGTTTGGAATAAAAAATATATAGATTCATTATTCTAAAAAAAAAAAAGGGAAGTACTAAAAGTATAAATCATTTTCAATTCCTGCATTGTTTTATCCTTTTTTTTTACCTTTCAGGATTTTTTACATTTGCAAACAAATTCTGCAAAAAAAGTCGATTTGGTTCATCATATGTCATTGCATGATAGACTTAATCTTGTACCTTCCAATACTGAACAAGAGTTTAAACAAAATTCAACAATTACAGCTACAGCTGCAATAACAGATGCCGCTAAAATTGCTGTAGCAGATAGAACTAATGCACCAATCGAAAATATTCACGGTAATGCCATTTATAATAAAGAAAGGATACCAGTATTTGAAAATCTGTAATCAGTCAAAAAATTTGCATTCAGCAGAACAATGCAGAATTTTGGGAATAGTTTAAATTCTTGATTTTTTCGAATTTTTAGAAAATGAAGAACGATATTAAATTTAGTTTCAGATGATGTTCCATTTGAATTGAATCGTCTAGCAATGTTTCGTCCACCATCGCGTACAGGACGTCGATCGAATACTGTTTCACGGGAAGGTATGTTTTAGATATTTTTTTTTTCGACCACTGTGGGCATACAGATACCAATTTCTGTATGAGGCTATGTTATTAAGTACTGCGAGGTTTTTTTCTTATGTTTATAGTTTTTTTTTAATTCTAAATATATGCTTCAATACTGAACAAAATTTGAATGATTTTATTGAACATTTCAAATTTTACAGAAAGTACAGTGCATGTATCAACAGATACTGTGAAATTGACACACGGAAATTTGAGCGTAAATGGCTATGTTGACAGGGAAACAGCAAACCATACTTCGAAAATCGACTCTAGCTGTTCGAATCAGCCAGCGAAAACGTTACGTTGCAGCGCTTCTCATCTATTATATCCAAAACAGGTAGTTCGACGGTCGCTAAACAGAAATCGGGATCATTCTGCTGAAATCAAACAAAGAATAAGACCAATAGCAAATCAACCGACAACCAAGATTCGAGCAGCAAGCGCTGAACCCAGGACAAAAAAGACCACAAAGGATCTTTTGCATACAAATGGTTCATTGGTAAAAAAAACAGCGGAAATTGATATTTGGATTCAGCCACATAGACCTTTACGTGTTCGTTCTACTAGTCTGGATACTGTTGCAACTAAAAATAGGGCGTTAAAAGCTGAAAATACCTTGAAGACAAGTCAAAGAATCTCCATTGAACGTGGAAATGGAATGAATTCAATCACCAGAAACATTGTAAATGCACAAAGAGTGGCTTCTGATTCAGCAACAACAAAAAAATCGCCCTATACGGGACCTGAAACTAGAGCTCGAGCTAAAATGAAGCAAAGGTATATTTTCATTACTAATTTTAAAACTTGTCATTTTATTGTCGATGATATATAATTTTGTTCCATTGATTTAGCGCAAAGTTATTTATTTTAATTTTCATCTTAATTGAGCGCTTTATTATTGACAAAGAAGGATAACTGATAGAGTAAGGCAAGCCAACTGATAAAGCATTGTTTCATTTTTAATTAGTTGGATTTCTTATTGAAAATGATGAATGTGTATTACTTATTCAGAAATTTTTGTGACTGAAGTTAAGACTACGTAGATATTAGCATCATTGCTCTACTCAATTAAGTTTCTCCATTGAAGATGCATACGCCTTGCATGAATAGATTTTATGTTACTAACTTATAAAATCTTAACAAGTTAGGTCAAATGAATCAAAAAAAAGAAGTATTTTGAAAAATAATTTGTTAAATCGAATAAAAAGTTCATTTGTTCTAGCAATCAAAATCCGAAAGTCGTGAAAATTAGTTCAACTGTGAATGCACCAAAACGATCGATATTCATGAAGTCAGCACATGTTGGTCCATTGTCACAGTTGGATCCGAACATTCCAAGAAATGCTGTTGGAAATACTGTATCTGTATCTGACAATAAGGTTACCAGTTTTCTTCCATCATATCATGTATTCTAGTTTATGTCGATATCATTTAATCATTTAATAAACGATGATGTAGTTTTAGTTATATTATGACGAGTTTCTGTATCAAGGATTGCTTAACGCCGTAGAGAACCCTTAAGAAGTGAAGATATGGAGTAAGGAAGGAGATGGGAGTTTTTTCTTCTGATTAAGAAAAGTATTTTTTTATAATCAAATCTTAATCCTTAAGTCACTACAACATATAGAAATTGTCAGCAATAAAGAATTATTATTTGGAAATACATGAGGAAATATTGAAGCGATTACCACTACATTTAAGAAAGAATCTCTCTACTGATTTCTCGTATTAAAAGAACAGATTATACACAACAGTTTTGTGATATAGCTGTAAGGAATCTCTGAAAAGAATAATTCGGATTAGAACACAGCATAGGAATAGGTCGCAGATGCTTAACACTACATGTAATGAATCGAAGAAAAAATTCTTTTTTTTTGACAAAACTCATTATCTTCTCATATATCGCACACTATGCTAATAATTTAATATATATATACCAACAGATTATAAAAAAACCAATTATTTCTTCATGAAATGAGAAAGTATAAAAAATTATTCGAAAGTTTAAAAATAGTTAGAAATAGAAGGAAGAAAAAGAGCACGAAGACGAGAAAAAAGCGTGTACATATAGTAATCAGGATGAACAAAATCTCTTTGAAGAACTATCTGGAAATTTTCGTGGAAAATACTTTTAGGAAATGAAAGTATTGGATTCCATCCCTCTGGTTTTTTTTTCTTTTTTCTTTTTTTTTTTTTTTTTTTTTTCTTTCGGATTTTTGATAGAAATGAAGGAAATTGAGCAAAAAAATTCATTGTTATAAAGATAATCTTCTCTTGAATGTTTGCATATATTTAACATCAGATCGCGCTACGCGATTGGATCTCGAGTTCAGCAATAAATAAATAAATTATTTTATATCCATTCGGATGACTCAACTTCTCTGTTCGTGATACAAGAAATGCATGGGATATATCACATTAAACGGAATATGACATACTCACAAAGAATTTGAGAAATCCTAATTAATTTCAGTGTATTAGCTATCAATAGTCATAGATTTTCGTGATCAATATTATGTCGTTCAAATTTTTTCATTCTTTCGATTTATGTTGTATATTCAGAGCAGCCACGTATCACGTCCACGTACTCGTATAGGTCACGAACCTATTCGCGTCCGAAATACTCAAGGTTGTTTTTTATTCTTCCATTCAATAATTCAAAAAAAAAAAAAAAATGGTCATGTATCACCGAAATTTAAGAATTTTTTGCAATCCTAAAATAATACGCTATGTTTGAATATGGATCATTACCCATTGTTTGATGTAGGTATTATTACTTAATATCTTTATCAAATATTGTAATTTTATTATGGTTATAATTATCTGCTTTAAAATGGAATAAATTTAGTATTTTACATATTATTTAACTGTAATGTAATTTAGATACATAAACAAGTTTGTCATTTTACATCACGTTTAGGAAGAGTCAAAGGTGCCGATGGTCTTCCCCCAATAGAAAGCGAAAGTCGTTTTCGGCAGTCGCTGACTCGACGTCCAAAAGGGGGTGATTCGTTGGACAGGGATGTAACTAAAGCAATAGAAAAGGAAAATGGTAAGATTTTTTTGTAGAAGTTTGCTTTATTATCCATATTTTTCCCTATTTCCCATATCACAGACATATTTGAACTTGGTGAAATTTGCTTCCCAAGTAATGCTATTAGTTAGAATCTTTCGCTCTTCATAGTTCATAACGATTGATAAAAATTGTAGGAGATGAAATTTGGACAGTTATTGCTAAGAAACCAGATACTGTTCTCGAGTTTGCCCCCTGTTTGCGAAGTCGTGTTGCCGCAAAAGTATGCAGTTTATGCAGTTTTAAGTTAAAGTTAAAACAATTAATGAAATGGGATTTGGATTGATCAGATCATTTTTTGTAATGAAACATTAGTAGTTTGTTATTTTCTTTTTCTGCACACCATTTTTTCTTTTTAATTTTTTTCGATTTTCGCATAAAGTTAAACGGTAATTCGTTAGGTTCAGAGGGTTAACCGTATGCATGATTCCGATGAGCAGATGACTGAAAATCGAAACAGTTTTTCCATCGAAAACTGATGAAAAACGATGTCATTCTTGGTAGAAGAAATTAAAAATAGCTATCCGGACTAAGTGCATAATTGATTATTTCCAATATGTTAATGGGACTAGTTCCAAGCTGAGGCCAATAAACTTTTAATTTCTGGCAGTTATTAGAAGGATTTGGTGTTCTAGACTTTTTTGAGATTTTTCTCATTCTTCATTCCTAGATTGTTTACATAGTAATAGTAGATAGCGAATAGCTCTTGTGGATTACATTTTATATTCAGCAAATATGCATTTTAGTTGGTCGTTTAATAGATGTCAGATTATCCCTTGAAGGAACTGTCATATGTTTCGTATAATTCAATTTCAAATTTCAGTGGCTTTCAATGTAAAGATTTTATAATTTATTGATTTTCAACTTTGATTGTTAGCACTTATGCTTGTTGCTGTGTATTTCGGAATATATTCTTTTCCAATTAATTTTTTATACTTTTCAGAAAAAGCAGTCTATATCTACTACTCATTTTACAAGGCCTTCAAAAATAGAGCAATCGAAAATCGGTGGAGGTGATGCTCCTTCAGTCCCACGTCGACGAACTGAAGCGGAAAGAGAAGCATTTTTCAGACGCCTTAGCACACCGAAGACAATTGCTGCGGTTAAAAAATGCACCAAATAACGAATGGATGGATGGTGAAATAATGAAAGTAAAAACTGGCACAGTCCAGTAAAAACAAGGATAGAATGAAATTTGGATCTATTTGGTTCCTTGTTTTTTAGTGGAATATTTGTATTATGTTTGCTTTTCTGTATATCAATTTTTTTTTTCTTTTTCTTTTTTTAAATTTGTTCCCTTATGGAGTAATTATATTTCTAATTAAAAAAAAAAAAAAAAAAAGAGAACAAGATACTATCAACAGAATTGTTAAGAAGTAAATTCAAATATTTATATACAAATAAGAAACATATGGAATCTATTTGGTACATTTGTTTGTTCATATATATTCATTCAGAGGTTATCATCATGATTCAATAATCGTCCAAATTATTCTTTTGAAGATAACGAAATCAATACTGTATAAAGATTCATTTTGAAAAAATTTTTTACTATTAGGTGGGAAATTCTTTTTTTTTTTTCTATTTAGTGAGAAATTTTTCTTCTTTTTTCTTTGTTAGTTATAATATCCTGTAATATTTCTGGAATTTATTGAGAAAATTTCCTATATCTCTTATTATCATTCTTGAAAATCTAGTTTTTAACAAATTTAGCGAAGAAATCGTTTCTATTTCATGTGTCGATAACATTGTGTTGAATTCAAATAAATTTTTGTTTTTAAAGTTTAATGCTTATAATCTATGATGAAAGAGACGTATTTTGTTTCATATAGTTTGCTGTTTTAGATGAATAACAAATATAAATTTACAATATTAAGAGTGAAGCAAGTAGCATTAATTAATGTTGCTGCTAAATTATTTGGATTTAACTGGCTGGGTAAAGTTGATTAATCAATTCGGATTTATCGTCTAATAAAAAGTTGTGTATTACATCATAGCTTGCTTCTTGGGATTTTATGCTTCATTTCTTTATATTTTGTGTTTTTGTTTGGTAGCTCAAAGTCTCAGAAATTTAATGATGAATTTTTCATTAGAAGAATAAATCATTGGACGGTATATCGATCGACATTCTTTGCTATCACTAGAATGCTCTTTCGTATTGTCACTCCTTTGTCGTTTGGTCAAAGGTTATTCAGGCAAGTCATTTCGAATTTTCCACATAAATTTCCCCTCCAAATTCTGCGTTCTTTATCCGAAAAATGTTTTATATAATGCCATTATTATACATAGATCCTACTATCACTAATAGAATGACTTGCAATGAATGAACTTTGATGTCTAACTACCTGCTTTTTGCAGTCAATCTATCGACTTAACCAAAAAGCATTGCATGTCTCGTAGTTTATTTCATCATTTGATTCAATCGACCAGAGATCATTTCCGAATGGATAGACTTTCTACAATTTAAATTGGATTCATTTTTACGATTTAATCTCAAGCATTACCGATCGATGGATGAGATTCAGTCTTAGATATATCTGACCAGCAGAAAAGTTCTAGGAATATATTAGTTAGGCATATTATCGATTCAGCACAAACGTTTTATCCTCGCCATGCTCGATCGTTCTTTACTATACTTTCATATATTTCATTACTTTTATCTTACAAATCGTCTAAAATGTTTATCAATGAATAGAAATAATTATCATATCAAATGGATATGCGCTAAATTTGATGTATCATTTTAATTTTTTTTTTAATAAAATTTCAAAAATTTTAGCATAATGGCACGACCTAAAGTATTTTTCGATATTACTATCGGTGGAAGCAATGCAGGACGAATTGTCATGGAGGTATGCATCGTAAGAATAATTGCTTCTTAGATTCAGAGAATCTAAAGAATTCATGAATTCTTTGATATACTTGGACTTAGAACTAATGCACTTAGCGATACAGTATCATCAAATATTTAGGAGAGTGCAAATAAGTAACGTAATCATTGAAAATATGATATAGCCCGGAGAAAGTCGTAAATTTTGAATTTTATTACTTTCCGTTTATATTATATGATTGTAATTTTTGATGATGGTGAACTCTAAAAGCTTCGGAAAACATTCTGAGTTAAAAAATTTCCCTGTTTACCACAGTACATGGAAGATGATCATTAAGTTTTCCATTTATAAATTCAGCGTTTAAACAAAAGTATCTTTTTTCTTCTTTCCTTTTATTTCATATTTATATACGATTATAAAATATGAAAGAAATATGTAATATTAAAATGCTATCATTACTTTTTTTTTCTTCCAGCTTTTCGCGGATATTGTGCCGAAAACAGCTGAAAATTTCCGTTGTCTTTGTACCGGAGAAAGAGGTATGGGACGAAGCGGCAAAAAGTTGCACTATAAAGGATCGAAGTTTCATCGCGTCATACCTAATTTTATGTTACAGGTTGTCATTCATTGAATTTTGTCAAGAAATATTTGTTATATGAGCTCTGAATAGAAAAAATTATAAGCTATAGCTTATATTTGAAAATGAGAACTCAAAAAGCTTCAGTCGAATCAGTCGATTGACAAAAAGTTTTTATTTGAAATTTATTGAAATATCTTTTTTCGTAAATTAATTTAACGAAATTTTTTGTGAAGTTTGCTATGGAATTTGTCGATTTAAAATTTTGTGTTTCATTTTCAAAAAAAAAAAAAAAAGAAAATTCAATTTTTTCTTCAGGGTGGTGATTTTACTCGCGGAAATGGTACAGGAGGTGAATCAATTTATGGTGAAAAATTCGCTGACGAAAACTTCCAGGTATTATTTTTTGCGGATTTTTCATCTGTGATTTTTAAGGATTTTAATTGCTAAATTAAATGTCCTAGTGTCGAATGCTTAAATATTTAAACATATTTTAAGTAACATTTCAAAATGACTTATGGAAAGCTGGATAGAATTGGAAGGTTAATGGACATGTAGATGAAATCCAGAATGTAGGCAGCACTGTAATTCGTCATAGAGTGTTCGAGAAATGCTTGGATGAAATTATTGGGAATTTCAGGAGAAGCATACAGGTCCTGGTATCTTGTCAATGGCTAATGCCGGACCAAACACCAATGGCTCACAATTTTTTATTTGTACTGCAAAGACAGAATGGTAGGTCTTATTCTTAATCTTTTTTTGAAAATAAGATCAAGAAATTAAAAATTCGATAACTAAGTAATCTTATGGTTTATTCAAATGTACATATGTTTACACATTAATCTACTTGTTAAAATGAGGCAGATCGTCTTTTTATTTGTTTAGTTTTTTTTTTTTTTTTGGTTATTTTTTTGATAGTATCAATCTTTTTTGTCGAGATTTTAAAAGCAACGAAGGGAATTTCATCCACTGTCAAGAAATTATCTTTGAACCGCTGATGTATATTTGAAAAGCTATTATCTTGCTGAAATGTCTTTTTCAGTTGTTTTTTTCGATTAAGGTTATTGGCGAATCATATAAATGATTTAGATAGTTTAAATAATTTAGGAAAATAAGCTCATATTTCGAAATGTTAATGTAGTCATATCAAATATAAAGGAAACTTTGCTTAGTTGCGGTATTTAAGACTTGATCTTTCTGGGTTTCATCTGGATTGATTTATCTATACATTTATAGGTTAGATGGAAAGCATGTGGTTTTCGGCCGTGTAGTAGAAGGTATGAATGTTGTGAAGGCAATAGAAAGTAAAGGGTCTCAGAGTGGACGAACATCAACTGATGTAACAATTTCGGATTGTGGGCAATTGTAATGCAAAATATCGGATGCATTTCCATGTTTGTTGACTATATTTAACTATGCAGTTGTGCTTACTTCACATTCTAAACATTTTGCTTGTTGTTTTAATTCAATAAAGATTTCAATTTAATTTCTGCGAAATTTCTATCCTTAAAACTTTCTTTACCTTAGCAAACACTGAATCTTTATCTAATAAACGAGAATTCAGAACTATAATCTTTTGGACATCTTTATAATGTTCCAAATATTTATTGAATTAAATATTATTACGGATAAATCTGAATACTCCACCGTTAGGGGTTTTTAGCAAAAGTATGAAAAATTTTAACTTAAAATGCAGGCCAAATAAAAGAATCTGTATTAGGTGCGGTAGCCTAATGGGTTGGGTATCTGGCTTCTTATTAGGAGATTGTCGTAGGCTCGACTTCTACCGAGACATGCTGATTTCTTGCCGTAAGATATTGTGTCAAACCGCGACAGATCAAATTTTTAGATGTATTCGGGGTATTGCCCTGGACATTATCCTCGCAAAATCCTTTTAAATTGATGTGAGAGTTTTAGTATATCTAAGTTCGTAGTGTTCTAGATACGCATATTCTATCAAATTCTAAATCAATTTTATTAATTATCCAATACTCATGATCAAAATTTTCAACTGATTTTACTGATTGCTCCGATACTCGTGTTGCCAAATTCCAGGCCAATTTTATTAACATTTGTATTGGAAGAATCATATCAGGAGATACATCAAGGTATATAATATACTTTAGAATATTCTCGGGAATCAAAGGATTGACGATTGTCCAATTGTTAAAAAAGAATTATTTGTCCCTCAATTCAAACTCATCCTTCATCACGAAATTACGCATTGCAACAGATAAATTCTTTCTTAGTTTCACTCCTATTAAGCTTTAACTTAGACCATCGAAATTTGGATTCGTTTATTTTCGATATTTTTAAACAAATAAATTTAAAACAGCTATTGCTTTTACTGATATCCTTATACAATACTGATAACTCGTGTACTATTATTTCATATCACTTCCGGAAAAAAAATATTCTTATTATTTCGTTCTATTTCGTATTTCAATGAAATTTAGTTATGATAAGTATAAACAGTACAGAGTATTGGAAAATTGTTTCGTTTCTACTCTTTTTGCAGTTCATAACAATACATGTTTCTCTCATTTGTTTGGTTATAATTAGATACGGCAACAACTAATCAGTTTCCTTTGTCTATATCTAACTGCTGTTAATATTAAAAGAATAATTTATATGCAAAAGATCCTCAGATTTACAGTGCACTATTACTTCTCTAATATCCCAGTTATTGGAGCCGATAGATAAATTTCGCAATCGTTATCATTCAAAATATCCGCTAAAATCACTGTTACCACGAAAAAACCCAAATATTTCCCAAGCACTACCACATCATTTTTCTTTTCACACAATACAACATCCAAAATGACAATATCCTCAAATCCTATTTCTTTCCAGACATAATTCTTTAGTAATTTCGAATCATATACTAATTCGTAAATCAAATTACCATGTTGGTCATGGATTATTCATGACTTGCTATAAAATCAGACTTTCTGATTTCTCCCTCAAAAAATTGTCACTCGCTCTTGCCTTTATATCGATTCATGCTTCCCACTTGCCATTTCATCAACTCTCGCTGCAATATGGTCTCGTAAATTCACCATAGTTATTTTTTATTTGGTTGATTATTTCGCGCTTACCATCAGATTTCACAGTATCATAATGTAGCAGCAAAAAACATAAAAATTACAACATTCATTTTGAAACAGCGAAACGATACATTCCAAAAATGCAATGAACGAATATTCGTTAATTTCCCTCGGAGATATGTTTAGGCGGTGAATATACATGACCATATTATACATCTAAGCCTATCCCATTAAAAACTGATGTTTTTTGATTCAGGCAAACACATCCTATTTCTCGTCACAGATAGGAATATGGCATAAACATATATGACGAATATATTACCAGTTCAAAAAAAAACATTTTTAAACTGCGCAGTAGTAAATACTTAAGTACTTAGGGACTCGGTTGAAGATAAGTTCATATGACAAACAAATAGGAAAAAAAAAAAAAACTTTGAACTTCTAAACAAATATAACCGTGAAAGCTGAGTTCATCTAATCCAATTCCGGTAAGCGCAAAGACAAAGTGATGTCGACGGGATACAATCCAAATTTTACATATTCACGCTGAGGAATTCTGACTTGTTAAACTTAAGAAAATGGCAACGACTATAAACGTATCAACAACAACAATAACACAATAAAAAAATGAAATATTTCTGAAATTGTAATCTGCAAAGAAATTAAGCCAGTGTGTTTACATGAAGGTTGACCCAGCTTATCACTTTTGAGCTGGCGTTTCAATTCCCAACGCTTTTATTCGCCTTTATATATGACCCACACACGTGGGCTATCGATATAACCTGAAAGGCTTAATTAATGTCCACAAATGAAAAATAACTTGAAGAAAACAAAACGACAAAAAGTAATATCAAATGGAGGGCAAATGTGCCAATTACATTAAAATAAACAAATCAAACATCATGACATCTTTTATTTACTTTCATAGAAAGAATAAATCACATTGTAAACTGATATGTGATGGGTGCAATACCCATCCAGGTAAGTTTTTTCGTTTTCTGCAATCACCGCATACGAAATATTCGAAGAACTCACTTCGTGTTTGTATGTGGGCATCTGTGTTTGTGTATGTGTATGTGTTTCTTCATGAGTAAATCTTTTTTTTGAAATTCAATTCCAAACTTCTCAAAGTTTTATTGAAATTTCTTCAGCTTTTGAAGAAGTACAACTTTTTTGCCTTATTTTTTCAAATTTTTGGATAAGCTCTTTTAGAAATTAGCCAAGAAACACTATTGAAGAGTTCGAATAAAGTAAAACCCATATCTGTTATTATGAGCTTCATGCTCTTCTACCGAAAACTTTTCTAAAACAACTTAAATACCACTCTCATGTGTGACATCCATAAAACATATTTAAATATCAGCAATTCCTAAAGTAAAGTTACAATAAAAATGGAAAAGAAAACCACTAATGAATCCTTTTTCTTGTATTAGATAGCTACCATCGTCATCCTCAACGCTTAAACTATATCGCAAAAAATGTAACGAACTCTCAAAAGATGAAACACAAATATCAAACCTGCATTTGACTCACTGGTTAAATAACCACCATGCTCTTGCAAAGTGTGATCTTTAAGAGCACCCCATTCGGCACATTTGTGCTGGCATACGGAACAAATATAACCATGCTCTTCCTTTTGATGTTCTTCCATCCAGACAAAACGATTGCATTTGAAGTCACAAATTCGACATTCAAATTTGATCATACCCGTGTGAATACGTTCGTGTGTTGTCACCTTCAAGCATGATTAAAATGCAACTGGATATTTTAATATCCATATCATGAATTAGGTAGGTTAAAAAATTTTCACTTTTTTTTAAGGTTAACAGTATTGAATTTCAAAACTTAACTATTCCTTTCTTTCAAAAGAAATGCTTTCTATGCAAAAATGGAAAAAAGAAACTGACCGAACATTCGCTTGTAAATAATTCGTCACAAAAATGGCAAGGGAAAGTTTTCGTAAAAACATGAGCCATTTTCTTATGCTTCCTGAGTTTTCGCGGCGTAAGAAATTTCAACGTACACATATTACATTTGAAACCTGAATTCGCACCACGATGGAATTTTGCCCGATGATTCAGCAATCTTTGATAAGTGCAGAGATTCCTCATCGGTGTACATTCAAAGCAGATAAATGTCTGAAAGAAAGCTACGAAGGAATGAAATAAAAGATCCATCAGTTGTTCAGTTCTTTCCATAATTAGTGAATCTTGGATAAAATCAGAAATAAATTATCTATCTACGATCATCTCCATCACATTAGACTCCTTTCTTCTTTATCATTATACATTCAGCTTTCCAAATCTTTTCTGACATGATATCAACGCAATGCATAATTGTATATATATATATATATATACTTGTTTGACAAAAAGTTGAAATAAAATATAATTTATGAAACTTTTTTTCTTCTGAATTTCAATACGAAATTCAAAGACTTTCTAAAATTCCATATCATCCAGAAATGTAATTTACCAAGTCGCATTCATGGGCTGACAGTTCATTTTTCGTTCTCAGTGCTTTGAAACAACGTAAACACTGAACAAAATCAATGGTTTCTGGATGCTTCTTTACAAAATGCTTCTTCAAAGAAACCTCATTCCTAAATCGTTTGTCACAGAATGGACATTGTGGAGAAACCTGAAAAAAGAATTTGCTAATCAGTTGGTCACTTAAATTAAAATTTTAGATAAGTCTAGAAATCAATGATAAAGTAATGTAAGTCATGATATTCTTACTTTTTTCTTGTAAGAACGTTTTGGTTGACGTAAGAAACCATACCGATCGAAACGTGCTGGAATACCACCACTTAATTCACCAGGTAACGGAATCCTACAAGACGTTGGAGTAAATTTATAAAGAAAAAGAAAAAAATATAAACCGAGAGACAGAAACAATAAAAAGAAAGCAAAAGATTATTCATAAAGAAGAAAAAAAGGATAACGCTGAGGCAAATCTTATTAATCGGTAACTCCCAGAAATATTACTTGAAAATAAGTCTTACTTATCAACTTCAATTTCATAAGATTCCGCATCTATCTCGTGTTCCGGAGGAATGTAACCTCCTGTTGCAAGTTCCTCAATCCGATTTGCTTCAAGCTCAGCTTGCCTAAAATTCTCAACAAAATTATTGAAAAAACTTCCTTGGCAAACGGTTTACATTCTCAATTGATCAAACATTTGACTGGTAGCATAATTAATCAGAAATCCTAAAAGTTCAAAAACCTTTGTTCAGCAATCTCTTCTTCCTGTTGTATCAAATACGCCAAATATTCGGTATAATGCCGGTCCCGCAAATGTCGTTCATACAAATTTTTTTCAATAAAACGATTTTTACAAATTTTGCATCGTACCATTTTAGCACGTATGGCTTTCCGTATCTGAAGGAACTATTTTACACTGTAAATTAGAGAAACTGATAACACAATGCAAAACTTTACAAATTTAAATGCAAAATCACCGGACCTCATCCGGAACCGTAGGGTGAGGTGGAGGAGGTGGAAGCTCACTGAGAAGTACACCGTCTTGAAGTCGTATTGGAAATGTCGTTACATCTGATAAGGCTGAAATTAACAAAGACATATTTTATGAGTTCAAAAAACCATCTGATGCATTCCTGACATAATTTCAATCATGAATTTAATTGAGACTGAAAAAACTACTGTTAGTTGAGAAAAAAAATTCAAAATTATTAATACCATTTGCACGGACGATTTGTGGATGATACACCCATTTCCTTGGTTGATTCGCTTTTCTGGTAGTTTCTACTTTTCGTCCATATCGATCAAGCACAACTCTTTCCTTTTGCTCGCTATCCGCTGATGTATTTGCGGACAATTTTGAAACTAACCAAGCAACACCAGACATATGAGATCGTTTCTGAAACAAGATATCCGTTAGCCAAAAACAAAGGGAAGGAAATTCCGTTTTCAGCAAGTTGGCAAAAAGTCCGAATTACAATTATATTTAAGACTGAAATGTGTGATTAAAATTTTCATTAATCTTGCAAATAAAATCCTAAATATTCCCCGCAATCAGGGAATAATCAAATCACTCCAACAGAGATCGAAACCATTAAGATTTTTCAAAATACGCAAATTTTCAGAACGCTGAAACAGAAACATTAATACCTTCCTAAGTTCTCGGGTCTGTTTTTCTTGCCGTACAGCAATGGCAAGCATATTTCGCAACTCATCACAATCTGGTCCAATTGAATTGTATGGCCGTCTTCGAACTTTACTATCACCTTCATCGGCCAGTTGTTCAATCAAGGCATGAGCTATGATTTCTTCCAAATCTTCATTGCCCATTTCACTTTCTTCTCCCATCATCTCATTTCCTTCGATTTCCTGAGCATACCACCGAATTGGAATTAAGTCTTAATTTCTACATTCAAAATTCGATTTGTAAACAAAAAAAAAGAAGAAAAACTCCGATATCTTATTAACAGATAATCTTTTTTTTTTTAATTTTAAGATGAAAATACCATAGTTTGTAATGAAGCTTTAAAGTTCGGTGAATCGCTACGGGGTGAATTATCATCTCCTTCATCGTCCATATTGATAACAACACTTGATGACGAAAACTTGTAATCAGTTTTGCCATCCAGCTGTATTTCAGGAGCATTAGATGATGTGGCAACAACAGTAGCGTAATGCTGAATCGGTGATGGCATATAAATTGATGCGTCCATTTCGTTAACATGTTCCAAAGATTCTGGCGAATAGGACTTTTTGTAATCGCAATCATATGAATTAACCGCCATAGTACAATCATCATATAAATCTGCAATTCATTATTCATAATACGCTACAAAAAGATATACAGAATATTAAAAAAAAAAAAAAAAGAGGAATTCCCGAAGAGAAAATATAATAATGAAAATGAGATTAACCACACAAATAACGAATCAAAATCTTTTTTAAAGATTTCAAACCAACTTCAAGCAAACTGATTATAGTCAATAGCAAATAGATTAGATGAAAGACTCAACGACTGTTTCTCGAAATCCACGATCAAAAGACAGACTAAATTAGATATGACTGATTTTCGAAAATACTATATTTAGCAGCTATGCCTGAGATTGAATTCATCAATATTAGAAGCAGTATTGTATTGTCTGAACCAACAATTCTCATGACCAAGACTTGGAAACAAACAACTCGTGACATCACGCAAAATCTATTGACGTCAGCCCATATATCCAAGGAAATGCTGAATAGTTCCAAATAAAAATTAAATCCGCAAATATCTTCTTTTTCCTTACCTTGAGCCGGATGATTAGATAAAGTTACATGATTCTTGAAACCATTGTATGCTGACATCAGTATTCTTTCCGTTCACCTTAGATTCACCTTTGTTACAATTTTTATTTTAATATCAGTAGTGATTCATTCCATTGGTCACTGTACACATTCACAATTCTACAACAATTTATATTTTTAATTTTTCTATACAAAATTCAAGATAAGTCAGCGATGAGAAGTACGAATATAGACATGAAAGTTTCAATAACATTAATCCAAGTTTTGACATAAAATCTGTCGTGTAATTTAGATTACTTTTGGTGATCTCTGCTGTTAGCCGGTAATATGGACAAAATCTTGTAATATTTCTACCATATTAAAGCAAATTTAATTACTATGATTATGTAGATTGAAAAAAAAAAAGAATTGTGAAATTGTTATCAATTGCCATTTTTACGTGAGTTAACAGATTTATAGAAATATGACAAGATTTATATGCGTTAATAATTTAATGCCTATTAATTTCTACTAGTCGATAATTGCATTTCTTAGAGTAATCATTATATTCTTCTTGATAATAACCGAGATCAATTTATGCTCACTGAAAGGTCACAGCTACAACTCTCAAAGAGTAAACAACTTTTCAATTTTTAACTGCAAAAAATATCGAATTTTGTTTGAACATAAATAATAATATTTGTTCATCCAACCAATAATAAGCCATTTACTTGTTCGAGAATAGTGCATCATCGTTTATAATAACGTAAACAATAAAATTATGAGCAAAATAAACATAAAACAAGTTTACCCCCTTATCAAGTACCTAACTTACAACCCAACACCTGCCATGCAAGTTCCATCAAATCTGTTGCAAAAGAATTGGCAACAAGCCAAGCGCGCTCACTAAATTTATTTCACTGTATGACGCATCCATACATTGCAACTCGAACTGCATGAGTAGGGAATGTTGTCCTGAAAATATTGATTGGCTCTAAGCATCTCTTGATTTCACTTCAAAAATGAAGTGCTACTTTGATTAAAATCATAACAAAGCTTTAAAGTATGATTTTAATTAAATTAATTATTTGCACATTCTCACATACTGAACATTATGTAAACTTAACCGGAAGATCAACTATTGGCGCATCTGTGCTTTATCTAAAAGTTCATGTCAAATTGTTAAGTTTTCTTGAGAAGGAAAGAGTCGTTTATAGTTACTTACTGATTGAATAATTTGACCTAAATTTTTTGTAATTTATCTTCAGATTTATAAGTAAAATCGAGACTAGTTAATTGTTTGAAGAAATTAACAAATTTGCTTCTTTTTTTTTTAGTGATTTTTAAATGAAATCTGAGAACTTAATCTCCTATACTATTCCAAATGAGATGCTTTATGTCTTCCTTGAAGTAGTTGAAGATAGATAGTTGAGGATAACAAAGAATAATCTAATTTTCTCCATGATGATCTTCTATTGTTCTGCATATTCAAAAAGTTGAACTTGAGCATTAGTTGAAGGAATGAAGATGAAAGTAGGTCAAAGTTGAATGATTCAGGAAATTTTAGAAATTCTTGAAGAGTAATTCAGTTACAGTTTTCTGACATTAATCAGATTCGTAAATAATTCCTATTCTGGAAGTTTCAAAATTTGTTCTTCCTTCCATCTATCCTCACGAAAGCTTTATCAACCATTGATCTTTCCTCATTCTTTCCGTTCATTTTAAATCATTGCATACTTTCATAGTTACTATCAATAATGATTTGATGTTGCATTTTGCTGCATTCAACAGAATCATCCCGTAAAGAATTTTTCAAACGTTTCTTTATTTTATGGATTCCGGAAAAATTCATATTAGATATCTCAATTTTTAATTACGAATGGAAGATTCATCTTTGAAATTAGTCGCATTGATTATCAATTTAAAATTTAAAAACCTTCCAACCCATTTTCGATGATAATTTATGATTCGCGTGAAATTTCTATATTCTAACCAATCAATTACGATTTATTTCCATCATTCCTAAAATTTCAAGTGGAATTTTTGACTCCTTATTTATCTATTACCATTTACTTCAGGAATTATGGATTATAAATATGAGGAAGGCTTATCCGTAAAAGATTTCTGTTGAGGAATGATCTTCTGAAAGAATCTAAATAATATCTATACTGGCACCTCGTTTTCTTATGTTTTTTGCAAAATTTCAAAAGATTAAAGTTGAAAAATTTGGTAAGGGATTTGTAAAATTTTGACCTTTGTATATATAATCAATTTTAAATTGTCAGTACTAATGCATCTTTTCGACACTATTATTTTCGGCATTGTTTTCGTGGTCCAGATCTTTACTAGATTTTAATGAGAACAGATATGTTTGAAGGCAATCTTTGAGGCGTGTAAATTTTATTTTCAGCTAAAAAAGTCACCACATACATAATATTTAAAACGTTTTATCTTAAAATTCCAAACTTTTTGAAAATCCAAAAAAAAAAAAAACTTGATAGATTTTTCGAACTCAATTAGAATCTAAATAAAATACACAAGATAAAAGCCTTGATGGCATCAAACACTAATGCTGATTTTTTACCATCATTCCAAATATATTTTTAAATCATAAATAAGATTTTTCAATTCAAATATTCCATTCTTTATAGTCAAAGTGAATATATTTATATCAAGTTGTAAGATTATCTTAAAAACGAGTCATATAAGTACATTTATTTCATTCATTTTTACCTAAGATGTCTTGCCTAAATGTTTTTTTTTTTTTTCATATATTTGCATTTAATAGTAATTATATAACTTAAGTTTGCATTTTTGTTCTATGTCATGAGGTATAATATTTCTTTTTATTCATGTTATTGACAAGGACTTCGTTGACCTACGCATATATCAGTCGTACAATTTACGATATAATTTATAAATCACAACTGAAAGATTTTCTTTTTTCCTTCATTAGAAAGATAAATTTTATTTCCTTTTGATATTCCGCGGATTTTATTTCATTTTTCATACTCTTCCTTTTTTTTACATTTGTATCATTTCAATTTATACCATTTAAAAAACAAACTGGCTAAAGGAAAGCAAAATGAAAAATCTTGTTTTTGTCCACTATTTAAAAAAAAACGAGAGAAATCAACCTCTACTCGTTTTGCCAATAACGCCAATCGACAGCAATTTGTCGATGAATATATATATATATATTTTTTTCGATGAACATGTATTTTAATTTCAGAGTCATAAACTACTTTTAACTTTATTTCAAAGCCATAAGTTCAGGAAAGAGCATTATCGCTAATCAAGTAAAATTTTTCAAGCTCAATAAATCGTTCTATTTTTGATGTTAACTTTGGAAAATGCTAAAACAAAGTGAAAATTTTTGAAAGTGAAATGACAAATATTAAAATTAAAAATAAATGCTGTGGAAACACAGCAAAAAGTGTTGCACGAAATTATATATATTAATTTAAGCATTTTAAACTGAATAGAACTGTAAAGTTCATAACGAACTTTACGGTTCTATTCAGTTTGTTCTATTAGTAACCTCTTTAGATCTTTGATGTTATTGAATCACTTACTATGACATTTCGATGCTTTGAATCCTTCTTGTGTTGAAAAATTTACTCCGAAATATCAAAATGTTTAGTAAAATCAATTCACTCATAATTTCCAGTAAAAATGACACAAAAACTTCAACATAATTGCCCATTTCATCAAGATAGTCATTAATGTAATATATGTTCCGAAGTGATGCGATTGTAAACAAATTATGGATACGTTTCTATCCTTGAGAAGTTTATCAGTGCAAGTACTAAATTATTCTATTTAACCATCGTGATTCGAAACTTTGCTCTGACTAACAGCCAGCAATATTTTTCCATGAATCATGCGGAGTTTTTTTTCGGTAAAAATAGATCGTATGTTTTAACAACATTTACTTCTGCCATTCTAATATATTTTTGTGAAACGATTTCATAACACATATAAATTATCAAATTTGACCTATTCACCCTTTAATAAATTTGTCAAACACAGATGAAATTGAATATTACAGGAGGTAAATAACAAATATAGCAAACCAGTAAAAATTCCATTACTTGTTTTATTATTTTGCAATATTTGCACCTTGAATATATTAATTATTTTGATATAACGTGGTATTTAATAAAAGTCGTTTCAATTAGAAGTTAAAGAAAAATCTTTCCAAAATCAATCATGTGTGAAAATTTTTGTCCATCTCCAACAAATTGATTGTAAAGTTATTATGTTTAAAATGATATGAAACAGATTTAAGGGAGCCTTTCATTAATTTCTTCGAATCTTGTATTAATATATTTCAAATATCTTCGGCAAAGAAATTCCATAAAATAAAACCGTTTGAAACTTATAAATGTGAATTTAATTTCAATCTTAAATTATTACTGATAGATAACTGTTATTATTTTAAAGAATGTGAGGAATAGTTAGAAAGAATATTATTGTTTAAAGTAATAAAAGATAATCTTTATCTGCATAAATGATGTCTCCTTTTTTGTACAATTACAAAACCATAGCTATAGAGTCATTCACTATACCATCAAAATGATGGGGTCCACATAAACCGATGTCATATTTCGGAATCGCTTCTTTGATCTTTTTCTGCAAAATAATTAATCATTTGAGCAGACATGTTCGGTGACTATCGCAAAAATATAGTAGTTTGCCTTCCATTCTCTAGCAAAATCTGGAAGTATCAATTACTTCAAATCAAGTATTTCTTATGATTGTAGCTGAAAATTTGCATACTTTTCTGTAAATAAACTATCATACATAATAGATACATTCAAACTATAGCTAACGTGTAGTAATCAAATATTTTAAAATTTAATGATAACACTGACACAATTATAAATGTATATTTTGCTCGTAATTTATATTTCATCGAAAAGATACTTAATCCATCAAAGTGATTTATTTGTTTACAGGTATGGATGTTTTGAGGATTTTCTGAAACCAAACAACTCCGATTTCTATTCTACGATTATTCGTTCTTTCTGCTATAATATTTCAACCATTATACTATACAATATCAAGAAAGTTGAGCATTCAACGTAATAGCTTTTCATACATTTAAAAAAAAAAAAAAGTTGTTATTCAGTTAATCATTATGTTTCAATTTTTGAAAACTTCAAAACTATCACATCGTGAATGACTGCAAATAGATTACACTTTCGGTCACCAACTAACTATTTGTAATTCTATAATAAAAGGAAATTATTTTAGTCATCACCTGATTAATTTTGAATTTAAGAATATATGTCCAGGACAATCGCATAATGTTGGAATCAATATTATCCACTTAGATGACTTTTTTTTTTCATGATATATCCAGTAATGGCTCGTCTTGATGATCCCAATGACCCTAAGTTTCGCAAATTAAGAGTAAGACCTAAATATGCATTAGCTTACTGTCTACTACACCTGCAACATGTTAATTATATTACATTAAGATACTTTGTTGATTTATGCTAATTTCTTATATAAAATTACATATGACTTTCGAAAACTTATTTATGAGTAGAAATGAAAATATATGTATACTGCAACACAACTTTGTCTGAAAATCTATTTCTGTTACTTATGTAATGACTCCGACCATACGTTCCTCATAGAAAAGATAGGAATTGATTTGTTGAAGCTAATAGCTAACTACTAAAAACTTGCAAAGAAGATACGACTATTAAAATGACCACTGAGATAGTATTTTCCATAGGTGACATCCCTTGTAATACTCTTAGACTTAAAATGGTAGTCAATCATCCTCAACATTTATTTATTCTGTAATGACAACAAAGAAGCAATGAATCTAAGAATTTCATCTTAAACTCTACACTACATGCATGTCAACTAATTAATTTACTTTACAATGAAAGTGCATGAATTCAAGAGAAACAAAAGTTCAAAAATTTTATTGATAACAATATTTACAAACAAACATATAAAATCAGATATAACATAAGAGTTTAAAACTTCAAACTTTGAAAGGAATTTTATTAATCCATTTTCCTCTTTTGTATATATTCCGTAAGCTGACATCTGTCGATAAATGACTGCGATGTTCATCGTCTACCATTGGTGTAAGATAGAGCGAGTAAAGTATCTTTAATTAATATGAATCCAAATATCTTTAATTAATATAAATTGATCTGAACCATCGACTTACTAAATTTATGCAAAAAAATAATGCTACTAACTGAAAAAAACCATGATATAATTTTTATGTATGAATAATTTTCGTAAATATTGATGAATAAATGAATGTAAATGACTAATTTTATCAAAACTTCATATATTTACGCATTAAATAGATAATTTGAAAGCTGAAAAATACCATTTGCTTATCTTTATGTTCCGATGGAAGCTAACAAATCAGTATATTCGCTTTCTTCAATACCACAGATCTCGGCAATCGGTCGAAAAGAATTTAATGATGAAATCAGAAAGCTATTTTGAAACGCATCATTTGTCGCTACCAATAATTTTTCGACGTGTAATAAACTAAAACGAAAAAGAAGTGTTAAGATAACATTCTAATCAAATAACGTGTTGCATTAACCCAACTTTTTTTTTTTGGTCATTCAATGCCAGACATATCTTCTTACGATAACGCAATTATAAACTAGATATAGAGAAAATCATCCTATGAAAGTGATTTATGAAAGCTCCAAACCTTTTCTAACTTGAACGAAACAATTTATACCTGGAATCGGTAAAAATTGATTGCAAACAGTTGTAACATTCCACTATTTTAGCCATATTCTTTTTGACAGCATCATAAACATCTGCATTCAATGCTAGCAGCAATAAATTTGACTGCAACTAAAAGCGACCAAAGATATCGTACAAATCCAATATTTCTTCAAATATCGTTTTTAGAAATAAAAAATAAACAACTGTAGAAAAGAAAAAAACGATTGAAAGTCCCATTTTACAAAAAATAGAATTTTGCTGCCGACTGCATGTAGTTGACAGATTTTTTATAGAATAATAATATATAAAAAGCATACCAAATGCCCAGTTTGTAAATGCTGCAGACAGTGTAAGGCAGCCTGCTCGCAAAGCTTTCGAAGCCTGTAACTACGAACTGCCCTGCATATTAACACTGATGCTATGTATCGTTTAGCACAAACACTCAAACTGTAATGCATCTCTGATTTCAACATATCCTATAAATAAGAATTTATCTGAGACATATTCTGAAATTTTCAATAAAATGACAAAATTGGTTAAATAGATACATTATGCGAAAAGTATAGAACTATATTACCTATTTTAATTCAGAAAGAAAAAACTCCATTTTGAAATTGCAGTATCACTTCTTCGTTGTCTCAACATTATAGTAGAGGAGGATTATGTTCGAAAATAGAAACTTTATAAGTAAAAAGCAGTATCTTCTCTATCAAATTCCCCAATATTGCAATGAAAAGACGAAAACTTTCTAATACCATAATACATATAACCACCAATGCTGACAGAATCAGAAACAGGAAAAAAATTAAACATTAGAAATTGTAAAATTTTGAAAACAGCGACGCACCTTTGCAATATTTTTCAAATATTTGTTGAGTTTCAAAGCATTCAACTTATTCAATTCTTTTGAGACACGGCGAGTGAACCTCCAAAATTTGGCATGTCTAAAAATGAATATTATCAGCTCTATATCGTAATGCAGCAACACTTGATAATTCCTGTCAATTAATATTCCTTTAATTTCAAAAAAGAGTACACAAATTAGATTTCAACTCTTCTATGTTGCTCATTTATATATAAATTAAAAATTTGATAACCTGTACGGGGCACTCATTTTATAAATCAGTGCATCAAGTATTGCAACGGATTGTGGAGCAACCGAATTAGGATAAAGATCGATCAGTTTATCAATGATCACCTAAAACAAATATTTTGTAGTCAGAACTACTTTCGATAAAGAATTTAAACCAGTGATCTTTCTAAAACTAAAAGTTTTGAATCCGACTCCATTTAACTGTTGACTATTAACTAGCATATGTCTCGGTTAAACCAAACGACATGAGCAAATTACTGGCAACATGCCATGATACCCGTTAATGAGTCTTAATGATTGCTGAACTAATGAATCTGTGTTGGAAACCGAATACTGAACTTACTTTTTCGTTGATAACAGTAGCATCGAACTTTTTGCTATCTGCTTCGAAAGGATTATGGATTGGTTGCGAGCAGTATTTGTCTACCACTGAAAGCAGTGCTTCCTCCTCCAAACTTTCACATAACTCCATACTGAAGGGAAAAATAACTATACGGCAAACTTTATTATGAATACTTATTTGCTACATATATTTCTTGAAGATCCGCATTTCAGTTGTTCCAATTTAATTCGACAAAATTCGCCTATAAATTTACTCCATTCTTAAATCTTCGAATTCCCTTTTTCTTCAAAAATTTACAGTTATAATTTGCTGGCTTATGTCGCAAAATTCAAGAGATATTATATGCAATATAATATATGTCACAACCGCCCATATATTCAGTTAACATGACAACATATGGAAAAGAAATAATGTGCTCAAAATATTTCAATATTTATTTAAACATTTGAATAATAATATCGGAAGATTAAGTTTTATTGGATAAAATTTTAAAACTGAGAATTCTAGTATCTACTATGGAAATTATACCCTCAGACTGAGTTCACTCAACAAATCTAGTAACTTTCACAGAAAAATAGATCACACAAACCACCCTCAATTCAGCATCATTTAAATTCTCATGTGCCATGAAGTTTTGGGCCGAAGTGAAAACCCGAAATCCCATTGGTTTAAAAATTTGCTTGAAATCTGTGTTGTTCGGAAGGGTTCAGTTAGGGATGACTACAAACGGCGAGGGAATATTGGCCAAAATTGGCATTTAAAAAATTATCAAAGTTTGCATCATCACAACAACTTAATATCCTTCGAATTTGCGATGGTTATGTTCAAACTGAAGGCATTCTGATGCTCAAAGAGGCTTCTGAGTTTTTCAATCAATTGAAATATTCATCAGTAATCAGTTCTATCCATCAATAAATCTCTTCCTGGACATTGTTTTGTGATAAAGAAGTGATAAGAGTTGATCAGCTGAAAAGAATAAATACTATTGGAAGCCTTAAAATATTCAAATATAATACCAGAATAATCCGTCTAAAGTAACCTTTTATTGGTATAAACAAAAATTGTTCGTATTTTTTCTCCCAGTAATGTAACAAGTTACAATTTAAACGTAATTAATTATTTTATGTGAAAAATTATTTACATGCATATGACGATGTTAGTTTATTAAATGAATTTAAAAAGATATTAATCATTATCATCAAATTTAATTGGTAATTTTAAATTATAAACAAAAAACTGTGATTGCCAACGTTTACTTATTCATATGACGAAGAAATACTAATAAGTATTTTTTCATTACTGATAATAAAATGTGTTATACTTGAAACACAAAAACTCAAACGAAATCATTTTTCCCGTCTTAAATAAGAAAAATATCTAAGAAAGATTTAATCAAAAATCGTCTTTTAATAGATTCAAATCAGTTTGCATTTTTTTTTTCAATTCTCTCCAAGTAGAATAGCTCTAGGTTTGAAATGATATACCGAAGTGACAAAAATCGGATGCTAAATTTCAAAAGCAAAGGTGAATCTAAATATTAATTAAAATTTGATTGTCGCAATCATTGGGATCTTCGCAGCGATTCAAAAAACTATATCTAATAATAATACAACTGATGATTGACATGTGAACTATAGGATATCATTGTTTTCTAATCGTTCCTTTTTATTCAAAAATTTCGTGATCTGCAAAAGGTCATAGTATATTGCTGTATCGGATAAATATGCAAAGTGTAATTAAAACCCAATTACGTTTTATGCCATATTTTATTATACATTATCATCAAGAAATACAAGAAAAAATGAAGAACTGATGCGGAATTTTGATAGAGATTTTACAGTAAATTATTATTCACTAGATTAAGCAACAAATGATCAACCAACAAATAATCTCTATCACAGCAGTATAATCTCTTTAGATGCTCCTTTCTGTCATATTAATCGTTCCATGGAGCATAAGCTTTAACTAATCTTCTTACATACTGCACAACCTTTCGTGAAACAAGAGTCTGTATACCAAAACATATTATCCCCATCCATATAAGCACAATACTGGGTACCAAGCGGAAATCCAGGGAAAAATTTTTTGAAATCTACCTTACTTCCATCCAACCATTCAAATCGATCGCTTGTTTGTCCGCGTAAACCGATAAAAATGCGCTCACAGTTTGCTAACTCTGGAAAAAAAAAAAAAGTTCATTACAGAAATTTCATGTAACTGCGAAAAAAAAAGGTATTTACCATTCTTTTTCTGAAAATAAAACTTAATCCTGAAGAAGCCTCAAATCTTCATAATCAAAAATGTTATCAACTGATTTTATAGGGTGATGCATTTCGCATCGTGATCTTTATCATGTTTATTCCACAGCATAATTCAGCGTAGCAATGATAAAATTCTGATATTTACTTAATTCCAATATATCTTCTAAAATTTCACTGATGTTTCATCAACATGTTGAAGTTAATAGTATTTGTTTTCATTCCAACATGATAATATTAAGAATTATTTTCATCTGATGTTAATAATTTGTATATTCGAAATATAAATTATAACAATGTCAGTGTTTAATGTGAAATAATAATTTTATTAATGAGACAAAAATTCGATCTACAAAGAAGTAATGGTAAAAATATCCGTGAATTATCATAATATGAACAATGAATATAATTTTGAATTCATTATTTTTATTTATTTTAGCATGAATGAAGCAAAAATTTCGAAATTCTAAAATTCTTACCATATACAAATGCATTTTCTGTCTCGGAATGTATTGAGACTAAATGTGCATTCTCCTTTGCACACATTCGTTCATATTTCACTGCACTAATATTTTCACTTTGAGAAATTTCATTAATAAACTGCAATTAAAATTGGCTGTGATGAAATTTGGTAATAAACAGAATTATGAAATGAAGAAATCCATAACAAAGAAGAAGCATAGTGAACATTTCGATGTTTTTTCTTAAGAACTTCAACCTTTGATTTAAATACAATTCTCAAAAACTTAATTTATATAGAAACTTGTATTCTGAAAGAAAAAAAAAGGAAAATTTTGAAAGCTAACTTTATAATAAGCATTTGTTTCCTTGTTATAAACCCAACCTGGATGCTGCATATCTGTAAGAATCATTTTTTATGTATATTTCAACATGTAATATCAGGAATGAAGATAAATTAATCCGAGAAATTGTGATTCAAAAGAGTTTCAACTTAAATAGAGTGATGGAATGATCGATAAGATCAGAAAAATTCTATTGAAATTTTAGGACTGAATTTGAAGAATCGTCTGTTTCACTTTTTCATTTCTGTCCTTTCAAATTGTCATGACAATTATTGCATCAATGAAAAAAAGACGACATTTTTTGGAGCAGAAATTGAACTAACCAACAGTGCACAAATTACACGTACGCTTGCATTTTTTCACCATAAGTTCATGATAATCTGATCGTTCACAGAGCTTCTGAAGCATTGAGCATAACAAATAGTTATTATCCATACATCCAGCATGCCTACATAGGCCACAACTACCAGCACATTCTACTGATAAGATTGCTTTAAATGTGACATCTGTTGTAGTACATTGACCTTTTTCTGCAATCGCACGACAATTCAGGACAGAATCTGCAAAAGTAGAAATAATACTTGAAATGATTTTGAAAAATTAACAAATCAAGATATAATTTTTTCATTATTCCTATCAATAAATCATATTAAGACTAGAAGAAATCAATCAATTGCTAAATCAGCAAAGAAATCTTAGTATATATTGAATTGCATTTGTGTAAATTAAAAATTATAATTATAGCAAATTATTAGAAGACATTTGAAACAAATCTTTCTTATCAGCACACATGAAATCTGGATGTTGACAACAACTGCGACATTGTTTCCGACATTCTTCGACAATGTACGATTTCAAATTTGTACAACGTGCATTCACTGTTGGACTGCAAAAAAAAAGAAAAAAAAAAGGAAGAAAAAAAATGGTATCATTTTGAAAAATATAAAAGATTACAAAAGCTGATTTTATTCAAAAGTTTTCATAAATAACTTGATAGAAATGAAAATTGAAACTAACAAAGCTTCATTGACTGGAAATGCTTCCTGACAAATCACATCAACTTGCACATTGGAACATTTTGTTGCAGAAAATTCATCCGAACATGGAGATGTAGCTGCTTGAATTGTTGAAACAAAGAAAAAACATAATATTCCGCACAACATTTTTTGATTTATGAAAATCCTATAAATGACAAAAAGACTATTTGTTCCAAAGAACAATTAGTAGTACATAAATGTAATTTATTAATTCATTTAAAATTTATACTACAAGCTATTTTATAATCAAGAATACTTATGTTAAATTCAAAAAGAATTCATTTGATACGAGAAGAATGTATGGTTGAATTGACTTTGTATTCAATATCATTGCCTGACAGACTCAAGAAAAAAAAAACAGAAATGGAAAAATCATTGAACTCATAAATATAATGGCAAGATAGGACATTGAACTCAATAGAATTATTTTTTAACATTAAACCTGATATTTCTGTTTTGATATAAATAATTCTTTAGTTTAAACAGTTTTTTTGATTTGTTTTTAATGATAATAATAATGATGATAATGACGGAGATGATAATGATAATAGTGATAAGCTAGTGCTGATAATAAAGCCTTTAGCATCAGTTATCAATGATACGGTGCGTATTCTAATAACTATCATATTTATTCTCAACATTATGATTCATGTATTGTTTATTGAGTTTTCCAACTGGAACATATCTGTTGCATAATGGTGCGCCGTTGCCTTTCAAGTCAATCCGTTATTTAAAACCAACTCGGTGGATGTTAAGGCTTTTCCTTTGATAATTTCCTTTCTCTTCAGTTCGATGCGAGTGAAAGTATTATCACGAAATCCTAGTGATTATCAGCGAGAAACAAGGAATGATATTTATAAAGGTAGGCATATTGTCATTTTCATCTTCATTAACTTGAAGCTGAATACCGTAAATGACTACCAGATGGAATTAAGTAATGGAAATAAGTACTATTAGGGAAGTGCCATAAATAAGCATTAGTTAGATGAATATAGTAAGCAAATATTATCACTTTGAGCTTTATCATAATCATTATGAATCAATTTACATTCCGCAAACATTTCAATATTATTCATAGACAGACATTCTCAAGATTCATAGACAGACACTTTCTACTAAATATCCTAGAATGCAAAAATGATCGAAGAGAAATTATAATATCCAATCATTCAGATAAAATTCTTTTGCAAATCATATTTTTTATTTTTACAAATTTATAATTTCAGCTCCTCGAAACTTCAGGTTGTCAGAGGATCCGTTTCAGGTTCAAGTGGAATATACACGAGCTCTGAATGCCGCTAAATTAAACAGGTGAATGCACATCAGTCAGTAGCTGATTTTTTATCAACTTCTTAATAGTTCAAGTTGTTAATATAGCGTTTATGTATCTGTTTTTCCAAATAATTTCAAAAAACCGACTTTTTTGCAGACGATTGCTATCTAATAAAAAGTGATGTTAGATCTAGATATCATTTCATATTTCTACAGATTAGATAATTTTTTTGTATCGGAAATGTTGTTTTTTTGTATCAAACGATAGCCAGGACACTATATAGAATATTCACCAGGAAAAAATGTAGTTTTCGAGTTTTTATTACATGATAAATAGTTCTGATTTGTGCTTCTCGATATCATTTGACATTTTAAATAAGGTTCTAGCAATTCATTGTTTTTAGGGTCTTCGCAAAACCATTTATTACAAGTTTAGATGGTCACAATGACGGTGTTTCAGTGCTTTGT
The DNA here is from genome assembly GCA_028564675.1 of Onchocerca lupi. Lineage (NCBI taxonomy): Eukaryota > Metazoa > Nematoda > Chromadorea > Rhabditida > Onchocercidae > Onchocerca > Onchocerca lupi. Next base: position 239,097 of record JAOVVO010000017.1, on the reverse strand, counting down.
AAACATCCTCTCAGGTTCGCTTCCTATTTTTTTTTTTTTTTTCAAATAATGAAATGTAATTTAATTACTTAGATTAGTTTAATAATATTCCTGCAAGTTTCAAAAATAATCGTAAACTACATTTTAGGTTATCAACGATTTTCTCTGGTGGCCGAGATGGTCAGGTACGAATATGGAATTTACCACTTCATAAATGCTTGGCAAAAATACAGGCACATATTGGGCCTGTTAATGGTAAAACTTCATGAATTTTCAAAACTTAGTTGCTTTACTAATTTTATTTTCTATAGTTTTTCTTAATTCATTCTTTTTTTTCTTTTTTTTAATCAAGAGAATATATTGTTTTTAAAAAAAAGATTTTATGGGACATTGATAGTTTATTCTTTTGTCCTGAATAATTTATAATTTAAGGGATTTCGTGCGATAACGTTTCGGGTGAAACCTTTATAACTGTTGGACACGATTCACAGCTAAAACACTGGAGATGTCCGGACCCGATTGAAAGCGATTTCTCAGAACCTGTACATTCAATTCCCCTTAATGGTGTTGCTTATGCGGTGTCGCATATTGTGAATAGTGTTGACTACGCTACATGTGGTGAAGGTATCCATATATGGAATAAATTAAGGTAAAGTGAACAAATGTTAAGAATATTTCTTATTTTGAACGGTTCATTGACGATTTTGAATTTTTATCGAAAAATCCATGCTTCAGAGATTCTCCGATTCGAATATATAATTTGGGTGTTGATTCAATTTACACTATTAAATGCAATCCTGTCGAACCAGATATCATAGTGGGTTGTGGTAGTGATCGGACAATTGCTTTACTGGATACAAGGCAGAAATGTCCATTAAAAAAAGTGGGTTCTTTTAAATTTGATTTGACTGCAGTAATTGAATTATCTTCTAATGAAATGGGCCAATTCACTGATTGATTAAGGATATTTATATTGTCACTTCCAAACTTGGTTTTGAACTTATTTTCTCTCTAAAAGATACTTCATTCAGGTGAAGATGAAGTTACGTCCAAATGCAATAAGCTGGAATCCAATGGAAGCTTTTACATTCACGGCTGCAAATGAAGACTACAAGTACAATCAGCCTTCATATTTCTATTTCATCATTATTATTGAACATAAACTATTTCAGAATTCATTAATTTTCCTCTGGATTTCTTTTCTAGCTTATATACGTTCGATATCCGGAAGCTGACCGATCCTCGACGCGTATACAAGGGTCACACAAATGCAGTGATGGATGTTGATTATTCACCCACAGGAACTGAATTTGTTTCTGGAAGTTACGATCGTTCGTTAAGAATATTTCCTGTCGAATCGTTTAGCAGTAGGTATGATTTTATTTGAAGACAATTGTTCTTTTTTTTTTCTCTCACTCTTTCTGTTCAAAAATTGAAGGATGTGGTAATTGCCATTGCAATCTATGCTAATAAGATTTTTTAAGAGAAATATATCACACAAAACGAATGCAGCAGGTGCTTTCTGTATTGTGGTCATTAGATAATAAGTTTGTGTTATCTGGTTCCGATGAAATGAACATTCGCTTATGGAAAGCAAATGCGAGTGAGAAATTAGGCCCGGTGTGTATTTTATTGGTATACTCTTTATGTAAAAACTAATCACATATTGAAATTATTTTGATTTTTTGCAAATATTTAGAATTTTGAAAGGTTTGAAATTTCAGTTAATTTTATTTCAATTAAATTAATATTATTCCAGTTACATCGACGTGAACGTGCTGCACTTAATTACAATGCGCGATTATTGGAAGTTTATGGTGAACATCCTGAAATTAGGCGAATTGTGAAGCGTCGTTTCGTCCCGCGATCAATCTACACGTATTTTTTTTTCTTATTAAATGAAATAACATATTTATATATGGTGCTTCATTCCATTTGTCAAAAGAATGCGTGATTTTTGAGCGAATTTATAAACTTATAACTTTCTGAACAACTTTCGTATTGATTGCAAATTCCAAACTTAACATTTACACTTCATTTTCCATTATTCCATCAAAGATTTTCTTTATTTTAGTGCTACAAAGGAGCACAGGGCGATAAATTTGTCGCAACGACGCAAAGAAGAAAATAGGAGAAAACATTCAAAACCCGGTGCTGTTCCACATATTCCGGAACATTTGAAACATATAGTAAAGGAATCTGTTACACTACCATCGTGAATTTGTGTAAAAAATTAAGACTCATTTTTTAAAAGAGTATTTACTTCAACTGTTAAGAAATTAGAATGACATGAAACTTCAAAAATAATAAATCAAATATATAGAGAAAAAGAATAAGCAAAATTTTTGTTTTATATTAAAAAGTACAATTTCCGGTAAAAATTGTTACTTTAATTGTATTTGTTTCGCCAATTATTTGGATGAGCGATTTTCCATTAAAAAAAAAAAAATGAATTTTTTCTTTTTCTCGCTAAATAAGGCTAAATGTTCAGTATATTTTATGTTCACAGAGTGTGCGTTCATTTTTTTACTTTTTTTCATTTTTTTTTTTTTTTTTTTTTTTTTTATTGTTACTGTTCGAAAGAATTGTTGCATATGGTTATGTTAATTGAGCTTGATAGCTCCCTATTTGCAAATTTTATTAAAATTTGCTACAATTATTGGTCTTTTGGCTCAATATAGACTGGAAAAGTGAAATAGAATTGCATCCATTGAATAATTGACAAAAACTGAGTTAAAAAAAAGGACAAAAAACTGGACTTTGAAGCAGCTGGCATGATGATTTCTACTGCTGTGATAATATGAAGTTGAAATATATAATTATGTACAATATAATATTTGCATCTCAGAGATCGATGATTGGAACTAATAAGACGAATAGACAATTACATATAACATACATAAATCAAATTTGGTTATCTTGTATGTCAAACCTGCGATTTTCATAGAAAATATGATACTTTTTGGCTTTTAGCTATTCAACTCATTCGAAATCTGTTCATTTTCTTCTATAAAAGTTCTGCCGGCTAAACTAGATTTACTGTGTTGATTAATCATAGCAATTCTTCGCAGGATTTTCGGATCTTCTTGCCATTCAAATGGTTTGGTTTTGTCAATCTAAATATCAAAATCTAATCTAAAAAGAGCAGCATCGATTTTCGAGAAGTAATTCTTTTATTTCAGGGAATTTCTATGTCTGTAGCTATAAATTTTATGTCTGAAATATTCCGAACTTCGGAAATCTTTCTTTGATGCCAGGAATTTTTGTACCTTTAAGCGATCCATAGCTTGATTGATGAAAGCATGAATGACATGATACCTCGGTCGGGCATTAAATCTAAACTTTAAAAAATTCTTGGAATATTTTCCATAGTTTTCTAGAGATACTCAGGAAAAATCTCACAAAAATCGAACAAATTTTTCTTTTCAGACTGAAACAGAAGCTAAGAAATACGCAGTTTGATCGATGACATCAAGAATTTTCTCAAATTCTGATGGGGAATCGCCGAGGAGTAGTTGTTTACCAGAACCACGTATGAATTTTTTCCATTCCCCAACTAACAAATATTCTCTTTTGGGATCATGGATAAGCCATGGCAAACTTCCTGGAATGAACATTTATTGCTTGACAGAATCATAATTATCGATTTTTTATATTTTTAGATTTGCAATTCTCATCGACTAGCAAAGAATTCGAAATCTAATTTAAAATCCAAATTTTTATCATACATATTTTGTTTCAAGAAATATTTCACCTTCCAGTGTTCCTTATACTTGGATTATAATTTTCCACTATTGATTTTAAAGATAGATTATTTTTAAAAAACAAAATTCTAGAAAAGAAGTGATAAGCGGAAAATTGAGAGTCACAACAAACAAAGTGAAATTACGTGAAGATACTGTAGAATAAACATTCCAAAAATAAGAAAAATATGCGACACATGGATTTTTTTGAAATTCTCTTACCGACGACCATTTCAATAATCATATAGAACCATGATTCTAGGTCATCTTTTCGACATTGTTCCGAAAAATTATGTGCATTCAATGGTGCATAATATATTGTACCCATTAAACTAGCCGTACTTCGCCGTTCAATCAATGTACCATTTTCACGACTATATTTATTTTTACAAACTTTATATTCTTATATCATATAAAAAAGCAATTCCATTTATTTTAGGAGTAATTTACAAAGGAAGTGAAATATTAAACTAATAAAGAATCAAGTAAGAGAAGGATTAATTGTCATAAAATTGAAGTAATGTGTCAAATCCAAATCTTTCGTGTTTCTATATCATATAACTAACATGAATCTTCGAGCAAAACCAAAATCAAGCATGTAAATCAATTCCATGTTTTCCTTCCCAATACAAAAATTATTTGCTTTAACATCGCGACAAAGCCAGCCGTTATCATGAAGCGTTTCAATACGTTTCAATGTTTGAGATGCAAGTTTAAGTGATGTTGAGAGACTGAATCTGAAATGAAAAAAAAATGCAACAAATCGAGATCAAGTATTATTTATCAAATTTCATAAACAGTTCTTTAACAGTAGCAAAAGTAGACTACTAAGCATGCTAAGAGTGAAGAATTCAGTTAAAAATTTCTCAAAATATCAAAAAAAGATAAATTTGAAGAAATGATAAACATCATACAGTTATGCAATGCTTTCGCATTTTCTTTTTAAGATATTTGATTTGCATATTTTAATTCCAAAGATCATTTCTCATAAAAATCCGAGAGAAAAACAATGAAATGAAAATTAAATAAGCAATTTCCCCAGTTGATTAAGATATATCAAAAGTATAGGAGATGATTTTTTTTTTAATATGAATTAAAATTCTCATTGACTTTTTTGTCGGTATCGAGCGTCTTAGAAGTTGCAAATCTGGACCGACCAATTCCATGATGATATATTTATAAAATGGTGTTCTACCAGCAGCAATTAAACGTGGAAATCCCGTAGTAATATTCTGACGATTAAGTTGTTTTAGCACTAATGCATCCAATTTCAATACAGGCCTATAATTGATGAAAATCATTTTTCAAAGCATCGATATTTGTAATAGCATTAAAATTATATCATATCATGGAAAAGTATGTTTGATTGATGTAATTCATAAGCAGATAATCTATTCAGAGATTTTTATTCGGAAAGGAGTGAATAAAATTTCCCATGTGATTGTTTTTTGGACTTACTCCAATATTGATTGTTTTTTGGACTTACTCCAATATTTAATTAAGTAAAGAGCGTATTTATGATGCGCGTGCTGCGACAAAAACATATCTCCTGACTATTCTCAATTTCAATTATTTAAATGTTCATAATGGCTATATCATTTGTTTTTTTTTATCATATTTATTATAAGATATCTCAAGATTTAAAAGCCCTATTGCAAAAATGACCTTTTTGACCCAACTGTTCGTTCAGTCTTCATCGCATATTGCATACAATTTCCATTGATGACATAAACTTTGCTAAAAGGTCCATCGTAGAGCTCTGATTCGATATGATATTGTTTCCCCTTCAATGTGACCTCCGAACCAACAGCTGGCATTTTATCATTATTTTCATTTCCCATCAATACCGAAATTTCGCCTTACAGAACTCAACAGCTATGCAAGACCATCCAGGATGAACATAAGTAATCAAAATGATTGCTTCAGAAAAGTCAGCGTTTTGAAATTTTTAAAATTAGAAATATTATGCAAAATGACCAATTCATCGATTCCTCGCGAAAACAATGTTGTTTGTTAAGTATTTTTCCCAAAAAACAGGTCATTCGACCGGACAATCCCAAAAGACGATCTAGCCAAAATAAAGAAAATATTTGAATTCTGGTTAGCTCAGAACAAGAAAGCTTACAACATTTGCACATGATAGACGTTATGCGTTACAGCATAATAAAAATCAAACATTCGAATAATTTCTTCAGGAGATGTGCTCGAAAACAAAAAAATTATATTTTGAAGTTGAATAATTGAAAATTAGAACATGCAAATTCTGAATATGCATCGAATTAATTAAGCAAAAATTTATTTTTGCAAAAAAATAACAATTGACATTCCAGTTGTAATTTTTGAATAAAGCTTTAAGCAGAAAAAGTAAACATTTCATTTAAAAAGTAACGATTGAAGACATGGAATTCAGAAAGAAAAGAAAAAATTGATCAAGTGATTCAATCCCCACATTAACTAGCTTTTGGATTTGAAGCAAGTGGTTGATCAAGACAAAAAGTGATCCTTTGAATTTACCACTAAAACTCTTCGCCTACATAATTTTAATAGTTAACAAACAATAAAAATAATTTTATCAAAATTTAACAAGGTCTATTATCACGTGTACGTTGTCGTGGTGCGCTTTTAATAATGTTGTCCACACGAAGAATCTGAAGTTATGGAAAACCTTTTATTTCGAAAAAATTCGTAGCTAAAGCTTTAAAATTCAAACATTTACTCTCTATGAATATTGATGACTATATAATCATAGCATGTTACATACATTCATTGTTCCGAAAAAGAATTCAAACGTCTTACCTGTTCAGCCGCTTCTGCTGCACTCGAGACCATACACAACTTTACATTGAACGATTCGATCAGACCCTTTTCAATAACATCCGCAGGCTCGCCTTTTTCAATATCTGAAAATTTTTATGAAAATATGAACTACTATCATCTATTAATTTCCACGAAATCATCGAGAGCAGTGTAGAATTTTTGTTACTGAAAGCTAAAATATATCTAACATAGCTATTCTAAGCAACAGTATATATAAAGATGACAATATAAACTCGAAATCTTTTTTATCTGTGCATATTATTTTTCGAAGTAATTGTTACATACACATTTGAAGATAAGATCAGAATTATCCTACTATATTTAATCATAATCTTTAGACATATCCAAAAATCAAAAAATGCTATCCTGAATGCATAATTACAGACCAAAATAAACTTACCAATTCCCATGGAATGATTGCCATTGCTATGGTAAGCACGTAACTTCGATACGATTTCTGCACTGTCCAGTCCAGCATTATCGCAAATGTAAATTGGTATCTGCGTCAGTGCACGAGCAAACGCCTCAACAGCAAGCGACTCCTTTCCAGCAATCTTAATTTCAGAAACTTATTATATGAAGCATTTGAAAAAACAATCAAATTTGTCCATAATTTTGAAATCATGCTTCAATTAGTGATCAGTTGATAAGATATTTAAAAAAAGTATTATTAATACCTTCTGACTTTCGGACATCGCTGCAGTGCTCATCAAAATTTCAGACGCTCCCGCACCAGCGACTGTTCGTGCTTCTTTAACATGGGTCACTAAGACACACAACGCATCATGAAGTGATCGTTCTGCTTCATCAAGAATTTGTTGTGTAGAACCACGGATAACAATACTACATGCCTCGCCTGCAAAAAACAGTAATAATTCACATATTTCAATAAATCATAAATTAGAGACTGAGAGCGTCTTCAAAAACCTACTTTAAACATGCAAAATAACTTTAATTGATTACGAAAAGGCAATTATTCGAAAAATCGTCACAAATATTTTACAAAAATATATCATACCAATAGGAACACCAGAAAATCGCAGCAATCGATCTTCACCAACCATAACTTCTTCGATAAGATTACAGGAACCAAGTTTAACTAATTCAGGTGAATCAAATGTTGACACAATTTCACCACCTATAAAAAGAAATACAGAATACCTGAAATATAGATAAAAATAAGGTTTGATGATTAGAAATAAGAGAACAATATACCAAGAACAAGAGCAAGTCTTTCGATTCCCTCAAAGTCGGCATGTTCGATAGCCATGATACCGGCGTCCGCAAACAGCTGCTCTGGATAGTTATAAATCAACTGTCGATTGATAAATACATTAATTTTGTGCGCTATGATTTTATTTACCTGCAACAAATTTAATTTCAGGTTATATAAATTAATTTAAAAAAAGATTTTCAGATTGTTTAATCTATAAATCAACCTTGTCTTTCATTTTCTGTTTTTCAGCAACTTCCAGTTCTGCAACTTTAGCTACAGAATCAACACGAACTCTTGAACCGAATATTTTTACCTGAAAATTAAAAACTTCCTTCCAAAAGATTTATATAAGTTTTTAAGGAAGGAAACAAATATTCAAACTGATTTAAGGATGGCAAGCGTCACTAGTTGTGGGCGAGCATGTTTCTATGAACGAGAGGTTGCAAAAATTCAGAATTCTTATGTAAAAATAACTTAAGCAAATACAAATCTTAATTTACAACTTGCTAATACCATTTCTATAATATCACTGCCAAATTACAGTTTCAGCTACCAATTTTCTTTGTTAACCAATAAGTGCACAAACCTTATCGGTATCCATCGGTGTGTTGGCAATCAGAATTCTTGCATTTTCAATTTTTTTTGGTTGGTACATGCCCGGACGTTTCTCAAGTAAAAACCCTTAAAATCAAAAAATGAATCGCAAAAAACAATGTTCTAATACTGACAAAAAAAAAACTTGCTAAAAAATATGTTACTTCTGCTGAACAGTTACAACTGTCTTTGATATCGACAGCGAGCACGCCGAGAAGTTATGATTTACCAGGAGAATCGACCTCGTAGATGAAGTCATCAGCGAGGGTCTGCTCTTGGATTTGTAATAAAATACTACCTAATGCTAAAGAAGTTCGTTTATTACATCTAAAATATTTTTTTTTCCCATTATATTTTTTATTCTAACCTTCATCCAAGTAACTATCATCCATTGAACCACCCAGTTTTTTGATAATCTGAATTGATTCCAGACATCCAGAACCTTTCAGACGCAATACAGCATCAACGGCAAGTTGAGCAAAATGTTCCTTATGTTGGGCCAGAATTTTGGAGCCCAGTGTTGTTCGAGCTATTTTCAATAAATCATCACGCATATCTGCTGGATTAGAAGTTTTCGCGGACGAACGGAGCGTATCTTGAGCAATTTTTAAAGCCCGACGATAACCAGCAATGATTATTTGCGGATGAATGCGTGCAGCAATCAATCGTTCGGCTTCTTTCAATAACTCAGCAGCAAGAACGGTCACTGATGTTGTTCCATCACCCACTTCCGAATCTTGTATCATCGAAATTTCTAAATAAGAGAAAGTTCTATTGCTAAATTAAAAAAAAAAAAATCAATTCAAGGCCAAAATTAATGAATAACTATGATTTCAAATTTCGAGCTTCGTTTTAAATTTTTAGCAGATTCGTATTGTTATGAATGAGTAATACTCTGAAATTCTAGCTGCTAACTATCTCAATCTCTTACCGACGAGAACTTTCGCAGCCGGATTGTCAACGCCAATGGATTTCAAGATAGTAGCCCCATCATTCGTTACTTGTACTTGCTGTGAATCACCTTCACCGCACAGCAAAATCTTATCCTTAAACGGATTTTGGAAGGGTGGATTCATGAAAAAACATATCTTACAAAAAAATAACTGAAGCTTGCAAGCTTGAACATTTGATGGAGCTAAGCTATACAAGAGGTCAGTATATGTCCACACAATCTCAAAATCGTCGTACACGATTTTGGCAAATTATCATATTCAATAAGCTTTCAACATAAGATGAATGAACAATTTTTCCAAAATATAATGAACGGTTTATCAATTTACGTGCAACAAGAAACTTACCATTCCCTTAGGTCCTAATGTAGACTTTACTAAATCACCAATGGCGATAGCACCAACAAATGACGACAGACGTGCTCCTTCACCTCGTTCTTCCTGAGCATTTGGTTTTAATATCTGCACTGGAAGCATGACTGCAGCGAATTTTATCCTGGAATATTTTAATTGGAGTAAAAAAATCCTGAAATACCTGAAAGCGAAATAAAAACAAGAAAAAAGCACGAGAAATAAGAGAGGATTGGAATCAGTTTAATAATGATCAAATTTTGTGTTGTTCTTGAGTCAAACAAGACAGTTTCGTTATACATAAATGAATGCGAGGAATTTTGTGTATTGTATCATCAATATCAAAACGTGAATGACACACGTGCATCTCTCTCATTTCATCAATCTTTTGCAATACCCCATCTAAAGAATTTAACTTCATTTTTAGGATTGAATTTTTGAATTAAATAGAACTGATTTGATTGGAATACGTTAAGCAAACGTAAACTGAATATCATTTATAAGAATATATTCTTTGGAGATAGCAATCCATGTCAAGCATAAACTTACACTCTTATCTTCTCACTCAGTATCTACATTCCTTTGATGTTACCTTTTCAATTTCTCAGCGTAAAGATTATATCACTGTAGAATACAACAGAATATGTGAAGTTATGCAGCTATCCGAGAATGACTGATATAATCTTGGATAAGGAATACACTCTCGACACGATATTATAGAATTATTCCAATTATACTGCCCTAATTGGACAATCTCCTCAATCTGTGTTCTCAAAATTATAACAGTGTGTCCTCTGACCCCCATAATCCTAATTTTCCAGCAATCATTATCTGACAGAAATTGTCCCGAAATCTACGTTAAATCTCATTCTGTTTGCTTATCAAATTACATTAAACTCAGACTAATATTATTATTATCTACTGTGATAAGATATACTGGGAGTTAAAATCCATTATAACTTAAACGAGTGGAAAGCCTAATGTTTCATCTTATCTAAAAAAATATGAACCAAACTTCCCACTGTTTGATTCGAATATTTCGACTCGAGTATTCGCAGTAAATCAGTAAAGAACCCACAGTTTGCTAGAAATGTAGTAGAGGTGAGTTACACCGTGTGCTATTATGATACCGACCAAGGAGTACCGCAATGCAAACAATACTTCTCATCGACTTGTGTTTTCATAATATTCAAAAGAAATATGAGTCATATTAATCCAGGTCTTAATGTTTGTTGCAAATTGGTAAGGGATCTAGGATTTATGACTGGTTTACTAAAGATACCTGTAGTAAAAGTGAATGATGTTGATCTGTGTGATGTTGCCAGAAAGTTATACTGCCAAAAGATATCTCAATGCGAACATGATTTCTTCCTGTTTTCTAGATATTTTAGAGGTTAACATCAGTTTAAAATTAGACAGAGACACTGGTATTAATTTATAAGATAAAGGCCAAGTGTTTTAATGATCAGGAAAGAAACTCATGAATGTGATTGCGTAACGCGAAAATCGAAGTGTACCACAAACCATAAAACAGTTTTATTTTCATATCTTATGAGACAATAATTTCGATATGTTTCGGTCAGTCGAGTTTTATAGTGATCTTTATTCCTGTAGTAAAGTATAAAACAACATTAGAAGACTGTAAACGATATAAACTTTAGTTATTGATATCATTCGCAGTTATAATTTGAAGTATTTGCCATTAAATACGTACTACATATGATGTAGCGCCAAAAGAAATTTTAATAAAATAATAGACTGATTACAGAAAAATGAGAAGATGGAAAGGAATATGAAAGATTTGTTCGAAAAGTCTGGTGTAGTTACGATACCGATAAATCCTCCTATAAGCGAAAATGGTCCACGGTTAGTCAATAGACGTTCATATCCACAAAACATTAACAAGCCGATATGCAAAGCTTGTTGAAAAATAGCAATTAAACAATTTCAGATTCTAGTTTGAAGTTTCATAAATGTTTCATGGAAGCTAAAAACACAGGATCATAAAATATTGGAGATGAAGATCATGAGTGTCGTTGAGCTTTTCCAGGGATATCAATCCCATAATTAAGTGCCAAGTTAGCATTAGACAGAGAGATGATTTGTCCGAAACTTTCATCCCTTTTTGCAAATTTTGCAGATTGCTTGAAATGATTTTGAAAGATATTTATATATTTAGAATGACACGACATATCTACTGGAGAAAACGATCCTTCGAAAAAGTGCTTCATTCGGACACTGCGCAATCTACAGATACCACTATAGCAACGTCAACTTCTGGTATCAATGATGCAACATCTTCGTCGAAGGTTTCTGACAAGAAATAAATTCTTTTCCGTCACTCAAGTTTCATGGATAGCTTTTTTTTTTCGTAAAACCTTGTAAATATTGGAAAATCTTAAAAAACCAGTCTTCCATAATTTTTTTTATCGCAGCTTATGTCAACAATGCATATTTGTTATGGTTTACACATCGCATTTGATATATTTTGTTGGGATCACGATAGAAATCTTTTTATAAAATATCGAATTTCGCAGGATATGATAACGAGTAGTGATATTATATCAGCAATTAATAGAATCTATGATGATCCAGAATCTGTTAGTCGATATTTGTTTGATTTGTTACGTTCTCCACATGATGATAACGATTTACAAGGCGAGGTAAATTTTGCATTCAAAATATAATATAGATTTGAAGTTTTAGGAAGAAAGTATTTCCGTTTTGCAAGTAAATTGGTGCGTCTGTACTCGATGCAGTGCTAAGATATGAGATGAAGCTTACCGTGACGACTAATAATTCTTCTTAGTAGATTTGATTATTGCATATTCTTTGGATACAGTTTCATATAATCTGAAAAAAACTACGTTTTTAATCACACGATATTTTCAGTCATACGTTCGGTAGAAATATTCAAAGCGGTTTAATATAGTTGCATTGAAAAGTGCTATTTTGTTTATACAGATTGGTCATTTTCATGATTGAGTTCTTTTTTCAGCTTATCGATCTACTTGGATTTGAACAGTTCGACTTAGTCGGTAAAATTTTATCATCGAGGCAAAAACTGTTAGATTGTTACAACTCAGTTCGTCAAGATGTTGCTCAAACTACACAACTGGAGAAAATATTGGTGCGAAATTAATAAGGAAAAAGTTCAATTAAATTCGTATTTACATAATTTAAGCTATCTCTTTCGCTAATAATGTAGCTCCTATTCTTCTTGAAGATAAGCCTTGTTAGATTTGTGACTATTATTAGAAACAATCTAATAATTACAAAAATTTCATTTCTATCTTCCAAAAAAGTCCTGACAGTTCGTCCCATTTCAGCAAAAATCACAAAAGCAAAGGAAACAACCGCTATACTGTCAACAAGTAACAGTTCAGTCAAATGCCGATGTAAACATACGTAAAATGACAAGACGAGAGCAGAAGCGTGCTACTAAACAATTGAATAAAATTGCGCAAATTTTAAGCGAAGATGAAAAGCTTGAGTTGGAACGAGCTCAGAACGATATGCTCAAAGAGAGGTGAGAACGAGCAGTTATGCAAACAAAATCGATTTATATCTTAATAAATTTAAACTTTATTTCAATCGTCAGGTTTCAAGAGTTGGAAACGGAACGATGGTTAGAAACACTGCGTGAAAGTAGATCAACTATTCTACGTGAACGTTTTCCATATGTATACGATGCATCCATTGAATCCGAACATACTTTCATCACTGTCGACGGATTGAAGGTTCTATTTCTGGATATTGTTCGGCGATATATAACCGACATTTGTACGATTAACATAGTTTTTAAATAGTGAGAAATAAGTAGTAAATGAAGAAATATGGCAAGCTATTTTTGTTTATTTTTTTGACATTTTTTTGAGCGTGTACAATTCTGAATCAGCTGAATATCAAAACTGTATAATTTAAATGCTGAATATAGTATATTCATATTTATTTCTCTTATACGAGTTAAATTATTAGTGACTGTTTCGTCTTTTCTTGTTGCAGTGGCATACGCAGTTTTGTAAATTGCTGTTGAAATCAGCGAATAGTAGTCTTATACATATCACTTTGAAGTAGAGCAATTTTGGGTTATTATACAGTTATATTTTGCAATGCCTCTAACAAACTACAGAATTCAAATTCTCCGACATGGAAAATTTACCGAGTTTTAGTTTTCGTTAATTTACAAATTCGAAAAAGGGAAAAATTAAAAGAATATAAATTTGTTGATATTTTTTTAAGCGATGTTTGCCGATTAATTCTACACATACAATTCGCGATACTTACGAAGAGGTTTATGTTCCTGCAGGGGATAGATCTCAGATCAATGGAATACATCAGATAAATATCGAGGATTTTGATGAGGTCTAAAATATTCTTTCATTACTTGCTGAATATTATGATTTATTTTATTAAAATTAGTTGAAAATGTAGTTTAACTAGAAAATGTTTTTGTGAAGAATTGATTTCAGTTCGTATTTCTTATAAAGCTTGATATTTCATTTTTGTGTCTTTAGTTAGGAAAAAAATGTTTCGATGGTTTCCAAAAGCTTAATATTGTTCAATCGCTGGTGTTTACGCAAGCTTACAAATCACAAGAAAATTTGTTGATTTGCGCTCCAACCGGTGCAGGTATGATGTTATTGGAATAGGGATATTAATTTAGTAGAAATAAACTATTTAATTTAATGTATGTCTTTTTTTATTGTTTGATTAAGAATAATTAATTTGAAGCAGTGAGTTTCCTGAACTTCAAGTCTTATTTTACAGTCAGGTTTTAAATAAGAAATTTGATAGAGAAACCATCAAAAAGGTTAAACCCTTGTACGTCTACAAGATTGTAATCTGTTTTTCAAGTAGATGGAATTGAAATAGATGTTTAAATATTTAGGCAAAACGAATATTGCACTGTTAGCAATTTTGAACACGGTACATGGTTACATGAACAATGGTGTAATTTGCAAAAATGACTTCAAAGTATGATTTTGTTAACTGATAACATGATAAAATTATGAATACTATGTTTATGGAAATAATCTGATTTTTCGCATCTAAATTGCTACTGTAATATCTTAATCATTTTATAAAATTCATTATTTCTGAAAATTTTGTCAAATATTTCCAAAGCTGTTGCAGATTGTTTATATCGCCCCAATGAAAGCATTGGCAACTGAAATGACAATGAATTTTGCAAAGCGACTAGCTCCATTAAATTTGCGTGTGCGTGAACTAACTGGTGACACAGCACTTTCAAGGAAAGAAATTGCTGAAACACAGGTAGGGAACTGTTTTTATTTAACTTGGAAAAATGAAATTAAATAAGAATAGACTAAAATTAAGTATTTAAAAGGAAAAACTAAGCTTATATTTTGGAGATTGTTAAAAGAATTGATGTACTCATTTTTTTATATGATAAATTAAAGTATTCATTGATAATAGATTTAGGAAAAAATCATAAATTCGTTGTTTGATATTTCTAATTTATTTGTCAAAACTGGAAAAAATTCAGGAATAGCGAAGTTTATCGGACATATTTAGGCATGCTTCGATAAACTTGAAAAGTGTCTTCTACATTTATCTACTCATTTTTTTTCACAATTTTGGCCATTTGATACCAGCAAGTCAATGACATGCACTAACATGTCACATTACTAGTGATTGTGTTGGATTATCAATATCTTTTTCATATGACAGAAACTTATGTGAGAAATATCTATTTTCCATAGATGCTTGTTCTCACTCCCGAGAAATGGGATGTTGTGACACGGAAAGCTATCGATTTACCATTCATAAGAATGGTACGATTATTGATTATCGATGAAATTCATTTATTACACGATGATCGGGGGCCTGTGATTGAAACCATTGTAGCAAGAATGCTTCGACAGGTTCCCATTTGCATAAATTTAATTTTTTAAGAAATCTCTTATATTTGTTTTAAGTGTACCACTTTTTTCTTAAAGATGATACAAATACAAAATTCATTGAGGTTGATGATCTGAAATAGTTATATCAGCAGTGTTCTATTTCTGATGAAATTTAAATAACATCTAAGATTATACTAATGTTCAGGTTGTTTTATTAATTTGATTATTCATGTGCAATAGTTGATAATAACATGAGCAGTTCATGTCAGTATAGTAAAAGATTTATATTATTAAAAAATTATTTTTTTATAATTATTTCATCTGCAGACCGCCGGTTATATGTCACTAATTTTAGGTCGAAATAAGTCAGCAAGGTGTTCGAATTATCGGACTTTCTGCTACGTTACCCAATTACATCGATGTTGCAAAGTTTTTGCATGTGAATCCTCGCAAAGGGATGTTTTTCTTCGACGGCCGCTTTCGACCAGTTCCACTTTCACAAACGTAATATTGGTCGATTTGGTCATTTTCTCTATCTCGATTTTTTAAAAGTGCAGCTAAAAGATTCAAATTCAAATAATCGGAAATTGCAAATATTGCTATAAGATGCATTAAATAGGAATGAGGATTTATAATGCAATATACAGTAAATTACGCGATTTTTGATTGAATCTTTGTTAATACAGGATTTTAATACTTATATTTTACAGCATTTTTTTTAGTTTTATTGGTGTTCGTAATCCGCAAAGTACAGGACCAAATTTGATGCGTGAAATGGATGAAGTGTGTTACGAAAAAGTGCATCAATTTGTGAGTAAAGGACATCAGGTCCTTGTTTTCGTAACTGCGCGTAATGCTACAACAAAATTGGCCACAACTTTCCGAGATGAAGCTGCCAAAAAGGTTTTATTCCTATATGTTTCATATTTTTGTGCCATATATTTCTGTCAACATTATATTGAATAGTTTATATTATACTGAATGAAATATAAAAAACATCATAATCATTTATAAGCTCTGAAATCATTTTATTTCTATTTTATTGATAGTCGACTAAAAATATCTTTATGAATTTCAAAAACCAATGATTTAGGGAGAATCAAATCATTTTCTGCCCGCAAGCATTGGTTCATCTCAGTACATTAGTGCGATGAAATCGGTAACCTCAGAGATTTTCTTTTACGTGCACCTTTTAAAAGATATCAATTGCATAATTGCAAATGAATAAACATATGAATAGATAGATATCGTTAATAGAATAGGCAGCGACAGCAAACAATCGCATCTCTTAAACCATTATGTATGAATGTGCACCGTTGTGATATTAAAAAAATTTCGTCAAGAAAGATACGGTGGTAATAAATCCCAGCAAAATTTAACAGACACACGTATCGGCATTGGAAACGAATCCAAATAAAGAAAATATATATTTTCAGATGCAAAATTGCAAGAATGGTATTTTAACGGAATTTTTCCGCCTCGGCTTTGGTATCCATCATGCTGGCTTACCGCGCCGAGAACGTTTGATGACTGAAAAGTTCTTCGCTAATGGATATATTACTGTGCTTTTTTGTACTTCAACTCTTGCCTGGGGTATTAATTTGCCGGCGCATGCTGTTGTCATTCGGGTAGCATTTTCAGTCTTCATTTGGGATCAAATTTTTTAGTTTTTGTTTAAACTGGTAAAATTTTGAGTTATGATGAAAAACTAGAGACTCTCTGTGTTATCATGAAAAATTAAGGACTATTAAAATGCAAGCTGTATTTCAAGAACCAAAAATTTGCTGCAAGTGATAAACCTCAAGAAAGAACTAAAAATTGAAAATAGCTCAGACTGAATTGTTCAAACAGACAACGATTGAAAAGTTGCGCAGTCTGTATGATTACGTAAAGATTTCAAGATTTATGAGATTTTTGCAAATTTCAAATCAGATAATGCAAAATCTTTTAGGGCACTGAAATCTTCGATGTTCAGAAAGGCGCTTTCTGTGATATGGGCGTTCTCGACGTGCAACAAATTTTTGGTCGAGCTGGCCGTCCACAATATGAAAGTTCAGGTAAATAATAAGGATCGGCTTTTAATCAGCCAAAACTAAACCACTAATCGTATAATTACATTACAAACACTCATTTACGGCTCATTTAATTTCTGATACAATTTGATGGATATTGTACTGAATTATTATTAAATATAGGCTTTAAAACTAAATTCATTTATTAAGTGGAGGAATTATAGGGCATGGCATAATCATAACGTGGAAGAAAAGTATGCCACAGTATTTGAATATGCTGCTTCGCCAAGTACCTATTGAAAGCAAATTTATGTCACGAATTAACGATAATCTGAATGCCGAAATCTCTTTAGGTTCATTTTCTTTTTAATGATATCTCCCAAATATTTGTACAGCAGTATGCAGTGGCAGCTTTTATTAATACTTTTTATATTTCCTTATTCCAGTCTCTTTTTTTGTTTTCATTCCTGAAGTTTATTTAACAGTAAGCCCTAGTCAAATTTACTTCGAAGATAACTTCGTAATAAACTGCTATTAATGGGTTCCTTCTTCTGTTTGCATTATACTATAATATTAATGTTTATTGTACCTTGAAATACTTTAGATTCTCATTTCTACAATTATGAATAGAAATAAGAATCTAGGATGTTTCAGGAACAGTGTCAAGTATCCCTGAAGCTGTCGAATGGCTTAAGTATACATATTTTTTCATTCGAGCTAAATTAAATCCTATTGCATACGGAATATCTCGGGAACAGCTAGTACGTGACCCAGATTTATATGAATATTTAACTCAAATGATGATAGAAGCAGCCGAGAAATTGGATAAAAATCAAATGATTAGATTTGATAGTATGTAAGTTTCAGAACTGTAATTTTTAGTTTACCAGTGGATGATGTAGTGATAAGAAAATATGAAGTATTGAATTTTTATTTTAGTATCATTGATTACAATAATTTCAAAAATCCAGCTTTATTTAATAGCGCATATGAAATATTATATAAATTATCTTGAGAAATGGTTACTTGGCCCCAACAGATCTTGGACGAATAGCTTCAAACTATTATATAAAATATGAAACAGTTGAAGTATTTATGAATGGAGTGGGAGGACTAAAATTGGAAGCATTTATGAGCGACGATATGATATTATCGCTAATTGCATCAGCAACAGAATTTGATCAAATTAAGGTAAGTTGTGTTTCTTATTTTTTATTTTAGTATCTCTATCAGTAGTCTATTCAAGAACTGATGGCCAATTCTTTTAATCAATTGAAATGTTTTTGGTTCCTTATCTTCATACTAAATCTGGTCAAAAACTTTTTTTTTAGAGTATCAGATTGTGAAGAATAATATATTTAAAGTTTCAAAAATCTAATAAAATCGTGTTGATAGAAATGCTTTAATGGTTTGTATCCTAAGCTTTTTTCCTTAATGAGAAATCCATTCCACGAGTGATCGAGTAATTAGTAAATGTTTGGCGCAATTGTCAGATATTCGTGGCAGTATTGAAAACTTGTTTTTTAGTGTCTTATATTAAGTAAATTTGTTTATTCTAATCTTGGATTTAAATTTCTTTTAATTGAGGTGCGAGAAGAAGAAACAATGGAACTAGAAGAACTTGTGCAAACTTCTTGTCCTTTGCGCTTGAAAAAAGGTGCCTTGGCAACTGTATCTGGAAAAATAAACTGTTTGATCCAGGTAAACAATAAATAAATCATTTCGTTACAAGAATATCAAGTTCTGTGGATATTGCCTGGTTTCTTTACAGGCTTATATTTCACGAGCATTCATTCGCAATCATTCACTTGTTTCGGAATTAATGTTTGTTCAACAAAATTGTGGTCGACTGTGTCGTGCAATGTTTGAAATAACTTTAAGAAAAGGATGGGCTCAAGCAGCTAATGCAACGTTGGCTATGGCGAAATGTTTTGATAAACAAGTTTGGTCGTTTCAGACACCATTGAGGTAATTTTTAAGAGTCTGCATTTCATGCGTAGCTATGACTGTGAATTCCTTCATTCTTATTCTTGCTTTTCCTCTCAATTTTTCCTTTTACTCATCTGAAATGAGAAAAGGACTATATTCTGACATGAAAATAACTGATAAATCAATTTTTTAATCAAGTTTACAATTTGTCTTTTAGACAACTCAATGAGCTTATCCGGGCAGACTGGATTCAAAAAATTGAACGAAGGAAGCTTTCTCATTATCAGCTCTTTGAAATGAGTGCAAAAGAACTTGGTAAAGAAAGATTCCTTTTTTCTTAACTTCAATGATTTTATTTACCTAAGTAGAAAATTAATTCACAAATAAAGTTGTTTTTTTTCCACTAAAGACTAGTGGAAAATATTATTAATCATAAATGGACTTATTTAGGAAATATGTTAAGTTGCGATGGACAAAAACTGTATGAAGCAGTGCGCATGCTGCCGGTAATGTATTTGGAGGCCTCAGTCAAGCCTGTTACAAAGTTTGTAATATCTTTCATTGACCAGCTGGATGATTTTTGCAAGTTTTGAACCAAAAGTTTATCATAGTTTCAACAGATTTTTTTGCAATCACTTCTCATTTCTTATTTTATTTGAAAGTACTTTCATCAAGCTTTTTTTCGTAAATTTCTAAATTTCTGTACTTTGCTAAGGGAATATATTCTCCGAAAATATAAAAGAAAAAGTTCTGTTTGTGTCTCAAGTTTCAAGACAGTGAGAGTCTTTTTTATGTTCACTAAGAAGATGTTACTAATAAACTGAAGAGACTTAATATTCCTTTCAATAAAATAAACTTTTAAAGATTGGCAAAAAGAGTCTTAGTAAAAATACTTTCAAAAAATTAGGAGCCAGAAATAATCTATTCATTCTGGAGCATCCAGTCTCTAATTTATAAGTGATTTGATTGCTTTATAGCACAATCATTCAAGTGACTGTGACTTTAACGCCAGATTTCATTTGGCATGAAAAGTTTCTTGGTTCAACCGGTATTCAAGTTTTCTGGGTTTTTGTTGAAGATATTCATGAAAACATGATCATTCATCATGACCAGATCGTGGTTAATAGGAATAAGGTTTGTAAATAATGTTTCTTTCTTTAATTTTTAAGTGATTTTATGATATTATTAGCTAAACCCTGCCAAACTGATATGCCACAGTGATTACTTCTAAATCAACATATTTTTTGTTATATATATTGCACATGCCGAAATTATGACTTTATTTATATGATGTTTTTGCACCACCACTTTTTCTTTTGTAGGTTCGTAATAGTGAATCACAAAATCTCATTTTCACGATACCAATCAGAGATCAGCAGTTAACTCATAATTATCAAGTGCGAGTTTCAAACGATCGATATGTGGTCGATGATAGTGTTGTCCCTATTTCGATGCATAATTGTGTTTTACCATCTTCACATCGTCCGAATACGGGTTATGAATTTCTCTTTCTTGTCAGATTATATATTTATTTATCTTCTCTGCAGTTTTTTCCATTTTTTATGAAAATTGAAGCATGCTGCCTTCGTTCATAATTCTAACTTCGCTTGTTATGAGCTATGATTCATAGTGTTCTTTTTTTAATATTTCAAGTCATCCTACTGGTTTAGTTTTCTGTTAATTAAAGGAGTAATATGCTTATAATTACAGATTTGCTGGATTTGGATCCGTTACCACTAACGGCTCTGAAAAATGAGGCATTCAAATCGATATACAATTTTCAATTTTTTAATCCAGTGCAGACACAGGTTTTTCTGACTATTTTTAAAATCTTTTTTTCTTTCTCATTTTCTCCATTCTTTGAAATTTCTTCAAGATTTTTTTTGCAAAACAATTTATAAATTAATTCCATTATAGGTTTTCCACTGTTTGTATAATACAGATCAAAATGCTTTAATAGGCGCACCAACGGGTTCTGGTAAAACTCTTTGTGCTGAGTTGGCCATGTATCGTATTTTTCGTGAATATCCAGATAAAAAGGTAACTCATTGAAGCTTTCTTGGATTTTTTTTTTTTTTTTTGAAAGTATTGCTTTTCCTACAAAGGATTTGACGAAATTTAGTTAAATTTGGATTCTTTTACTATTTATATATATTTCTGAAAAGTTAGAATTCTTTTCATATGAGGTCTGTAAAATTATTTTAAATTATCACTTAGCTCACACATTTGATTATTTTTTCTTTTTTTAAAGAAATAACGTGTTTGCAGTGTGTGTACATTGCACCGTTAAAAGCTTTGGTACGCGAGCGCGTTTCTGATTGGGATAAAAAATTTCGAAGACTAGATATTAGGTTTACATTTCTGCAGTTTATTATATTTTATTTTACGGAATTTTCTACCATTTCTTTAGATTAAAATTAATTTTCGTATTTTTTATTTTCTATTCTGGCTATACAGCTATATCATCATTCATTTGCTTTTCGTTGAACAATCTATGGGATGCTTGTGCTTCCGGAAAGTATCGATCTTTCAACTGTGAATTCCATTATTTCTAAGATTTAAAAAGTATGGTCTGCTCAACATGAGTTTTTTAGAACAGTTGAACTTACCGGTGATCATTCACCAGATATTCGCAGCTTGAGTTCAGCTAAAATTGTGATCACGACACCAGAAAAGTGGGACGGTATAACGCGTAGTTGGGAAATTCGTCAATATGTTAAGGATGTGGCGCTAGTAGTTGTTGATGAAATTCATCTTCTAGGTGTTGAAAGAGGTGCTGTATTGGAAGCAATTATAACAAGGTTGGTCTCAAATAATTTATTTTTGATTCCTGATATCTTGATGCTCTGTACTTTCATCTCAATTATTGCAAGTTTAAAATTCAGGAATTTTTTTTAGATTAAAGTTGATGGCTGCAAAACAAGAATCGCACAGTTCTGTTCGTGTAGTTGGTCTTTCTACTGCTCTTGCTAATGCAGGCGATGTGGCGGAATGGTTAGGTGTTGCAGATGTGAGTTTAAAAAAATAAGTGTTTTTTTTTCTTTTCAATTAGAGCATCGCTCAAATGATTGGAACATGATGAATCTTACGTGCTTTGTTTATGAAAGAATAATTTAGACTGGGCTTTTCAATTTTCGACCAAACGTGCGACCTGTGCCTATTGAAGTGCACATTGCTGGTTTCCCAGGTCGACATTATTGCCCTCGAATGGCTTTGATGAATCGACCAGCTTTCAAAGGTGTTTTTTACCTCAAAAAATTTTTCGTCCATTCGTTATTGGTAAATGATCACTCTTCTTTCTAATCAAATCCATATCAATAATCTGAGGAAAATTTCCATTTTTAATTGATTTTTCCCTGCGCTAAAACTTCATAAATGTTCCGATTTTCTTTCCGTGCTCATTAGATTTTTCTTCAGCAATCAAAAGTTATTCTCCTTATAAACCAGCTCTCGTATTTGTGGCATCAAGGCGACAAACGCGATTAACGGCAATGGCATTTGTTTCTCAACTCGTTACAGATGATGATCCGCGACAATGGCTTCACATGGATATGGAAGAGGTGTATAAAATTTCCATCGATTTCATACGAATTAATTTTATAATGAAATAATCTGGTTGTAAATTTCGTTATTCTAGTAAAACTTTGTCACTTAGATACAATATGAAGTATGAAATAAAGATCAGGTCTCTCGGGAAAGTTATAGAAACCCTATCAACAACGTTATGAATAGTTTTTCAACTTTCAGGAAGTTAATATTTTTGATGACATTGTTTATAGTATTCGTAAAAAGAGTATTTTTGAAGAAACATTTGTTTAAAATGATTAAAAGATGAAAAATTATTCCAGATTAAGTGCAGAACTTTTGTCTTCCAAAAAAAAGAAAAAAAAAGAGAAAAATATCAGAATCTCCTTCATTAAATATCTTGACACATCATTTTATTACAGCTTGAGCAACTGATCACAACAATAAAAGATGAGAATTTAAAATTAACGTTACCGTTCGGCGTAGGAATGCATCATGCCGGTCTGCAGCAGCACGAAAAGAATATTGTTGAACGAGTAATAAAGTTTGAATTTCATTTTTCATTAAAATTTTGTCTTGATTTTCCAATTTAAGTATTTCAGTATTCTTTTCTATATATCCAAGAAATAAGAGGAAAAGACGAAGGTATGCTCTCTTTTATCTTCGATTTTGCAGTAGTAGATGAATATTATGGAAATGCTCTTCAGTCAAACGATATTTAGCCGAGATCAAGACTAGACTGTAGAATTGACATATTCAGTTTTGCTATGCATGCAAGCTTTTTTTTTATTTTGTGCTGTCATGAAGAATTACTCTTTTTCACAATGAAAATTCCTACGGTTCAGTACAATATTCATTATTTTATATTTGGTGGAATTTTAAAAAGAATGAGAGTGAGGTATGTCTCTTTTATTTTATGTTGAAATAATTTTCAAATTTCAGCTTTATGTGGAAAAAAAGATTCAAGTCGTGGTGGCTACAGCAACTTTAGCATGGGGCATTAATATGCCGGCACATTTGGTTATTATTAAAGGAACCGAATATTACGATGGGAAAACTCACAAGTATATTGATTTCCCAGTTACTGGTATGTTTGATCTCTTATGTTAAGCATATTTCTCTTGCAAATTATCTTATTCGAAATAAACTTTATTTCTTTGTCAAGTACAACTGTAAGCATTATAATGAACTAAACTATTCCTAACATACATTGAAAATCATTATAAATAATTTTTCGTTCTCGTAAACTGAGATTAATAAAACTTATAAGGTAGACAAGAGGGCTCATGAGATTAAAAAGACTTAATTAATATTCGGAATATCTTAGTGATCTATTATGGAAATTTTGAATTTTGAATTCACTGAAAATGAATTTTTAGATGTTTTGCAAATGATAGGTCGTGCTGGTCGACCACAATTTGATAATTCTGCTGTTGCTGTAATTTATGTTCAGGATATTAAGAAAAATTTCTATAAGCGTTTCCTCTATGAACCTTTTCCGGTGGAGTCAAGGTGAATCGTTGAAATTATTCCTTTTTTTCAATCATTATTTATCAAGAGGCTAATTCTGTTTTGGTATAGAGGGATGGGATTAGATCATCGATCTAATGAGCATGTTTTTATTTATCTCCATTATTTTTTTAAGATAATCTTTTGCTAATTTTAAATGAACTATACTTTTTGTTTCGTATTTAATTACTTAACTTAGTTTTCGTGCAAAGGTATAAATTTTATTTTCAAACAGTCACAAATCTTAAACAGTTACAAATCGTATACATTAATTTTCATAATTATCAGTACCTCTATATGAAAAAATATGCAAGAAAAAATCAATACTCTCCCGTCTGCTCTTCCTTTGCCAAAAAATTCTTGGAGTTTTGAAAAAATCCATGTCATTCTTCATCATTTTAGTTTACTCACAGCATTGCCAAATCATGTGAATGCTGAAATTTACGCTGGAACTATTGCTTCAAAGCAGCATGTAATGGAATATATTGCTAATACATACCTTTATCGTCGTCTTTTTGCAAATCCAAGGTAAAAGAATTTTGTATGAGATGGTTTCATAGCAACGAAATTCCCCTTTTTCGAACCGATAGCATTAGATTTGGATTTAATTCTAAAATTATGAAAAGTTTAAGTATTACTTTGTTCAACTGTTCGCTGTTTCTTTCTGATTGTGACAAAATTGTTAGGGTGTATTCTGCTTTTCATTTCACAGGTTTCTTCAATTTTGTTATTTCACTCATTTAGAAACGAACTCAAAAACTTGGATAATTAAACCTTAATTATGATAAATTTGTTAATTGATGAATTCAGCAATTATATCAATAACACTTATATCAAAAATTCAATAACAAAGGGACAACTTTTATTAAGAGAACATAATACGATGAAAAGGAGATATGGTTACACAATAAAAGAAAAACCCAATATCCGAGCTGTATCATTCAGCCGAACTACTGTTACCCATCCTTTGAAATGATTTTGTGTTCAGGGCTTTCTCTTTCTTTTTCGGGCTACAAGAAAGCTCCATTTTATCGCAGGAGTTGCGTCTTTGTTAGTGCATGAGAATGAATGCGCGTGTGGTTAGCGCATGATGAAAGCGAGCTTTTTTTTAAAGCTCATTCACTTAATAGACAAAAAAATGATTTCACAATTAACTAAGCAAAGACGAAATGTTAAATTTAAAACAAGGAAATCACTGGTTCTCTTCTTTTATCTCACGATTTTAGCGACAAGCTGAGTTTAAATGAATAGCAAAATCCATATTATTTTTATTGTTTGTAGTTATTACGGTATTGTGGATATGACATCGGAAGCTTTAACACAATTTCTTGTGGAAATAGTTGATAGCTGTATTGAAGAACTTGTGCTTTCTAATTGTATTACAGTTGATGAAGTATGTTTTTTTTTTCTTTTTTTTAATGTATATAAGGAATCTTTTTTGTATACCGTAAAATTAGAAGTTGTTAGAATATAATTTTCTTGCCAAATCGAATTGGCACTGCCAAAAAAATTTTTTTTCCTGGTAAGGTGATGCGATATACAAAGATTTGGAAATTATTTTCATAAAAGCAGTGTTTTAAATTATGCTTTGTGGATTCATAGCTAAATTGGTTTCATGCATTAAATTTCAGGAAGAACAATCACTTATTTCAGCGCCGCTTGGAACCATAGCAAGCGTTTATTATTTGAATCATAAAACTGTGCGATTTTTTGCCAACTCCCTTACGCCCACAGCAACAATGGAAGAACTCATGAAAGTTTTGGCAGTATGTTCTATTTTTTTGATTTTTCAGCTTTATAAATTATTAATCATTTTTTTTTCTTTTTTGCTACAATTTGATGAAGAGTAATACGATTGAAATATGAAGCATTATTTAACATGTCGCTGTGCTCTATATTTCATTCCAAAATAATGGATCAATATTTTTTTTTTCGAAGCGATTGAACAAAGCTATTACAGGATTGCCCGGAATATGATGAAATACCTGTTCGACACAATGAAGACCAAATTAATGCGTCAGTTTTTTTTTTTCGTTAATCGTTAATATTGCAATGCAAAAACCATGATCTTGAATTCTTTTACCTTTGTTTTTCATAATTTAATATAAATTCAAAAATTATCATTTACTACTTAAGCCTTTAGTCTACTTGTTTCATTAATTTCAGTAATTTCAGGCATCTACAACAAATTATGCCGCTTAAATTACCAGCTAATGCTGCCATGGATTCTTCACATACCAAAGCTTTTTTGTTATTGGAAGCACATTTAAGTCGCATAAAGTTGATGACAGATTACATCACTGATCAACGCTCAATGCTAGATCAGTGTATGAGAATTTTAAATGTAATGTTTTTTTGAGCTCATCAAACAGTTTTTGAAAAAACATATTAATGCATAAAATCATGAAATAAAGTGGGAGGAAATAATATGTAAATAAAAAAATTATTTAGGGAGTAAATGATAATAATTCTTCACCAACTTTGCGAAGTTTTTTTAAGCTATCAAACTTATATTCAGGGTGGTCGTTCTTTGAAGTTAGGAAATGATGTAAAAATTTAGCCAAATTTTAGAATATTTTGAAATCTTTAGGCAATGTTGGACATAAGTTTGTTGCGTAAATGGCTGTCTACTGCTCTTTCTATTGTTATTTTGATGCAAATGATCGCCCAAGCTACTTGGCATACAGACCATCCCTTATTGGTCTTACCTCATTTCAATGAGGAAATTATTGATGCAATAGGGTAAGTACAGGATGTAAAATTTCTAGAAGTCATGATGTTGACCGATTATTTAGGCATACTGCTGTCGTTGCATCGTTGCTATTTGATTAAATTTGATGTTGTCAAACCTTGGTTAGATTATTTGTGGTGAAAATTATAGCAGTAGTGTTCAATAGACAATATTCTGAAAAAAAGTGAATGGTGTTCCTTGTTTCATTTTTTTTTTTTCTAAATGGCAGTGTTGTTTTGACGAAATTTTTGGTTCCATTTGCATGTATCAAAAATATTTTTAGCTCTTTGTTTTGTTCAGTATTTTCAGTAAGTTAATTTCGTTGTTATATAGGGCTGATTCAACAGTACCTGTGCTAAAAAATCATTTTGGTCTTGATAGAACGAATATTGAACAGGCAAGAAAAAAGACTATCAAAAAACTTCTGGATGTGACAGTTATCAGTGAGCGTCAAGCAACGGAGGTTCTTACTTATTTTAATATCTTTTATCTGCTTGGTACTGATCTTTTCTATTTTTTCTTTTTCAAAATTTGCCTTTAACTTTGACTTATTGGGTGCAGTTTGAGAGAATAAACTAAAAATATACAGAGACTAGAATCTTGGAAGAAGATGTGAACAATAGCTGGATTATAATCTGAAAAATAGTGCTTGTAATCATGCATAGTGAAGTTTGCTATGCATAATGTGTTTAAGATCTTCGTTTTCTTTTGCTCATATTTTCTGGTGTTCATACTTACTTTTACTTATGATTTTCCATTAGCATTATATTGCCTTTCTATAATCTCTCATGTTATCTTTCTGGAGTTCTTAAATTTATGTTATTCATCTCTTTTGCTTTTGCAGCAACGGTATTTTATTATTCAATTTTTGTATTTGTAATATTTATAATTCCAGGCTGTTGACGCTCTTTTGAAATGGCCAGTATTACAGCCGAGGAACTGTGTGTTATGTAATGCAAATCAAGTTTTCGAAATCGATTATTTGCAAGATGAGCGATGGCCAAAATATATAACTGTTGAGTCGGATATGTTATATCGTATGTTATTCACTGTCGAAATGGTTGGCCCATATAAAGTATGTTCATGCTTATAATCAGATATCAGAATTCATAAAGAAACATTTTTAGTGTAAATATTTTTTCTTTTCAATATTTTACGACAAAATTTCTACTTCAACCAAAAAAAAAATTAAGCAGTCGAATAAAGCAGTGATATTTTAGTTTGAAACGGATGCCTTTTGTCCACGTTTTCATAAAGAAAAAAATGCTGGCTGGATTGTGATCATTGGTGAGAAAGATACAGATGAAGTGCTATGCTGCAAAAAAATATCATCGATTACCGGTTCCAAGCAACTCGCTGTACCATTTAGAATGCCCAAACAATTGTAAGTTTCCGTTCTTTAGTAATTCAAGAAAAAAGAACGAAATTTTTAGGAAGTAATTTCCTCGAAATTTTATATTTTTAATAAATTGAAAAGTAAATTACCAATATAATTTCAGATTTTAATTTTCCAATTATTAAAAAATTTTCTGTCGTAAAGTTTGTAATTATATTTTGTTTAGAAAATGAAGTTTTAATTTTTAAAATTATGTTGAGTGTTGTTTAGCATATTTTTTGATTTAAAACATTTTGATGTATTTTGAGTAAGTCGTAATGAGCTCGGAAGGTATTAGCATTGAGCAGAAATGTCGCCAGTGACATAATGAAACATTTTAAGTTAGCTGGATAAGGAAAGGCGTAAATAGTTAACGTTGATTTATAAATGGTAAATAATTATTTGCTTTACTTTTTCCAGAGGTCGACATATTTTTACGATTTTCATATTATCTGATTCTTATATTGGTATCGATCAGGAATATAACCTTCATTGTGAAATTACTGAAAAAATCAATTCGGAAAATTCGACTAGGAATGCTGTCTTTTAAAGCTTTAATAATATAATTCTGCAGATTATCACCTTGCCTTTTTCTTGGGACTGATATTTTATCGATTTACTGTAAACACTCTTTTTATCAATTAATTTCATTTTCTTCTCTGTATTTCATTCTTTATTCTTCCTATAGTCTTTTCTAGTAATTCTCGCAAATTCTTAAGAATATTGTGCGAATTTTTATAACTAAATTTAGAAAACAAATTATGTGAGGAAACATTTCAAATAATGTGAATCATGTTTTTCTTTTTATTTAAAAAAAAAAAAAAAAAAAAAAAAAAAAAAAAAAAAAACGTATTTTAAATAACATCCAAGAAAATTAAATTTGGAAAGAGGTATAGTTTTTCAATTGTCATATTTCATGTGTAATAGTTATGATTTTTACAAATTAAAAAAATCAAATTAAAGCAAAGTAATTAGGTATGTGACCTTCAAAATGATCAAAAGTCGTATGTAATTTCTTTTTTTTTTTTTTTTTTCATTTAACAGGTACACCGCTACTGGTTCTGTTGTTTTATTCATATATGCTTCATTTTTTTTTTCTTGTTGTCGAGCTCTGATCAAATTGTGCTTTAATATTATTAAATTACTATACGAGACCAAACGGACGCCATCAGAATATGAAAATAGTATCCACTATTCTTCATTAGGAAAATAGGACAACTTTCCACATTTTCGTAGTTTTTTTTTTTTTTTTTTTTTTTTTTTTTTTTTTTTTTGAGGACTAATTGATTATAGATTCCTTCATTTCTTCATAAATTGAAGAATTTAATGATATATAAGAAGTTTAAAGTAATTATGTCAAGTTATTTACGGACTTGAACTGCAGTTCTGTCCAGTCGATGACAGTCAAAATAATGATAGGAAAAGAACAAAAATTCATGATAAAAATAAAATCTCCTTGTTCATACAATTGATAATGATTCATGTAGCTTTTCATGTGGCGAAATATAATTTTCATATGTTTGGTTGTTGAAGTGCAATTTCTTGTTCAAAATTTTTTATGTGTGTTAAAAATGTTGTTATTCAACCGTTTGGAAAACTTGTTCTTACATCCTGTATTTCTCTCTTTATATACTGTTTGAAGTTTTTGAAATTTTTGAAATTTGAAGCACTGTTAGTAGGTCGCTGTTATAGTTGTTAATGAAAGCTTTTCTTGAGAATTCGTAGTACTCTACTTATCGAAGGAAAGATTACACTCAATATGTCACAAAGCGAATACGCCAAATATTCATCATGTCTCACCTCAGTAGGAGACATATTCGCTTTGAAACATATTGATGGTTTGACTCCTATCCAAATATATTTCGATGTGTGTTGGTATAATAAGATGATCTTTGAGCTTTAATTTATAGACTTTCGTTTTTGTTGGCAAATTTTTTTGGAAAGAGGAACATTGTGTATAGATTACATCCCTTATCAGTTAAAAAGTCATATTTTCAACTGTTTTAACTTTGAAAGTCTAATTATGAGGAAAGGATGTTTGCGTGTGATACTTTTGTATGGAACATATTAAGTTGCAACATTTCGAAGAAAGTATAAAATTTCAGAAAATTCAATAACGCTTATTAAATTCAGCAATGGGGAAAATAGATATTCAACAATTAAATGATATGGCTAATCATCTTCGTATTGATTCAATCAAAATGACTTGTGCGGCCAAATCAGGTCATCCCACAAGCTCATGCTCAGCTGCGGAGATTGTTGCAACTCTTTTCTTTAATGAAATGAAAATTGACAAAGCATTCCCGAAAAATCCATCTGCTGATCGTTTCGTTTTATCAAAAGTTTGTTTTATCTGATGAATTTTGCACGAGTAAAAAATAGATAATAAGTTATTATTTAGGACTTAAACTTGTCTTTATAGTTTATGTAAAACTTGAGTTTTAATTTAAATCATAAGAATTGAAATAGTGTTTTTTTTTTTTTTTTTTTAAAGGGTCATGCATGCCCAGTGTTGTATGCTGCTTGGCACCAAGCGGGACATATATCAACTGCTGATATGATGAACATAAGGAAGATAAACTGTGATCTGGAAGGCCATCCTACACCACGATTGGACTTTATCGATGTTGCTACGGGCTCTCTCGGACAGGGTCTCTCATGCGCTGCTGGAATGGCTTATGCTGGAAAATACATTGATAAGGTATTGTTTCATGATTTCAAGAGTCATTTTAAGAATAAAATTTTCATTTGACCAGTTATTATAGAAGGCCTGTTTAATATCAAATATTAGCCATTTTCACTTTGCTGACCGTTTTCGTAAATCAGAGTATCGAACTATTCATCGGATTTTATTTCTTTTCTGAAACAACTTTTTTTTTTTCTTTAATTTAGGCAAGTTATCGTGTGTATTGTTTGTTGGGTGATGGCGAATGCGCAGAAGGTTCAGTGTGGGAGGCAGCAGGCATGTTTTGTTTTTAAATTTCGATTTTCCTTAATATTTGATCGAAAAGTCGATGTAACATGTTTTATTTGATAGCGATAAGAAATCAGAAATTGCTAAATAAACTCTGTAATTAATAACTTGAATGTTCGATGTTCCAGCATTTGCATCGTATTACAAATTGGACAATTTGCTTGCAATCGTGGACATGAATCGTCTAGGACAAACCCAACAGACAATGTTAGGACATGACGCTGAAGCCTTGGCAAAACGTTTTGAATCATTTGGATGCCACACAATCATTGTTGATGGCAGTAATGTTGTGGAATTATTAAATGCATATGAAATTGCACGGTTGGAAATTTTGAAAAAAAATGCTAAGGAAAAAAGTCTTCATCTGTGTTTTTGTATAATTTTTATTTTAATTCTGCAAAATCTACAAAATCAAATATTCTATTTCATTTTGCAACAGCGTCAAGCTGAAAATAATGTTAGAACGCGATCAGACTTATTTCGGAATTTTCAAGCAACTTTAAAACCTTATATCTTGTTGGTCGGTCAGAGCTACAGTCTATCATACCATCAGCGCTAACACAGTAGAAGATTTAAGAAAATTGTTTGCTAATTATGACCAGTTACAATTGAAACGGTATTCGGTGAAATATTTTTTATTTATATTCAGTCAGACAAAAGATAAACCAACAGCCATTGTTGCAAAAACACTGAAAGGAAAAGGCATCGTTGGAATCGAAGATGAAGTAAGTTTTTCCTATTCTACAACCCGAGAAATGTTTAACTGACTGAGCAAATCATTAATCATTACAGTGTTTACATCAGTTACTGTCAGTAGTTAAAAATAAATTTCACTTATTTACTACAGCAAATTAAACGATGCTAAGTTTCTCAAAATCTACTGGAAGACTATCTGTTTTTTATCGGTTACTTGTCCTTTACCAGATATAATAATAAAGATTATGAAATTTTTGATTCATTACGAAACAATCAGACAAAACCTATGCAGGAAGTTTCGTCGCTTATGTCCTGGTGTAGAGACAAGTTTGGCAATTAATAGCACTCATTTGGAGAAGGTTCGGGATTTAGGAGTAGACATGGAAGATGTGAAATGAATAAATAACACATATTATTAGTGGCAGAGCACCAGCTATGACCGGTCAAGTAAAATACCGGAAATATCCTAGATTCTCTGCTAGATAATCAATGTTGGCTGTTTGACGAGATATAAACGCGTATTGTTGTGTTGTATCACGGATAGGTAGCCAAATACAATCTCATGGTACAGTTATTTCAAATTGTCTCTTCTAACTTTTATCAGTAGATGTACATGAAAAAGTTACTGGAATTAAAATGATGAATGTAAAGGCTGGAAATTTGTAAATATTCCAGTAATTTGTTAAGGCAAATTATGCACTCTCTTAATGTGGAAAGAATTTCTGATGCAATCATCTGCCTTGGTTCTTCAAGAAGCACTTGTGCAATCTTGAATAATCAAATCTAACATTGCCTTGAAATCTTGTATCTTGTCAATGATTTACTTGTAGAATAATTGGCATGGGAAACCAGTACCTGAAGATACAATTGAGGCAATTGAACAGCGTCTTATGAATAAAGAAGATATGACTGGAACACTACAAATAAAACTTCCAGTGAACGATGCTCCATGTGTTCGACTACCATTTGGCTCTATTAAGATGGCACCACCTGAATACAAAATTGGCGACAAAGTATATCATAGTTCTTTTAGGAATAAGCGCACTTCTGGCAAATTCATTTCATATAATTTTAATTCGTCTAGAAAAGATGTTGAGTAGTAATTATAGCAAATCGAACCGCAATTTAAGCAGATCGTGAGGTCCTGACTTTTAAAAAAATACTTTTATCAAAACCAAACTAGATATTGCTTATTTTATATGTTAGATCTATGTTTACGTAATAAATCTGGGGCTTTACGCATGTTGCTCACAATATTTACAAGTTTTCAAGTCATCTACATGGCCCGTAATTCCTTGTATTGTCACTATTGAAAGAATAGCTTTCCTCCGTAATCTAATGATCGGAAAATGTTGCTAATGTTAATTGTTTACTTATCATGCAATATTTATAAATCTTAACTCTTTACTGAGTGATAGGAACACTTGTTTATTTTTTTCTTAATTTTATTAATTTTTTTCGGAATCATTTTCGTCAAATATTGATTATTTCAGGTAGCAACCCGTCAGGCTTATGGTACAGCATTGGCAAAA
Source organism: Onchocerca lupi (assembly GCA_028564675.1). Taxonomy (NCBI): domain Eukaryota; kingdom Metazoa; phylum Nematoda; class Chromadorea; order Rhabditida; family Onchocercidae; genus Onchocerca; species Onchocerca lupi. The sequence continues at coordinate 205,297 of JAOVVO010000017.1, read as the reverse complement.
CTGGGTGATGCTTGCCCACGAATAATTGGCTTAGATGGTGATACCAAAAACTCGACATTTAGTGAGAATTTGCTTAAAAAACATCCAGAGCAATTCGTCGAATGTTTCATTGCAGAACAAAATCTTGTTGGAGTTGCTGTTGGTTTGCAGTGTCGTGATCGTGCCATACCATTTGCAAGGTTTACTTCATTAATAAATTTTAGTTAGGTCAAGACTTAATTAGTTCAGTTTTTATATTTTTTCAGTGCTTTATTTATTTGAGAAACTTATTACATTTAAAATGAATTGAAAAATATGATTTAAAATCACTGATACCATCCATATTGCCCAACGATGCATCTTTCAATGGTAACATAATTCATTATTGGGTATGATTATGATATGCCAACATATGTTTTAATCTTTCCTCGGTTATGGTTTAATGATTGTTGCCTTAGCAGATTCAACTACAAAGAGTTATATTCATTAATTTCTTTATTTCCTACACCATCAGAATTAAAATTTCTCACTATATACTATTGAATTCTTTTATTTCAACATTATTATAGTGTGTAATGTTTGTGATATATACATATATGCGCAGACAAATACACGCACATATACGCAGGCATTCATACAGAATTTATTTGAATGCATTGTTGTAAGTTTACGGTGTGCGATCTCATATTCTGACCTATAGTTGCTGTTTTAATAAAACTAATAAAGAAATATTGTTTGAGAGTACTAGTCTTTGGTACCCTTATTTAATAGCTGATTTATTGTTTTTTGATCTCATATATATTGTGACACTAATCTTTTCTGTTGATCATTTTCAAGAATTTATATTTTTGATATTACCAGAGGTTAATAAAATTCACTGAAATGAAGAACTAAAGATAACATAAATCTAATAAAAATTACGTTTATAGTTTAATACTATCCGTAACATTGTGTGCAATTTAATTTTCAAGAAGAAATTTAAATAAATTTTTTTTCAAAAGAAAGAAAAAAGTAGTGAAATCGTGTATTTGTGAGGATAAAAATTTTCCAAAACATCGAGTGCACTCCGTTAATAGTCAAAATTTTGGTGATTTGTGAAATTTTCTAGTACAAAACGGTTTTCGCTGAGAAGATTTAGATAAAAATAAATCGGTAGTAATTTGTTTTTTATATATAATTTCAATTGATGTTTGAATTAACATTTGAGTTTTGCATGTAATATGATCCACTGTTTATAATGATGGTGTGCTCACAATTTCAAAGCATATTTTAAAACTTTTTAAATTATAGCACATTCGCTGCATTCTTCACGCGTGCTGCTGATCAGCTTCGTATGGCTGCAGTATCATTCGCAAACATAAAATGCGCTGGTTCACATGTTGGTGTTTCTATTGGAGAAGACGGTCCATCGCAAATGGGTCTGGAAGATATTGCACTATTTCGGTATGTTAATTTTGGAGATAAATTCTCCGCATATCTTCATAAAATTTGATTATTAAATTTAAAAATTCAGAACTATTCCTGGCTCCATTGTGTTCTATCCAAGCGATGCAGTGGCAGCAGAACGTGCGACGGAATTGGCGGCTAATACTCGTGGTATTGCATTCATACGTACTGGACGCCCTGCATGTCCAGTTATCTATAACAACGATGAAAAATTCGAAATTGGTAAAGGAAAGGTAGATAATGCTTATCTATATTTCTAATTATACAAATAACTTTTTATAAAACAAATTAGCTTTCTTTAATGTTTCATTTCTTTGGATTTGATGCATTTAATTGACCTATTTTTTTTTCCAATAAACGATGTATTAATATACACTTGTTCTCTCCCTCGCAATACATATTTATATGGAATACATCTATCTTTCAATCTTGTTAAATAAAATAAATGAAGCGCTTTATCATCTTAAAATTTACAGTTCATTTCAGATTGTACATGATGCAAGCAAACCAAAAGCGTTAATAATCGGTGCAGGTATTACGCTTTATGAAGCAAAAAAAGCAGCAGATAAGTTGCAATCAGAAAATATAGAAGTAATCTTAATGGATCCATTTACAATTAAACCGCTTGATAAAGATTTGATCATAAAATCAGCCAGAAGAGCAGAAAATCGCATCATCACTGTGGAGGATCATTATCAAGCCGGAGGTATCATTTTTCGATATTTGAAATATTAAGCTGAGATCTCAGCGAAGATCTTCTAATTTTTGTTCATTATGTCCTTTTGGTTCGTTCATTATATTCTTCTTTTATGACTAAAAGAGAACTTCCCACTCTTGCTTTTCATTTCTCAAGTTATCGCAATTTTTAGATTTGTCTCATTATTGCAAATCTCATGGCGTGACTTGACATAGATGTACAGCTTCATGTTCAGTTTCTGAAGGAAATATTTGATAAATTTTTATTAAATACATTAAAAAGTTTTCCTTCAATAAATTTACTGGAAATTTTAGGCATTGGTGAGGCCGTATGTCAGGCTGTTTCTGATCAGAAAGATATTCATGTTCGTTCATTATTCGTTCTTGATGTTCCACGTTCCGGACCACCAGATGCTCTTCTTGAAAAATACGGAATTTCAGCGAAATGTATTGTTGATGCTGTTCATCAGTCCATTCATCCACCAAATTAAATACTTTTTATTAAGATTCTAAAAATTCTGGGAAATTGCTTTCTAATCTTTAACAACTCCTTTCCAATCTTTTGTTTTGATTTTACTCTCTTTAACTTCCCAGTTACAGTATTCCTAAAATGACAGTATAACTGATTCGCCTGATTCTACAATGTGAACTCATTATTTAAATACTACAAGACCTTGAATTCATTCATCCCCCAATTTTAAACTAACTGATTCCTAGAAATTATTTCTTATCCTTCACAAGATATTCATTCATTTAATGTTGCGTCATATTAAAGTTTCCTTCATTACTTTTACATTCTATGTTTGCAATAGATAAACAACACGGATCAGTTATAAAGTAAATAGTCAACATAAAGCAAGCATAAAATGTGGGAGCTCTGAGTCTCAATCCACTATAAAGTTATTTTAAAATATTCCTAAATTCAAAATAATCAAGTCTAAAAACTTCAGTGTTGCTTTCCTAAAGATTATATAATGAAGACTCGAATTTGGACTGCTTTGATGCTCTTATCTGTATTGAAAAATGGATAGGTAATAATCAACTAGGAAGGAAAGAACTAAATACGAAAAACGAGGACCTAAAGATAACAACAAGCAAAAAAATATCTTTTGAATGGAACAAAATCGAGTCGAAAGTTAGGAGGCATCGATACCGGATTCAAAAAAAAATTCAAAATTCAAAAATTTCAGAAAAATTCAAAAATTTCAAAAAAAATTTTTTCAAAAATTTAGAAAACATGAGAAATTGCATTACTGTTTTTTGGGTACTAATTAAGCAGCAAGTTTCCATACTATCTGCATAGATATTTTAGGTGATAAGGCGTTGAAATTAGCAGAATAATATCATATGGCATTGTTAGACTTCTTCATCATTACATAAATGGTCGTAGTTCAATAAATTAAGGAGCAGTTTCATCTTCTTTAATTCCCTTCTTCTTAAATGTAAATAAGGTGAGTCTGAATAAGTTGTTGTCAATAACTGCGACCGAAAAGTGCGTAAAATTTGGGTTGTTCCTTGCATTTTGGATGTATACATTGCATTGGTAATTCTTCAGAAGGCTAAAAAATATAGTATTAGCAAACAAATAGAAAATGGTCTATTTTATTTGTAAAATACATTCATCAGAAATCAAATAAACAAATGTCCCATTTATAATATTATCAAAAAGATATTGCTTTAATACTTCTAAATTTTTTCTGAAAAAAAATAACTTTTATCAGTTGTTTAATCAAAACATAACTAATTACGATGGTACGAACCTGTTCCAATGGTATACATAATGTTTTAGCACCCATTGCTGGGGCTCCTGCTTCGCTGCATTCGCCATTTGAACTATCTTTTTTAATGTTATCTTCACAATGTGAAAAACCACAAAACGCAGCCAAAATTAAACATTTCTGATCCAAAAGTTCTTTAAACTCTGACCAATGTTTAGTAATTTTCAGATGTTCATCACGTATCTTTTCTGCGCTGAAAAAAATATTTTCAAAAAATGGAATAATGCTGCTTATAAAAGGCACCATTTTTATCTCGCTCAAGATTTTATCATCATCAAAGATGAAACCAATTTTCCATTGTTCCGGAACATAATTGTAATGTAAAATGAAGTTAAGCAATTTAAATTACAGCTTTCATCTTCATCAGTAGTCAATCAACATGTGGTTGATGAAATGAAACATGAAAGAAAAATAAAGAATTGAAGTTCAAGTTGAAGAAAAAGTCTGCCAAGTATAAAGTTGAAGACTATCATATATCTCTCTGAATATAACTAGAAATCGGCATTTATAACTGACCATTTTTATTTAGAAACTTACTTCATATACATTTTGGTATGGATCTCGTCTAACAATTCGGAACATTTTGCTGATAAATTATCGATCGGAATGATCGATTTTTGTCTGTTATGACGAATAACGCATGTAACCTACAAACATGTGCATAGGTATTTAAGTAAGGAGCAAAAAAAAAAAAAAATTGGGAGAAAGAAATAACACTTTTTAAATATCAAGGTCGAACCAAATTATTAGTCGGAAAAAATGACTTAATAAAATTATTATCAAACTCGATCAATCAGAAATAAAATCAATAAGTTCTTAATTTTTCAAAATTCAAGTCAAAGTTTAACAAAATGAATAATTTAACTAATCATAACCGCTGTTTATTATCATGCAACGATACCTGAAATTTTTCAATATCTTTCGGTCCAATTTCAAGTCTAATCGGAACACCTTTTAGTTCCCAGTGATTAAACTTCCACCCAGGAGAGTAATTTTCACGCAAATCGGTGTCGGTCCTAATGTTTGAATTTTGAAGAATTTTCATGACTTCTTCCGTTTTTGTGATTATTTCTTGTCTTATTTTCTTATCCATTTGCGCTGTGATACCAACTGGTATGATTATCACCTAAAATTGTAATTCCTATATCTTTTTATTTGAAAACGAATTTTGTTCTTTATTCCGATTTCGGTTTATATATTTCAGTAGAAATAATGAGGTTATCCAGTAATTCATATAGTTTTAACTAATTAAATATACTCGTTACTCTCTCAGCTTTCTCACAGCTTCTAGAAATACGTATCGCTATAATTCGATATTAGTCATCCACTGCATTCTCGCGCTATGTATCCAGAAAGTTTTGGATATTTTAATCTGTTTATTCGTAACTTAGCAAACGAATACTTTCTTCGATTTGGAGTAGAATGCGATTTATGCATCAAACATTAAATTGATTTAATAGAATAAAAACCTGGATAGGTGCAACTTTCGGAGGTAGCACAAGACCATCATTATCACTATGAATCATAATCATAGCACCAATTGTTCTTGTTGTCATGCCCCAACTATTTTGCCATGCGAATGTCTTCTTGCCAGTTTCCGGATCCTCGAACGAAATGTCAAACATTTTGGAGAAATTCTGTCCAAGGTGATGAGATGTGGCACCCTACAATCCAATAACAAGTATCAAATTTGATGATAAATTCATTTAAAAATATATTTCGCTTGAAAATAACGATTTGTGATTCCTTATTTTAAAAAACGATAAAAGCGACAATAGAATTATTGTGCAGACTTTTTTACGAGATAATAGAATTCTTATACAGAACTAGTATCTGAAGGGGTGATGGGAAGAAATGATGGGGAGAAATACAAAGATTAATAGAATTATGGCGAATTTAAAAAGAACGACAAATAACTAAGGCAATATAAGAATCATAGAAGATTCTACCTCTAAAAGTATCATTTAATAACAGTCACTACTTTTTAAACTATCCCATGAATTTTAGACTTCATCATCTACTTAACTTGAAGTTATACCAACCTGGATACCTCGTCCATTAATTGGGACATAGACTTCAACCGTAGTTGTAAAGTCACCACCAGCAAATTTTTCTTTCTCTGATTTTCGACCTTTCGTTACCGGTATAGCCAACAAATCCGTATAAACTTTCGCATATAAGTCCAAGATTACAAAAACTTCTTTTTCAGCTTCATGCTTCGTCTGAAAAGCCGTATGTCCTTCTTGCCATAAAAATTCACGTGTTCGTAAAAATGGCGTCGGATGCTTGAATTCCCAACGCTAAAATAAAGAAAGAAATCGTCTTCTCAGATGGAAATTGATAAAATTCAAAATTTGACATCATTCGGGTTTTAGTGAAACTTCTGAATTTTTAATTGAACAGCTACAAAAAAATATTGAAATGTTATTCCAAACAATGTTTCAAGCTAAGTCCATTTATGATATGCCGTAGATCATTTGTCAAAAAAAAGGAGTCATCCCAAAGCTAAAACAAATAGTTCCTAATGCATCAATTCCAACCAATTGTTTAAGCAAAACTGAAATAGGAATTTCAATAGAAAAACTGAAATCATACTAACGGCTTACCACAACATTGCACCACTGATTCAAACGAATAGGCAAATCACGGTAAGACTGAATCCATTTCGCATAACTTGGATATATTACCGTTTCACTTGTTGGACGTATGGCAATCGGTTCATTCAATTCGGAATCTCCAGCTCGAGTTATCCAAGCTACCTGCAATATTTCTATATAAATCAACATGATTACAAATATCAGTAGCATTAATCGAATTAAGATGATATTGAACCATTACTTTAATTCAAGCTAGACTCATTGATTTTATCCTTTTGAATACCATACTGCTTTTTTGGCTCATTTGACACTTATAGAAAATACAGAAATATATGTATTAGTATCCCTACAGTACTCAACTCTTGCTATTTTTCGCATCGTAATACTTCCCAGATCAAATTTTACAGGATGACAAACCTCTGGAGCAAAATCAGTGATATGTTCCTTCTCCTTTTGCAAAGCGTTCTGTGAAACAAACATTGGAAAATAGCAGTTGCATACGCCAAGTTTCTTAATTTCTGAATCGAACCATTTTTTTATTATTTCCCAAATTGCAAATGACCATGGACGTAATATATAACAACCTGATACATCGTAATACTCGATCATGTCCGCCTTCATTATGATCTAAATATTTGACATGATGTTAGTATTGATATATGTTTTTTCTCATCAATTACAACAATTTGGTGAAATTCTATAAACCCACCCATTAAATTGACAAGCACTATTTAAAGAAGCATGATACATCATGCAGTGCTGGATCTCGCCGCACTCTTTTTTTTTTCTTTTCTTTTTTTTTTTTTCGTACTAATAACAAAAGGCAAGATACATACCAAATAAACCAGAATTTAGGAAGGTAAAATCTCATAATCAAATTCTCGAAAAAAAAAAACAATAATACTGTTAATATTACATGAGATAAGTAAGTATATTTGCTATCGATGAAATTTGGGAATTGCCACTGGAATCGCACTAATTAATTTTTCTTAAAATCAAAAAAAAAAAAAAAAAAAACCTGCGTATACCACTCCGCGATATTTTCCTCCCTTTTGACATCAAGGCCCAGTTTTGTCTGTTTCGTCATTTCCGTCACTTTTACCGATGCTAATGTTGTCTTAGATTCTATTTCTTTCGTCTTTGCTTTGTTACCATCATCTTTTTGATTTTCTTCATTCTTAATTATCATTACATCCTAATAACAACATTAGTACTTATATATTAAATGAATGAAAAAAACGAATGGTTGATGGAATACATTGGCAGATACATATGTTTCATAGCAGTTCCATTCAACGACAGAATAAAATGATTGCAAATTTTAGAGGATACAAAAGAAGTTGGAAAGATCAATGGAATCAATCAGACAAATATATATCAAAGAAATATAGCTAAAAAATAACAAAGAATTGTTTTTGGGGATGTAAATATATGGCCAAAATATATACTGGAAGAATACTCGTGACGATGAATAAGCACATATTTTTTTTTTTTTTTGCAAAGAATTTCCCAATAGACGGATTTCTTAAGCCAACTAATAAACTGAAAGTAAATTAATTAGATTGAAAAGTCAGTTAATACAAAGTTAGTTAATGATGCTAAACAACAGTTATGAAAACCGCTTGTTGTTGCATGGAAAGAAATAGTTACTATTTTTTTTCTTTTTTTTTTTGTAGTGAATAATGCAAATGTTGGATGAAAACATGGAAAATTTATTCTAAAACATTAATATATGAGAAACAAGTCACAGGTTTAAAAATCTGAACAAGTTTTAAGCTCAACAAACCAGTTTAATTAACTTATGGAACAAACCACAAATGAATTGAGAACAAAAATATATTATCATATAAACCGAATTTCTATTAAAGGAGGAAAAATCAACAAAATTGATCGAATCATTATATTTTTTTAAAATTCAACCTAAATAATTTTTAAAAAAATTGTGAAAATACTTTAGAATTGGCCAAACTTTCATTCAATTTCAAACAGAATTAGCATATTGGCCTTACATTAAATGAGAATTATCTTTAATACACAAACAGATATTTTAAGTTAATGAAATCAAAAATAATAAAACCCTTTCATGAAGAATCAAACAAAACAAGCGCAACAGTTATTTGTTCCAAGTTTAAGAATTTCGAACAAATAATTCTATGCTATACCTTCGGAACAGAAGCATTCGTACTGGCAGTATTCACTCCATATTCTTCATCAAATTCATCCATGTATTGCTTTTTCAATCTCAATAATTCCTTTATCGCATTTTTTGTCTCCTCCTATAACAGATTTCCAAAAATTTCTTTCCTAACTCTCTTCAATAAACATTTAAATATATTATATGTTTTCTGATAACTGCAATTTTTTTTCCTTTTTTTTTTTTTTGCACCACAGAAGGCAAAACATTATGTATATAGATGTGCAACTTACCAATATATATAAAAGGGAATCTTGACAACATTTTTAATGGCCATAGACATATTACTTTCATTTCATTTTTCTTTAACTTCATGTCTGTGCAGAATCTTGAAAACTGACCTCAGCTGACAAGTTTATACAAGAATTTTCTTAAATTTCTACACAAAAAAACATATAAACCAGTTAAACATACCGACTTTACATCTTTTGTTTTCAAAGACCTCACTAAATCGCCTTGTTGGGCTATTTTTTTCGCCAATGTTTCTTTAGAGTTCGTACTATCATTATTCAGTTCGTTATCATTTGGCGTAACAAGTGCGTTTTTTGGTTTATATTCCATCCCTGTCATTTCTTTATATTTTTGTTTTAAATCCAAAAGCTTCGCTATAGCTACCTTCGCTTCTTCACTTTTCGGATTCGCAGCTTTGAATGTACGAACTAAGTTCCCTATAATTAAATTTTAGATAGAAAATCTAAAAAGAAAAATTAGTAAAAATTATTTTTTGCTAATTTTTTTTTTTTACTAAAGCAATTATTGTTAGCAGTAAACAATGCTGAATAGAATAATCTGAAAATATAGGCCAGTTTACCGGCAGGGTGTGAGTTAATCTGACTTAAGCAATTAAAAGCCAGCTTCAGTTATTAAGCAAGCACTGAGAAAAACTTGGAAAATATGTTGGGGTTCATACCGATAACAATCCATTACGTACATTTCACAGAAAAGATTACAACTAGAATAAATCTGCAGAAAATACAATGTTTATAAAAAATTTTTCAAAATTACGAAATTTTTCCTATGATTAACTATATAGCAATTCCTCAATCACATGACTTCTGCATATTCTAAATTGAGTGAAATTAAGAAAAAATATAAACATGAAAAAGTTGAATCGTTACACAGCACCTTGTTTCTCAATCTGTTTGTATAGTTCTGTATTTCTCCATCCCATCTGATCTTGTGATGAGACTGCTGACTTTGGATTATATTCCGAACCTGTTCTTTCCTTATATTGTTTTTTTAAGTCCAATAACTTTGATATGGCAGCTTTAGTTTCATCACTTTTAGGATTAGTAGCTTTCAAAGATCGAACAAGATTTCCTTGTTTTTCAATGTTGCAATACAGGTCTTCGGCACTAATTGATGAGTTTTGTGGTTTCTCTGCTTCGTAATCTTTCGCAGACAATTCCTGATAAACTTTTTTCAGATTCAGAAGAACAGTGATCGCTTCCTTAGTTTTCACACCTTTAGGGTCTGTTATTTTCAAGGATCTGACCAAATCACCTTGCTCCTTTATTTGCTGACTAAGCTTAAGTATATCTATTTGATCTGAAAAAAGTTCAAACCTTTAATAAAGTTTTGAATCAAAATGCATAAAACAGAAAAAAGAGACAAATAACATCAAAGGTAGGGTGATAATCATATAATAAAAAGATAATTTTTTATTACAATTTTATTTTTTATTATATACTAGCTGCAATCGACATATATTGCTGTGGCAGCTAGTCTATGTAAATAAAAATGTAAATGTTCGTTTATTCAAAATCTTAAATTTCCGAAAGTTCTTACCAATATAAAAAAAAAATGCTTTTGAATTTTACATAACGCTGCATTCGAATTTGCGCATGTTTATATATATATATATATATATATATATATTGCTTCGGCTCCGTCCAGATGAGTGAAAAAAAAAAAGAAAAATCGCACATGACTGAAGATATTTTTTGTCAAAATTTTCGTGCGTATTCGATGGAAAATATTTTTAGTCATTGCGATTTTTATTTCTTCCATAACTCTTTTGAAGATGAAAGAGAGCAAACGATCAATATGACTGCAAACAATGTACGAATTTAATTCGGATGTGAAGTGTTGTATGCGTCATTCATGCATACATCCCAATGTCAGTCGTCTCCAATAAATTCAAAGCTTAACAATTTTCGGAGTGGCATATATAACGCCGTTGACAAATTTCAACTGCTGAAAGGAGGTTGGACATTTACTGATAACATGCGAAGGAAGAAGTATTCATATTGATTAGGATGCAAGGTATTTACAACTGCATCTAAATCAAGATGCTTCCTATTTCAATTCAAAGCAGATCAATCGATACAGCTCAATTTCACTCCTAATATAATAAAAAATAAAGAGAATAATAAAAAACGAAATGAAAAACAATGAAAAAAGAAAAAATTAGCGGTGGAATTGAACGACACAGCTCAATTTCAACGCAATGTCACACATGAAAATTCAATTTAACAATGCAATCAGAAACATTGAAATGGAATTGTAAAACTGGAAATTTGGAAATTGTAAATCGGAAACACTGAAATGGAATCATAAAATGTTCACTATAGCGTGTGTTGCTTTTACGTCCAACAAATGGCGCTGTTTCTCAAAAAAAAAAAGCATGTTTTTACTTGTCACACACGTATTTGAGCCATTCTTTATCTATTTAGCTCGTTCGCTTAACGCAATCGCCGTGTTCGGAACCATGTATCCTCAAATCTGGCTCCACATTGCTTTGCTGTTTCTGTTGGGGATGAAAATGTGGTCAAATTGTATAATTTAGTTTTTCGTTCGGTTGGATTGGAGACTGCTTCTTCCTGCTTTTGTTTTCCTTTAAAACCATCAACTATGTTGCCGTACTTACCGTTTGTGACTTTCTCCTTTCCTTTATCATTGCTGTCGCTTTTGCTGAATTGTTGCTTATATCGTTGAGCTATGGTTCTTGCTCCCGCCGAGTTAGTCTCGAAATTGACTCGTGACTGAACTTTAACTTGAACTCCTGCTGCTGTCGAACTGTGTGACTAAAACTGACTCAAGCTCCGAAGTCCTGACTTTTAAATCCTTCGAAGCTCCTTCTCCTCCAGCATATCGCCTTATGATTTTGGTTGATCTCATTTTGTTTATCTGTAAATCGGAGTATTTTCGGCCTGTTGGCTCCTTTAGTTCCAAAGGGGTCGGGCTGTTTAACCTCATTTACCATGATTGTATCCTTTCACTTCGCCAAAATCTTCCCGCTATTCGACCTTTTCATCATGAATAATGAGAAAATATGGATGGAGGGTATGCAAAAGTAAACAGAAACAGAAGGAAGGGAGTGAAAGAGTAAAAAAGAGGTAAAATGGAAAAATGATAAAGGAGAAGAGCTGAAGAGAGACAAAAAGGAAAATATTATCAAAAAAAAGCATGTTTTTACTTGTTACAAGTGTGACATCTATACAACAGTAGATATAGATATATATAAAAACACGCGCCTATTTGAATGCAACGTCTGTAAAAATTTCAAAGCAATCGATAGAGAACTTTCGGAGATTTAAGATCTTGAACAAATAAACATTTACATTTCTATTTATATAGGTTTTCTTTAAACTCATAGACATATTTTTGATCCATATGTCTCATATCTCTTGAATTCAGCAAACAAAACGACTCTGAAAGAGAAAATTGATAAAGTTAAAACCAACTTGTCGAAGCATTTCCATTTATCTGAATATCACCGTTTGTTTTCCCCAATTCTACGGTGGAAGAATCTTCTTTTATCGTCTAAAATAATATACCGAAAACAGATTAATTAGCCACAAAACTAGCTCAAACTTACCTGTGATATACCTCCTGACAACGAAAAATAATATTCCGGATGAATAAAAATTCAGAGCATTAATGCTTATTTTGTTCTCTAAATACTCTATTTTACTTTAAAGGCATTTCATTTACCATTTGAGTTAATTGAACAGATTTATTGCTGCCATCTGGTATGAGAATCAAAACAATAGGCATTTCGAATCCAGAATATTCGCTTTTTGAAATGTACGCTGAATCACATATATAGTATCCTTTACGTTGCAACTGAATAATATCACCTTTACATATGTCTTTCATTGCTGGTTCACCGATAAAGTCGAGGTATTTCTAGAATACATATCCTGACAATTAAAACATAGATACTGATATCTCGTCATCATAACTTCATTATTTGATATGTTATAAATTATTTGAATTTGAAAAATACAGAAATCCTAAGATTATGAAATAAAACAAGTCCGAACTTACTGAAGTTGCTATAAATTTTAGTACTTTCCTTTTATATTCTTACTTGTAGTTATTGTGACAAAATAATTTTAGTGCTCTCAAAAACAGACTTTCTCACGTTTGAACTATGGGATTCATTCATTACATATTAATGAATATTATCAATGTAAAAATTATTCGTGATATTGCGATATAACATACCACAGAATCATAATTAACGAATTGCTTCCAGTCTTCACTTTTTCCAATAACAGCTTTACTGATAAGATGAGAATACTCAACGATTTTTACCGGAATCTGTGGTCCCAGTTTTGTGTCAGCAATCCATGTTACTTTCAGTGTCTTTTTGTAATCCTGCATTGCTATTTAACATTCACATAATTATATTAAATTTGTTCCCAGAATACGATAAATTCATAATTGAAACAAATAGATTTAAATTAAGTCCTACAAAAAAACAAAATAGCTTAATGATGTCAAGACTTCAAAAACTTCAAGTAATTGTTAACTTCAAAAAAGTAATTGATAGAAAAAAAAGGTGAAAGTCAAATTTCTTGATTGATAAGCCAATGAAAATTCATTTTTTAAAATATATCATATCTCAGTGATCAAAAACCACAGCAGTACTATTAAGAATATTACTGAATAAGTGCAGTGTGTTTTTTAAACGAAATCCAACAGATTTGGATTAAATCCCCTTAGAAAAAACAGAAGAGTTTAATGATGGCAACTTCAATCAATCATCAACTGATCAGACTTTCGTTATTTGAAAGAGATGGAATAAATTGCAACATACTTTGTTCTCCAAATCTAATTTTGCTTTGATTTCTACTATTTTATCACCATCTTTCAATATGTCACAAATTTTTATATTTCCCCAATTGATAAGTGTCACCGAATCACCAATTTTGATTTCCCGTGCATCAGTTTCTTCTACCAATATCTTTTTACTATACCAAATAGTTTTCATTCCAACTTCAACATTCTGAAACAAAATATTTTTTTGAACAGTTGAAATAATTAAGAAAAAAAAAGGAAAAACGAAAGCAAAAATCAATCTAGAATACTAAAAGTTGGGAAGTTTTTCTCCAAAGTTTTTCTACAACGTAGAATGTTCTAACTATTCCTGCAATAAAAAATAAATAGGACAACCTTGGGATGTAATGATACTTTCTTTGATTCGTCTACCAAATTGTCCATAATTGTCATTTGAACGAGGTTTTCTACACAAGCAAGAGCCGTATAACGAGGAGCAATTGGATCAATCACCTAAAAATCATTGCAAGATGTCAATCCTTTACCCTTCACTGAAAAAAAAAAATAAAATAAAAGGAAAAAAGTAACTGATATTTCGTCTTTTTTTCTTCCTTTTTTAAATAAAAATATGATTCCGGCGTGAGTATATCTGCAATAATTTTCAAATACTCATTTAAAAAACATGCAAATTTCATGTATAAACAGACTTTTTTATTAAAGGACCAGATTTTATCCCATTCCATCATGACGATGGAACGACTGCCACCTTGAGCAATAATAAACTGTTTTAAGCCTTCAACCGTTAGTCCGCGTCGCATCACACCTCGCACAGTTGGCATTCGTGGATCATCCCTATAAGAAAATCACAACTTCTCGTAATGCACACAAGCTATGCTTGTTCCTTATAATTTAATCCATCAAAACAACAAATACTGTGATTTGAAAAAAAGTGAAAATCTCCTAAAAATAGTTTTAATAGAAAAGCAGGAAAAACCATAATAAACGTGATGGAAAGATTATGAATAAAAGAGAAGAGAGATGGCGAATAAAGTCAAGCGAAGGCAAAAAAAAAAAAAGGTTGCAAGATTTCTGTATGATAGCAATATATTTAAATTAATCTATAAGCAATTAGAAATTATATAAACATCGCTTTAAAAGATTCTCTAAAAAGTTGGACTTGTCAACTTTAGAGAATGTAAATGCACAGTCACGCCCAATGTATAATGTTAACAGAATCATATTAGCTCTATTAAGGTTAAAAAGTTCGAATAATTTTTTGCAAAAATTATAAAACATGTCATTTAAAATCGCTTGTCTAAAAATGCGATGTATTCGGTCTTTTTTTCGAAATTACACATAAACAACATTTATTAACTTTTAGAGACGTTGAACAATAAGCAATACTTACCATCCTTCCACATGATGTTCATCGACAAGCCATGTCAGTTTCCGTTTACTCATCACAGTATTTGTCATATTTAATCGGGCATATGACCAAATATATGGTTTTCTTAATCCTAATACATCACAAATAAAATAGTATTGCTCATCACGATCCGTGTATTCTGTAGTACGAAGAGCATGTGTAACACCTTCAATACTGTCTACTATGGGACAAGCGAAATCGTATGTTGGATAAACTCTGCAAAAACAATCAGAGCTAGATTTCTGATAAGAAATTATCGAGGACTTCGATATCTGTAGCAGAGTTAACAAGAGTCTTGCCGTTAATGAATGCGCAACTATGTGTCATTCCTCAAAATGTAAAGTGCTACCAAATCAATAAAAATAGCTGGCATAACAGAACAACGCTAACTTATATTTGTTTCCAGTTCGAACATGAGTTTCTGCCCTACAGCGATAAATTGTTGGATCACGCATTGCACCGTTATTGCTTTGCATGTTAATTTTGATTCGAACACAACATTCCTGTCCTTTTGCAGTCGCTTTTTTCATTTCTTCCCATAACGCCAAATTTTGCTCCGGAGCTTCAAAATATAAATTGAAAAAATATAATTTGATTTAATGGCATTTCAATCCTTCTTCCTTGCTGGAACTTTGAAATGTGAAGTATAAAGTATCATAATGTGAAATGATGATTGGTAATATCATAAATTGCGTCTTTCTAATTAAATAAATTAAAATTGTTCGTGATAAAGAAATATACAAATATGGCGTATTTAAATACTTAATTTAAGGTCCCAATAGGTATTTTACACTAATTTATCTGAATGAAATTCTCTTTTCTTTTTCCAGAAGTACAGTTAGCTTATCCGTAGCTAAAATTAAACTATTGGTACAGGAATGATTTCTTCACTTGATTAAGCATTCCGATAAATTTACATAGAATAGTAAATTATTAATAAAACGAGCTTACTATTATTACGACATCGGCTTTCCTTACGTTCTTCACGTTCTTTTCTCATCAACTCGGCGTCCGTATCGTCAACATATGCTTTTCCTTCTCGCAACAAACGTTCACACATTTCTAATATCAAGTCAAAATGATCAGATGTATGCGTCCAGTAGTCTGGTTTTACTTCTAACATTTTAAGATCTTCCAAAATCACCTAAAACGAAATCAGGAAGTTACGTTCGCATTGTGGTGTCTGATAATGTCATTTATGAGTGTCATCCAATATACTGCCAGATCTGACAGAATACTTTCGATTTATATCTATGCAGTTCCGATTTTCTAATAATAGATCTTCTGCTCAAAATCTTATCATGTGTAACGAATGAGAAAAAAAACTTTCTAGGATTTTGAAGTGTTAACACTGAAATATTTTAAATTCTAAATTAAATCATTTCCAAAGGACGGCAATTAGAACCACTAATAACAACAGATTGTATTAACTAGTGCACAGTAATTGTGAAAAGTTATACGAACCTGTTCAAAATGAGCGTTCTCTTTTGCTGGATTCGTATCATCAAATCGCATAATCAATTTCCCTTCAAAAGCGTGCTGATAATACTGATTTAAAAGAGCTGCTTTAGCATGACCGATGTGCAAATATCTGGAAAGAAAAGGAAAAAAAGCATTTATGGTTTTTTTCGCCTTCTTTGTATCAAATAAATCTATAAAAATCACTTTTAGTAAAGATGAAATCTCACCCACTGGCTTCAGGTGGAAACCGAACTATGACTTTTCCTTTTTCTGCACCAGGCAATTCTATGAATTTCCCTTCGTCCCTAACTTGATTTTTCACCTTCTTTTCTTCAGCATTTTTTGTTACTTCATTTTGGCCTTTCACAGTCGTTGCAGTTTTCTGGAACTTCTAATATCATAAGTAATTCAAAGAAATTGACAATACTTTGTTTCTTCCGTGAATAACTATATTCCAACAATTAACGGAAAAAATATAGATAATATCAACAAAAATATTGAAAAAATTAATTACTGTTTCAGTAAAGAAAAGAATATGAAAATATATGCCAGAATTAGTCGCTCAAAACAGACTCATAATTATTTTACTTCCTAACAAGGCTGTGCTTTAGAAATAATAAAAAAAAAAAAATGACGTAAAAATATTAGACTCACTGATTCCATTTTTCTCTTTTCTGGAGTCTTTGTTCGAAATTTGCCAATAGCATTATGTGCATTAGCAAATAACGGGTCATGCAATATATTTTTGAAAAATGCCAAAAAAGGCTTCTGCTGTTGAACCTGCAAAATTTTCTGCTATCTTATTTTGAAAAACTTATAAAAAAAAAAAACAGAAAATCACTCTCAAAAATCAATTAAAATTATTCAAATTTTTTTTTTTTTTATTTTCGAAACCAGGATGAACATAATATAAAGTATTATTACCTTTTCATTTGCTGCTATAATAGCCCACAGCACAATATCCGCAAGAGTCCGCCGATTTAAGCATAAATATGGACTATTTTTTAATTTTTCTCCAGCCAATTCCATCAAATCTTCCAAATTATTATGCTGCAAGTATCTTTCGACCGCTATCACCCAGCAATCAATCTAAACAAAAAATTGAAAATATAAAAAGTGTAATGGGGCTTTATGATTCAATTCCATCAATCAGAGGATTGTTTCTCAAAGAATTAAAACGGAAAAGTAAATAACATTCATGAAAGAGTAATAAATTGCTACTGTTGATTAAAATGTGAAGTGCAAAATACGTCCCAATGGAAAAGTGAATTTAAAAAATTAAAACGATTCGCAAAGCTAGTCGAAAAAAATGAGACCATTAAAATCTATCGAACGAAAATATCAGTGATTTTATTATATAACATAGAAAAGTGGTTACCTCAGCTTGCTCAATAATATCCTTACCAAACAAGTCATCAGCTTTATCAGAACTACGCACAATAAAACGTGCAATGGAAGCGTCATTTGTATATTTCACTCCATCTCTGGAAAGAGAAATAGAATAATGCAAGGAGAGGAAATAATAAACATAAACTAATTTTAAATTCAATTTACTATACAATAAACTAGTTCCACTGTTACTTATGCTAATTTTAGTGCTATAAATGTTGCGATGAACTTATGCATAGAAATCGTTTCTGCATCTTCATGAATTATGAATATGTGAACATTCTAGCAAAAACAACGGCCAAACATTTCAGCTTCAAACCAAGTAAGGTTTCAATTCTTCAATATCTCATAGATATAATATATAAAATTAATAACGATATGAAAATAATTTTCGATAAAATAAAAATCTTCCACGCTGATAAAGAAGCAGTGGAAATTAAAATTCGAAACATATTCAAACATCATCAATTCCAGTCTTGAATATCAAAAACCACAGCGTTGTGAAACAAATGCTTAAATTCACACTCAAAAGAAAAAAAGAAAAAAAAAACGAAAAATCATGCAATTCCGCACTTGAACTTACAGTATCATTTCATTTAGTATTTCATCAGTGAAAACAACCGATTTTTCAATACTGAAACCGGTTGCACAAAGCGCGAGAACTGTTCCATAAGCTGGATTCCTACGTGAAATGCTGATTGTGACCGTCTTTCGTTCAGCTGATCCCAGAAACGTATCAGCGACAACCATTTTATCCGATTTAACTAGGAAACTATATTAGCAATGCATCAAACTACTTCTCCATCGCAACAATAACTATTAATCTTCGTTCAAGTAAAGTAATACTGAAAGACTCTTTTCAGGGAAATTTCTTTCTGTTAGATTGTAGATATCAAGAAATATTCACAAATTCAAAATATGACAACTGAAACTGAATAAATGTATGTAGATGAAATGCAACTGCAAAAGCAATACAAGTGATCACTTTTATATAAAACTTTTATAGATCACACATAAACGAAAAAAAAAAATCGTATAAAAATGCATTATTCCAAAAATTATTTCCCTCGATCCTTCTGCTGCCTCCGCAAAACTGCACCTGGTGCAGGATAAGGTCGTTGTTGGAATAAGGGACCACTTGCCGTAACATCCGCACCTGTTTTATCGTGGGCATGTAAACCGGAACTCCACGTACCACTGAAAATTTTTTCCAGTGAAAAAGAAATTGTGAACGACAACTTGAGAAGAAAAAACTTAAATTTAATGCATACGTAAAATCATCCCTGTATTTTTAAAGTAAAAAAACCATCCCACGAGATCATAGCTCAACAGTCTTACTCTAATCCTAATTTGCTTCCCTTTTCCTCCAATTGATGCCTGTATTTGATGATTTTCTAAGCGTCCACTTTGTTAAAGATATATCACAATATATTAAATATCATTCGTTACTGAACTAAATTTGAAGTTCAACTGCAGTTGTTGAAGAAAAATTCAGACTTGAGACGGAACATCAAATGATGGAATGTATTTTGGGAATATAAGTCAGAGAAAAAAGAATTTGTAACTCGAAAAAACATACACAGGAACGTTGTCACCGTAAGCGGCTGGATCCATTGGATCGATTCCTTTTCGTTTGGCACGCTCTGGGAAACACATAAAACTTATGGAAAAAATCCAATTTAACTTAGTAATGTACATTTTTTTTAAAGATGATTTCAATACATATTTTGTGTAACATATGTATAATTTCATATTTCCTTCATATTTAGATATAAATCATGGACACATCTTTATTTTGCATATGCAATTTCTTTTTTCAGATTTCATGTCTGAACTATTCTGAAACTCAAGAGAAGCTGTCTTTGATTTATTTTGATTTTTTTTTTTTTCACTTCTGTAAAAGAAGTGAAAAAATTAAGCGATATTGGAGTTTGAGTTTATATAAAATATGGTGCTCCACAAACAATTATTTCTGAAAAAAAAAAAAAAAAAACAGTAGAACTTACTCAATTTATCCCTATCATTCAGTTCAGGCTTGCTTTCTTCATCACTTTCAGAAGATGATAAACCGTTGCTAGCTTCAGAATCTGATAGGGAACCTCGTCGCTAAAATGAAAGCAAATTATCATAAAATATTACTTTAAAAAAAAGAAAAAAAACATTACTTTCAGTGTTTTTTTTTTCAATGAAAGGAAAAAACACCTCATCATGACAGCTACTTTACAGTCACCAAATCAAACCTTTCTCTTTGACCTGCTTTCGTCATACCGTCTGACTGTGCCTCCTCGATCCTCCCTATAAATTTCTTTTCCCTCACCATCCTTCTTTCCATCACCATCTTTTCTACTTTCATCAAGACCATTAGTATTTTCGCCTTTTTCAAATAATTCTGAAAAAATGATTCTACTATATTTCAAAATCAAGCAAGAAAGTTGCTGAATTAACTTCTTTACATATTTTGCTGACATTATGTTAAGTCAAACTGAGCCAAATAAAATTAAATTAAATGGATCAAATTCAAACCTTTCGCAACTTTCGGTGCGGCATCCCCAATCACAGCCAAAGGATGCCTGGGAGGAAGCCAAGATACCTCATCAGTTCGTGGACACCAGTAATAATGACGTGTGCATCCAGGATCATAAACTTCTTTCCAACCTATAAAATAACAAATTCAGAGAAAAAATTTTAATGCTCAGAATATAAATCCCGCAAAAAACGAATTAACTAATATTCTTACAAATTTACCATTTGGCAATGGGTATTTCTTCAGAATTTTAGCCCGCTGATCCAGATATTTCTGTGTAAGTCTGAAAAATGCAAATTTACTTTTAAGCATACTTATGAGATAATTATTTCTTTCACCTAAAAAGGTTTCCAGCTATCTCCAAATTTTATCCCACTAACAAATTAATTTAGAGATTTGATAAAACAAGAAGATATAGGGAAAATGCTGTTTTCCAGTAATTGAAAAACCCAAGTGATTAATATAGAATATACTTTTGTTGAGGCGATTCGCCTTCTTCAATATTATACTTACCACAATAGGTGTAAATTCTCAAAGATTTAAAGCATCGTTAGAACATAGGAAAAACCTTCACATTTCCTTCTTCTTGCCATTATTAAATTATCAAAAAAAAAAAAAAAAAAAAGAAAAAAAAGAAAGAAATCACACTAGTGACAACTTAAGCGAACGAAATTGGCGAAAACAACAAACTTATTTTCGCTTGTTCCATCTTTCCAGTGATCATAACAAAATTGCACACAATAATGATATGGATTCCACTTATTCGGACATCCCCGAGCTCCCGAAGCATTCTTTTCCGTCTCTTGACGTGTGTTGCTTTGTGTTTCAGCAGGCGTTTCTGCATCATAATTCTCCGCGATTACTTCTTCAGTAGCATCTGCAAAATTATCATTTATCACATATCGTTTTTCATCAATGCTAATAAAATTTGATATGCTTTACTCGAAAAATTGAATAAATTTCTCATATTTCTGCAACTTTTATTAGTCGAAGAAGATTATTTCTTCGTGATTTTAATCTATTAATTTGAAACTTATTCATTCCATTCATTTGAATTTTCTATTTATTATATTTATTTAAATCTCTTTTCCTACTAATTTTGATTTTCTATTTAGTATATTTAAATCTATGTATTTGACTTTTTAATCTATGTTATGAAGAAAGACGAAGTTTGATAGTTCTGATATAGTTTTACGTAAATCATAATCAAAATTTCATGTATGAATTAACTTCTATCAAAGAAAACTTAAAGAATTCATCTTGTATGATCGACTTGATGTAATTTCTAAAGAATCAAACCTTCGTGTAAAATTCCGCGGCGTTTAAGTCGAGCGAGAAGTGCTGGTGGTATAGGCATCACAGTAGTAAAGAATTTTAATATTTAATATGACGTCATCCTGAAAATTTAAAGAACAAATTATTAGATCGATAAAGTGCTTGTGATATAAGCAAACTTAATTAATATAAGTAATCGTAATTGATATAATTGAAAGCAATTATTCAGATACAATGGATTAGCACTCAAACTCCGACATTACAGAGGAAATATAAACGACGTAAATACGTCAAGTACAGAGTTTGGCGTAAAAAATTAACATCTGACGTCGGCCAACCGCAGAATACAGTGACCTTTTCTCGGTGGAACATTATGTAGAAGGTGACACTATGTAGAAGGTAGCACTGTTTACTGGGATTGGAATTAGCTGTGATAGGTTTGAGACAGGGGTCAAAGGTTAGAGAATGCTTGATGTATTTTCTAAATGATGTCATACAAATTATTTCAAGAAGTTTTGAAAGTTGTGATCATTTTATGTTATTCTGTTATTGTTCTGGGTCACGTAAATTTGTCATAATCCACCAACATCTTACGTCATTTTTCGTAAAACAATGACGTGAAACGTGCAGAGAACGAGATGACGATAACTTTACGCGATTTTGTAACTCCAAACGCATAGAGAATTGTCATTTCGAGTGATAAAAATTATTCGGGAAATATTGTAATGTTACTATCGGAAAAATCGATCAACGTGATACTGATACTGATAATCATGAGTACAGTTTTTTTTTTTTTTTTTTATGGTTGGAATTCATATTGAGATTTGATTATCCAGGACATCAGTAACTTCTTTTTTTTTCAGTATGCTATATTTTCAATTCGATAATAATTGTTGTAATTGAAAAAGCTATTTATGATAAAGCTTTAGACATTGATGCATGAAAATTTTGCAGCTTACTCAAAATTGAAGTTGAAATTGCAAGAAATTGAAATTATGAGAATTCGGATTTTTAATTTAGCATGGATTTATATAAGAAAAGAAAAATTTCTCCACATACAGTTTGTTTGTTCGGTTCAAATTTTCATGAAAATATAAAGAAATTAAAACTTCCAGTTTAGCTTTGCGCTGTTTTTTAAAGATGGTCTTATTAGTCAAATTTGAAAAATTTCAACCATTCATGTATCAAAGGAAGATTGAAATATTATGCAATTCTTAATAGTCTCATAATTGTTTACAGATGATGATATTTAGGTGTACAATTACTCAGAATCACGAACTTTATTGCGCTTTAATATGTCCTTCTTCTATATTTTATTTTTATATTCTTTCACTTCTTCATGTGAATTTATAATCAAAATTAATTTCGAATTAATTGATGCAAAGTTCAATGCTAAACAATAGTTTAAATAATAGCAAGAAAATAGTAATAGTAGTAATAATAGAAATATTGTGACAAATATCAAAAGAAAATGGGCGATACATTCCTGGAATATTCAGTCAAGTCAAAAAGCAATCATAGTTTGGTACTTCAAACTAATGAACTTTTCCAGCCAATGGATGGACTTAATTTAATCATTTTGTAGCTAAAAAAAGTGAGATTGAGAAATGTTCACTTCGACATATCGAATATACGAATTGTTAGATATAATGAATCTTGCTGAATCTGTTTAAATGAAGATTATATGGAAGAAATTACGAATCTTTTATTAAATTTGTTATTACAGTATTTCTCTTTTTTTTGTTGTTACAGTACTTCTCTTCGTTTTACAGTACTTCGAGAAGCATATTATATTCGAAAGGAAGTATCTTTTACTGCTGCTTCGTTCAAAAGAATACTTTTATTGATACTTCTAATCCATTAGCTTTGTGTCCCTAAAATCATGGTAATTCTGCATCCAAAAATTGCTTAATGCAAATGAATGAATGCTTAATTTTTAGAAGAAAAACTGATAACTTGAATCTTTTTTTAGAGCTGATAATTGATAAGAATTAATAATAGTCTCAAGTAGACTCACTGTAATATTTGTATATATTTGCTTATCAATCGAAATGATTAATTAATTAATCGTATGAATGGATTTTACTGAAAAATTGATTGGAAATTTTTACTTCAAGATTTATTAAATAACAATAATATTTTTCTACAACACTGAAATTTCCCATACAAATATCATTCATGAAACTAAGAAAAAATTCCATAGGTTCAGTCACAGTGCAAAATTTCAATATTAATAGAATATTTTACATTAATCATTTTAAAAATTTCCTGTTAAAACTTTATTATCACCGCTTTATGATCATATAATTCATTTAAATGGATTTCCAAGAAGCGTAAAAAAAAAAAAAAGAACCAAATAAATACGTGAGGAATTTATTCCAGTATTGACAAGTTACATAGGAATAGTTGGCTAAAATTAGCTCTATCTTCTACTTCCTTCATTCTTACTAACATTTGTTATAATTATCACTTAAAATTAATTTTTAAATAATTGCAAAAATAAAATTATCAGCAATATTCGCAAGAAATGATGAAATTAAATCACATAATTTTTTGTAAGTTGAACAGCCATTATACATCCAAGTAGACAATGGATTTATAACAATCAAGGAAGCCAATGATTTGCATATTTTCACAGCTACAAGACAACATACAAAAAATAATCAGTTGATCTGAGATTTTGGAACAGCAAAACAGAAATATCTTTCTTGATTAACATTTTCTCATACATCTTTATTTTTCTAGAAAATTCCCTGCAAATTTATATTACTACAAAAAACTCTCTAATTCAGTTTGGCAATTAATTGTTGATTGAATTTAGATTAATTTAAATTTTTAGTCTGAAACAATAACAATCTAAAATGATTAAATTCAAAACCAAATTGACACATAGAAGTGAGTAAATATTTTCCATCTTCCAATGCATGTGATATTATTTTTTTAATAAGCATTAAAATTATAAATACATAAATTTCGAAACATTGCTAATTAATTTCAATAGAATAAAAAAAAAAAATTGCTTTATTCGTTTTCCAAAATTTTTCCAGCATCCTCAAGTTGTTCCAACAATTCTTTACTGTATGATATAATAATATCAATTTTTGCAATTTCAACATTATCTATATCATTAACTGCAAAATAATTTATTATCTTTTTCACATTGAAAAATTTTTACTAATATTTAAATAAGTTAAAATTCGAGGAAAAAAAAATTGAATATTAAAATATTTATTGCAAAATAATATTACCATTTTATGATAAGCAGTTTATTTTTTGATTTTTTGATTTTTTTTTTTTTTTTTTTTTTGATACATTTTAATACATTTTTTTTTTTTAATATCACATTTCTCCTTATTTTATCATTAGAGGTGAATTCTATAATTAAATTATTCATCCAAATTAATCGATTAGTCATTTCAAAATATTTTGACTTTATTTTCTCAGAAACTTACTTTAAAAAAGTTCAATTAAAATGTAGTAAATTTAAAGATTTCTTTTCCATCAATTTAATCATTATTTGATATTGTTGAATAAATTTTAAAATTTTTTTTACAAAAATTCATTAATTATACTTACATGATACCAGTTGCTTCTCTGCATTATGTTGCGCACCTAATTCAACATATGCCACACCCAAGTCTTCACTTGATTTCGAATCATTTCCACTATTTACCAGACTCATCTCTAATCTGAATAATAAATTATTAACATAAAAAATCAATGAATCAAATACACTTATTAATTAAGAATAAAATTAGCAAGAAATTATTAACTTGAAGATAATTTTTTCTGCAAACAATATTATTTAATACCTATTTCCATGCTCGATCCACTGTCGCAATAAGTGATATTGCCTGTCATCCAAAATATATGCTATAATAAATTCTGCTTATTAATTTCATTTTTTATTGATTATAGATAATTTTAAACTAATAAATTCCTGTTTTTTTTTTTTTTTTTTTTTTGTTACGGATTAAAAAAAAAATTTGAATTGACATTTTTGGAAATTAAAATCTGCCGTAGTTAGCGTATCACGTGGAAGTCGTAACGGTCCTTCAGATGAACCACATTCTTCTAGCGGAAAATCCAAAAATTTCCATTCTATACAAATTGATTGATCATCATACGATGGATCAATCAATGTTGAAAATTCACTGATACGAAGGCTCCCAATAAATAATTCCGCAATATAAGCATTATTTGATGGAAACTGAAAAAAAGAACTTTTTTTTTTTTTTTTTTTTCTAGGATTATAAATCTAAATGATTCTAAAATATAGAATTATATTTCGGAAATAAAATTAATAGAAACGGAATAAGAAACAGTAATAAAAATAATAAATAAAGATAGAATTTAAATTTTATGAATTAAATTCATTCAAATATATCTAATACTAGAAAAATTTTCCATTGTTTCTATGCTCTTCGTTTAAATTTAAAAAATGCGCAATAATTATGTCAATCCCAGTTTCAACATAAATAGTATCGATGGAAAAAAAAGCATAAATTCATATTTAAAATTCTTACAACGAATGTAATTTAAATATTTAATAAAATCTTTCCTATTTTCCAATATTCTCTAGCTTTTGCATTGAGCATATCAATAGAAAAATTTTTTTCAGTTGTTTGCAAGGTAAATCACAGAAATGTTTGAATGAAATGAAACTTGAAAATATTAATTGGACTAATCTTTCGTTTTGCCTACCTTGTTCGAGTCAACAGCACTGCTGATAGGAAATTTATCATTCAATTTTTGATAATCAGCGCTAATAACTGATATATCTTCTTCAATAATTTGTCCTTCACCTGCTGTCCAACTATTTGCTGTTGTTTCAATGCTATCTGTACTTGCTGAAACATCTTCCAAACTGACAAACAAAAAAAAAAAAAAAAGATGATTCAGAAGTTGCTTTTTTTTTTTTTTTTAATTATTTTAAATTTTTAAATAAAAGAATTAATTTACGCGATATTGACTCCTGGATAGGATCCGCAAATTCAACAGTATGCGGAATTTTTCGTTCCTTTTGTGATAATATTGATGCCTTGCGTTTTTCATTCATTTGTCTCTAAATTAATAACTAATCATAAATTAGATGAATTGAGAAAAAAAAAAAAAAGAACATTAGTAAATCAAACAATTACTAATCCATTTAAAAACATCAGATAATTTTCTATCTTAATTATACTGAATATGATTTTCATCCAGTTTTTTTTCATCCAATTTTGTTAGTAGAAACAAAAATCTGACATTTCAAAGAATTATGATGAAACAAAGAACAGGAATTCAAATTTATCAAATAATGAAAGAATAAAAAAATGAAATTTGAGAAAAAGACAATTAAAATCCTTTTCACTTGTTAAATTTGAAAAATGATTTAGAAAGTATTGTGCTAATTAATTTAATAAAGAAAAACCTAAGGAAACAAATAAATGCTAATATATTTTGTTATAGTCTATTTGGTGTTCAATATGCCTATTAAGATATTCATCTTTTGTAATAAAATGAGCATTACTGGACTCATTGCTTTATGAATTCAGTAATCCATTTCAATTTGAGTACAATTCAATATTGTGAATTAAAATTCTGAAATGTAATCAATTGATGATGAAGTCGGATTCAGTCTGTAGTGCTAATTAATTTATTGAAATTTCGAGATTACAATAAATAATAATGGAATATTATATATGAGGAAAGATTTGTATAAAGGAAATTTATTGGAAGATCTGACTTGGCTCAGTGATGATTACCTGGTCGATTCATAATTAAATTCTTTCTCTCCTTCAATTAGGTCATTATGATACGAGATCATTGACTAATCGCATTACGATAATAGGTCATTATGATGATTATTAATTGAATTTTTCCTCTCTGTCAATTAGATAATTATGATAAGAGATCCGATTCTACCAAATTTAATTGAAGTTATTAATAGTTTCAATTTTTGATCTATCATTTCGGCTAACATTCATCCTTTGGGGGCATATGAAAAGATCGGAAAAATGTGATTAGTCATCAATGTAAAATGCTGTTGGATGGAATCACAAAAATCAGAAATTTTAGCAAAAAAATTGAGCACGTAACGAATAATAATGAAGTGATATCGGATGTCACATCATCTGAATAATTAAAAATGCAAATGCTACCTGTTACTTCTCAATGATCTCCGCAAATTCTCCACCGATTCTTTTCAAATTTTGACATAACCTTGCATTCGAATAGGTGCATGCTTTCATATATACATACTTACTTTTTTTCACGTATCACGTCCGTGACAAATAAAAGTATGTGAGAGCAGGGTTCATTTATTCCGCCTCCCTTTTTTTCTCTCATTTTTCTTCTTTCTCCCATCTCTCTAATAATAATAATAATAATAATAATAATAATAATAATAATAATAATAATAATAATAATAATAATAATAATAATAATAATAATAATAATAATAATAATAATCGCCTTCTTTTTTTCTCTCATTCTTCTTCCTCTCATTTCTCTTATAATAATTAATAATTGGATAATAATAAATAATAATAGATGATAGTGAATAATAGTAAATAATAAATGATAATAATAAATTGTAATAAATAATAATGAATAATAATAAATACTAATAAATAATGATGAATAACAAATAATGATGAAAATAATAATGAATATCAAAAAACATACGCATATTCGAATGCAGCGTTGTGTCAGAATTTCAAAACAACAGGTATGGACTTTCTGATGTCTAAGATTTTGAATTAATATTGATAAGGTACGTGTTTAAGAAGTTTCGAAGGTTTAAGATTTTAAACAAACGAACATTCACATTTTTATTTATGTAGACACAGAATATGGTCGAGTCCAGCTAGTGTTTAATAAAAAATGCATACGATTAGTAACAATTTTTGCATAATTTCTGAATGATAATCGTCAAAAAAACGAGCAAAGATTTTATTGATGATTATAAAGGAATTGGTGTTAAAAAAAAGTGGTTGATTAAAATTAGCATTTCCAAATATGTTTGAGAGAAATTTCGATTTTTTGAAATTATTATTGTTACCGATAAACATCTTTTGGTGTATTCAACTGTAATTACATTTAGAAAACATTCCAACTAGGAAATATGGAGAATAAATCATTGCAGAGTTTTCATAAATAAATTTTCGAATGGAGACTTTATCCGGAATATTTAGCAGCTGGAATTAAAAGTAAATTATTGAAAATGCGAGTTAGAAAATGATTTACAAATTCGAGATCTCATTTCATTGGACAAAAAATCTAATCAAATGTGAAGATATAATTATATCTGAATATGACAATTAAAGATATGAATGATCGAAATTAAGAAAAATAAAAATAATCGAGTATTGATTATGCCAACGAAAAATGAGAAATAAGAGTCGAAGTATGAGTGAAGAAGAAAATATTCAACATATGCAACTATAAAATTGCAGTGTTTCTTGACTTCCAGAATGTTTTCCTTTATTGAAATGTCGAGATTACGGTAAATGATAAACAAATGTGATAAGGAAGGATTAGTATTTAAGAAGAATTAGTAGAAGAAAGATAGATCTGGTTTAGATTAATGATGACTACTTAGTTGATTATTAACTGAATCCTTCCTCCTCTTCATTACCATTTATAATTTTTTCTTCTGAACATTATGGATTTTTTTCAAAGATTGAAATTTTTATTCTAATCATTAAAATGATTAGGGTATATAAATTATAGTAGATATTACAAAGAATCAAATCACAGTTATCATAAATTTCCCCAAAAGAAGTAAAAAAAAGCCAAACGAACCATATTGACAGATTGATTTTGCAAAATATCCAACTTGTCATTATCATCTTTTTCTCTATCATCCACAACATCAAAAACTTTTGGTTTCATCTTATCAATACTATCCTTGGGATTGAAATGGAAATGATTATCAGCTTTAGAATATTCATTTGTAACAGTGGATTCATCATTCACAATTGATGACTGCTTCTTATTTTCCTTACTAAAAAGAAATAAAATATTAAAAAAAAATTTGATATTGAATTGTGTAAATTAAAAAAAATAAAAATTTTTCTTAATCAATTTTTTGCTCTCATAAAATTTTTTTTTTCAACAACTTACTTTAGCAATTTTGTTTCTGATTCATTCTCATGATGTTTCGGCGTTATTTTTTCTAATTCAGAAGTTTTTCGATCGATATTTTCCATAGCTATACGTTCTTCATTACTAATAGAATTATTTCTCAAATCGGAATCATTTACTAATTTTTCTTGAGACGTTTCAACAGTATTATATTTAGCATTTCTCTGAAAAAAAAAATTGAAATTTATTAGAAAGAAAAAATTATGAAATAAAAGTTTATCAGGAAAAAGAAATAAATTTATTTATTGTTATGTGTTGTTTTTTTTTAAAGCACAATGAACTTTGATTTCCTGCAAAAAATTAACATGATAATGATTTCAAGAGGTCAAATTTTCATAAATGCAATTTTTCCTTTTTTTTTTTTGTGAAAATTTTGCTAATAGAGTTTGAATTTTTCGCTTTTTCTTTTTTTGGCATTGATAAGAAAAGATTGCAGTAATACTTCAAGATTTTTCAATTCCAATTCTTGTTCAGGTGGTTGATAAGGAAATTTCCATCGAATTGAAATATCAATCGATGCTGTTGTTGGTGCATCATTTATTGTCTGCAATTGAAAATTAAACTAAGAATATTCATTATTATGCACTTGAAAGTTTTCTCGTAAACACTTAGCTTAGTAGCGATAATAAAATAGTCTTGAACTTGTAACATGCTAGAATTTACCGAAAAAAGAGGAAATGTTCCGGAAATATCATTGTTATGGACAAGCGGATAAAGTGCGACATTGACGTAACCAATTTGACGTTCGTCGCCACTATTCATCTGCTCCTCCAAGATAATTATTCTTAAATGCTAAAATGAAGAATACATTTTTCAAAACAAATATTTTTTGTATAAATGTGAAAAAAATAATAAAATTAAAAATTTACTTAAATTCTCATACAATCCATTTTTAATAATATTTTATTGTCAGATTTGCGAAATTTGATCAATAAAAATTCGTATCATAAAAAATAACTTGCAAAAAATTTCAACTAATTAAATGAATTTGTAAAAAAATAAAATAAGCAACCTGGGATAGATATTTTTTTATTCAAAACTTTTATTAATAATTCTTATCAACATAGTATTTATCAATACTGTTTTTTTGTCAATATTTAGACAGATATATCAATACTATAAGGTTCTTTTCAAATATGATATATTTTAGGAGTGTTTTTATCAATGAAATTTTCTTATCACAACAATTGTATTGATTAACACATAATTATTCGAATATCAAGACTAAAGGAAAAGATATTGTTTAAACTTTACCGATGAACGTAAAGTATTATATAGATCGATTCCTGCCGGTAAAATCCATGTTTTTATAGAATTATATTCCGGATTAGCATTATTTGGTACCGATTCGGAACGCCATACATCACAATCATATAATTCATAAGAAACTAAAGTTGTTGGAGCATAATTATCTAAATAAATAATTATTGTTAAAATTTGATATATAAATATATGTGCAAATTATCAGAAATGAAAAATATTTATAATAATATTTGATGAAATTGAAGAAAAAAAAAATTTAAGAATTGATCAGTTAAATATTTTTTTATGAATTATAATGTATGGATATTTAGAAATAGAAGTAATAAAGATAACGGAATTCCTTCTTCTTCTTCTATAATAAAAATGAATGATTAACCATTGATAAGCTTATCAAGATTGGCACAACGTTGAACATCAATGATTAGCATATTGTACATGGAACGATTGATAGATTTATCAGTATCAATTAATGCTGCCGAACTAACAAAACTTAATTTTTTCTACAAATTAATTCCATTAAGGAGAATTAAAAATGGATGATAATAAATTTAATAAAATTTAAAAAATCATCACATTACAAAGGAATGAGTGAAATGAAGAAACTTATTTTCATATGAGTAATATAGTAGCATCTGCTTTAAAATAATTATTATTTTTCATTATTTATTATAACAAAATAATTTTTCTTTCTCTAACTATTGATAGTTAATTATTTGTTCAATATTTTGATTCGGATTTGCTTTTCTTATATAAATTGATAAATTTTAGAGAATGATAATATTTTTCTTTCTTTTTTTTTTTTCGTTTAAGAAATGATTTTTTAAAAATGATATGCGATTTTAATTTAAAATAATATCTTTTGAAAATTTTGCTAAAACAAAAATTACAACATATAAATAATAAATAATAATTAAATGGATTATTTCAGCTCATCAATATATTATTACTTACTTTCTGCAAAATTAATGCATTAATCATTTTGGTATTGATGATTATGTCATATTCGATCGTCGCAAATAAACAATCGCTTCGGAGAGATCGCATTTGAAGTGTGCCACCAAATGATTCTTTTACACTGAGCAACGGTTTCAATGAAATGGTACCAGCAGATGAAAGTATATAATCAGAACCACGTGGATGATACATTTCTACTGTTATACCATGCTGAAGAATTTAAAATCTGATTAAAGAAAGAAA
Organism: Onchocerca lupi; assembly: GCA_028564675.1. Classification (NCBI taxonomy): domain Eukaryota; kingdom Metazoa; phylum Nematoda; class Chromadorea; order Rhabditida; family Onchocercidae; genus Onchocerca; species Onchocerca lupi. The sequence goes on along the minus strand of JAOVVO010000017.1, from coordinate 172,935 downwards.
AAAGACTGATGATATTTAATAAATTTTCAATTTAAAACTCAAAATCAACTTTTCAATTTTAAATATAATTAAATCAAAACAAGCTCGGTATACTCATATTTTTTTATGGTATTAAAATACAAAAAGTAAATTTTTTATAATAACTAAAATGTTAAAAATATGCATACTATTTAATGAATTTTTAGCTGAAAATATAAATGAAACAAAAATTGAATAAATTCATATTTTTTTTTCCTGCATAGTATTAAAAATACACTTACTGTTTCCAAATAATGAAGGAATAAATTTGAAACAATAACATCATAAATTGTTGAAAAATCTAACCGTATCCTATAATTTCAAAATCAAAATAATTTTACAAAAAAAAAAAAAAAAGAAAAAAATACGCATTTTATGAGGAAAATTGAATAACAAAAGTTTTTGCGTCTGTACAAACTTATCAAATTCGCATTTTATGAAGTAATTTAACATGCGAAATATTGATATTATCAGAATATCAACATTATCAACAATAAATTATTTTTCTTTGGTGCAAAATTATTTTAGCTTCAGTTGTTTTCAAAAAAAAAAAAAAAAAAAAAAAAAAAAAAAAAAAAAAAAATCAAAAAATGATAATTAAGCTTCATTTTTGTGCGCATGAAAATGTTTCTTTATGAAAAATTTCACTTTTTAAGGTCATTCCTAGCCCAAAATTTTTCTTTATGAATGGATACGGGTGAAAACTTTCCAGAATTATGCGATCTATTAGAAATTCCATTTTAGCGAAATGGATCGTAGCATAGCCAAACCTCTATCGTTCTTCATTAATTAACAGTAGAAATTACGATGAAAAGTATTGTCGAATTGCATAAATTTACTTACTCATGTCCTCTTAACATTGGTGTTGTTTGTAGTTCAAAATCGTAAAATTCAATTGCTAAAAACATGACAGGTTGTGCAGTTCCAATTTGTGATAAGCCATCAGAACTTATTACTATTCTCGAAAAATGCAATATCATTTCGTTAGTTTCCATTTTTTCTTGGTTCGTCTAAAACAATGATAAATTTGCATTAATAGGTTGTTTTTGTCAATTTTTCAAATTTGATAAATTTAAAAGTTGGTTAAAGTTGAAAACTGAAACTCTTAAGTTGAATATTATTTCATTCTTAATATTAATTTGCATTTTGCAAATCGCAATAAAAAACAATGAAAATTAATTTTTGGTAATCTTAAAAAGTATCAAATTTAAATTTTATAATTAGTTGTTCTTTATCAAAACTTGATCAATTATGCTTCTATTAAAATAAAATGCAAATTAAATGATAAGAAAATTTACAATCTCCAAGCTAAATTGAACTTATTTACATCGTTTAGATATGCAAGGGAAATAATCAAACTGATATCGTTTATTATCACAACATAAATTTACTTACCGTAGCATGTGAAACAGGCATCTGATCGTCGTATGCTAGCGTTTTCAATCGCATTTCTAAATTTGTCATTTCAGCTTCACGTTCAGTCAATTTTTCGACCAAATCTTTCATTTTGTATTCAGAATGTGCTCTTACTTGTTGCAAATTTTGATTCAACAAACTTATCTGAAATTACTAAAAAATTTAAACTAGCAATTTAAAAGATTGAACATTTTAATACACAATTTTATTCATTATGTTGATCAATAATGCAAATGAAATTTTACTAAAGAATGGAACAATTTGAAATGCCATGAAATCTTTACATAATTAATTCAGTCATTTCAATTGTTTCATTTCTCAGCATTAAACATTTTCTTCATTTTATTTCAAATCAATTTTTTATCATTTAATCACACTGAATAGTATAATCTCCTAATAAAACACTCACAAATTCAACAAAAAACTATTAAAAAAATGAAATTCACATTCATCAGTTAAGAAAGAAATCGCAATATTTTAGTAATAATTTTTCAATTATATATTCTAAGAATCAGAAACGTAATAAATGTAGATTTTGTAAAAGTTATTAAAGAAATTAAAATTTTGATATTCAAAATATTAGTACCTCTTGAAGATGTTGCTCATTGATATTATGTTGAATCAGTAGCATATTTCGTACTTTTTCAAGTTCACCATAAATCTCCATATACATCATTCGCCATCTATATAGTAAATATTATTGAATTCAAATTAACTTATAAAAATTTGGAAAAAAAAAAGTAACAAAAAAATATAAAAAACTATCCAAAATAGGTTGATAACTTCCAGGTAAAACAAGAATAACTAACACAAAAACAGAACTAAAGCTAGCTATAGAATATTCATGTGTTAAATTTTAAACAAAAATTTAAAAAAAAAAAAAAAAAAAAAAAAGAAAAAAGAAACGAAAACGATGTACTTACTTATCAATAGATTCATGTCGTTTTGTTGTTTCATCTTCTTCTGATGATTGCTCAACAATATGTGTTTCAATAATTCGTGTCAAATCTTCATATATTTTTACAAGACTAAAGTCGGTTTTATTAAATTTCTGAAATATATAAATCGAGATATTCGTTTAAATATCAAAACTTCTTTTCTTTTTCATAATACTTATGGCCAGTGTTCTATTCTTGGCTTCTCAATTTTCTTCTTTCTAGAAATATATTATCAATTATCAGTATGATAAAATAACAAACTTCATTTGTTGCGGAACTTTTCATCTTCATTTTCTCCAATTCATTTTTTTGATCAGATAATTCATCTACAACAGTTTGCTCCTTAACGAACTGAGCAATTTGATGATTTAATCGTTCTTCCAATTTTAATTTTTCTTCCTTCAAATTTTGATAACTTTGCTTCAGTTGTGAATATTTTAAAAACGTCTCATTTAATTGCTTCTCCATTTCCCGCATTTGTTGATCATTTTCTGTTTTGCGATATTTACTCTCTTTTACTGCCAATTGTTCGATTGTTAATGAACTATAATTAATGAGAGGAACTTTTTTCAGGTTTTGAATATATATATAGTATTAATACAATTAATTTCACAATATTTCATATATATAATTGTTTATTTTTCTTATTTACAATCAAATAAATAGAACAAAGTAATTTTTTCATTTTTTTCTTTTTTTTTAATATGAAATTTTTCTGCATTGTTTTTTCATTTTTTAAATTATATTCAAAATTAGCTCTTTCTTATCTTTTCAATTTCCACTTTTTTTTTTTCGTCGCAAATAATGAACTTTATGATGATTATATTTTCTTAATAAAACAAATTAATCTAATTTAAGACAATTCATTCCGACAAAACTAAATATCTAACAAATATCGAAGAACAAACTTTTCCACAAGTTTCTCATTTGCTTCACGGAGCATTTTATTCTCTTGTCGTGTTATTTCCAATTCTTCTTCCATAATCTGAATATTTTTCGATCGTTTCGCATTCATTATATCAGCACTTAATGGTAATTCATTTAATTGTTGTTGCAATTTGAAATCTTCCTGTTTTTTGCTTTGAAATTGCTCCAAAAGTTGATCATATTCATCTTTAAGCTTTTCTAATTGCTATAAAAACATGATATATTTGCATGATTAAAATTTAAACAACGATGAAGCAAAAAAGCATTAAAATTTTATGTATAAAAACAAAAAATTTGATTGAAATATTCCTGAAAAATTGTAGCAATTTTTAGAATAAATAAAGTTATCAATCTTCATAGACGTTTGAAATCATTGGTATAAGTTGGAAAAAATAAAATTAGACAATAATTTAATTTATTAATTATATCAAATGCTAAAATATTTTTATTAATGTAGCATATTCAAATACTATGAATAATCTGTTTAAATAATCATTTTATTTGATAGAAAGTAAAATAAGTAAGAAAATTATATTTTAAAGTTGATAATTTTTGAAAATAATTCAATAAATGTCTAAAAAAAAAAAAAAAAAAAAAGATTGAACAAAAGAATGAATAATTTAAAAACAAACTTGTTTGACATTATTGAATTTGCATGTTAGCAAAGCATATTCGTTATCTTTTTCTTGCAATTGTCTATTCAATTTCACGAAGAGCGTCTTGTCCGAAAGTAATGATTTACTTAAATATCTGAGGTAAATTAACTAACTAATTTATTTTCAATCAACTCGTCTTTTTTTTTTTTATTTTTAGAATTTCTGTCATTAATTCATCTCTACTATCATTTCGATATTTTATGGCTATTAATTTAATCAAATTTTATGAATCAACCGTCAAATTAATTTTTAATTCATCGGTCAATACTTGATTTTTTGAAATTTAAAATTTTCAAAAAATTCTTTTGATCAATTGAATAATTGAAATATGATGAAACCTAGTTTCATTATCATGATGAAAATAGGTTATATAGGTTAAATTTAGATCTATTTAATCTTACGTGTCAGAAATTTTTGACAAATCTGTGGTTGATTTTCGTTGAATGCTATCACATTGTGATAGAGGACTGATAGTTTGTTGTATTGGATGAGGTTTTCGTGGTAAAGCAGTTTTTGGCCGCTGTAGAGGTAGGCGAACCTGATGAAAAATTAGATATCATTAATTATTGAAAAATTAAAATTTAACAATATTATTAATCAAAAAAAAAAAAAAAAAGAAAAAGAAATTATTTCAATGAAAGCATAACAAACTTGCGGAGAAGATAAACATTGCGCTAATGTTCCTCGATTTGAATAATTTAGAATTTGTTGCTTCAAATTTTTCAACTATAATTAGAAATTCTATTTATGTTAATTTTTATTATTGATAATGATAATTGAGGATAAGAACAAAAAAAAACACATTCTAATCAATTAGCAAACATTCATTTCGAATTATGCTATTAATATTAAGGATTATAATTTGATGAAAAATTAAAGAATCATTAAATTTCATTAAACAAAAATAGAGTAGTTGCATTAAGACAATTATAATATTCAGTAAGCTTTTTAAATTACTATAATCATTGAAATGATATTTGGATTTAAAAATTATTCAAACTTTTCTCTTTTTTTTTTTTGCAGAAACGAAAAAATAAAGAAATTTAGATGCTAAATTAACTGCTGAGATAAAGAACTTAGATTATCGAATTATTAAAAAAATTGTAAATGATAAGAATGTTGTTTAATTTAAATTCATAATTATCAATAATCTTTTTGCAATAATATTAATCGATCAAGTTAACATATATAAAATAAATTACTGACTTACTTTATTAGCGAGTAATTGATTTTCTTTAATCAATTCAGCATCATTATTACAATCCTTCCCATTAGTGACCACTCGTTTTAGCCTTGCATTTGACCTATGAAAACGTCAGATATATTTGTACATAAAATATTAATTAATTAATTAATTAAGCTTACTGTTTCAGCTTAATCTCCAAATCATCATAACTTCGTTTTAAATTATGATATTGTTGATAAAGAACGTGATAACGGTCTTCCAGTTCTTGTCTGGACCATTTCTCAATTGACGGACGAAGGACCATTACTTTTAATATTACAATCAAAGCATATCTCTGAAATCAAGATTTTGTTTGCATTTTTTTTTTTTTTTTTTTTTTTTACACAAGAAATATAAAAAATGAAAATATGAAAAGTTTAGCTGGAAAGAGTATTTTCTTGTCTTTTTTTTTTTTTTTTTTTTTATTTCTAATTTTAATTTTGTATTCGAAAAACTGATACGAATAAAGCGAAGGTGGATAGTTCAATACACAAAACCATGGTGAATCCCTTCAATATAATAAGCATGATTTCGCATTAATTAATTGATTAATTAATAATTCTAATCTTTTTTCGTTTATTCGTGAATTTCATTTTTTAAGTTCATGATTATCAAAAAAAAAAAAAAATTTACAAAGTATGTAATTGTCGGAATAAACCGAAATATTCCATAATATAAAAATATCGAATAAACCAGCATATTTCAATATTATATTATTAAATATTTCGTTATAAAGAATCATTTTCACAATATTTCATTGTTTTAATTCATATTTTCATAACAAACAACTTATCACATTAACTATCAATCTTATAATCAATTAAATTGTCTAAAATAATGTTAATGCCTCTTAAAACGTCAATCATATCATATTATATGAGTTGTTAAAATAATGTAAATATTTAATTTAATGATTCTTATTCATGTACATTAAGCTTCTAGAGAGTTGTAAATATTTTCCAACTTGATTCTTGATCCTTGAAATCATAAGATATTACGATTATCAAATATTGTAAACAACTTCACTATAAAAAACATCGTTATCTTCGAGAATGGTTTTAACGCATTCAACACATTCAATCCTTCGCACTGATAATTGTTTCACGAAATGGTATTTTCCAAACTTCATCGAACAATCAGATTGAATAAAATTTTTTCTCAGAAAAAATTCAAGAAGCAAATCATTTGATCAGAATCAATGTTCAGTGTAAAATGTGAATAATTACATCGAATAGTATATTCTCAAAAAATTCTCAAAAAAAATTTCGTAGAGCAATCCTTCGATCAGATCTGCATTCAATTCCACGCATTATTAATCGATATTCAATGAATGGCACTTTTCAAACTTTATCAATTCTTAATATCAATAATCAGCAATTGATAATTATGCTTTCATCAAAAAAAAAAAAAAAAAAAAATTCAAATTATCGATTATATTATAGGAAAAATTTTATTATACAACAAATTCAGCTGTACTAAGTTCTAAGTTCCTAACAAGAAATTTTTCACAAACTTTTTTCATGATACTAATGATAAATTAGTCACCTGTCCTTAACCGATATTTATAAAATATTTATTCATTGGAATTAAAAATTTTTTAATTTGAAAATGGAATTAATGATAAAAAGAGTTATTTGTCAATACTGAATGGAAAATTTCAGAAATGAAATATTATTTAGTAAGTATTAGTACAAATTTAGCAGCGTATATAAGGGTACCATGGCAACAAGTAATGAAAATTTTCTTATCTCTAATGATATGGGCTAGTATTATGGATTTTAGAAAAGCTTGAAGATTAGTTATTATCATATGATAAAATTTTAATGTCATTTTAAAAAACACAAAAATTTTTACAAATTAGCACTTTTAAACAAACAAATAAAAAAAAAATGCAAATAAAAACAATTCAAAATAGAATTACAGGATGATTATTATGTTAATTAGCTAATTTTTATCATATTATTATTCATTTATAACAATTAGCCTAATAATTTTGATGTTTTGAGAAAAAAAAATAATAGTAAGAGAGGAAAATAAAAAGAAAAATAAAAAAAAATAAGAAAGAAATAAAAAATCAATTAATTTTTTCAATAATAAATAATTTAATTGCAATTTCTCGAATAACATACCACAGATGGAATGAAAAATAAAATATGAAAGAATGAAATTAACAAAAAAAGAAGAAAAAATTCTTACTAAAAAATTTTAAATTAAATCTATTGATGGCTATTATTCTGATTATCTTTATATTTGATCTCTTTTCAAGAATGCAAATAAAATATGAAAATATACAAATTTTGAATAAGAACAATGATTGATAAGATGATAAATTATTGATATTTGTTAACTATATAATGAAACAATCAATCATGATTATTTCAACATTGATTTTGCTAAAATTTTTATTTCAACATTTCATAAATTATTTGTCTCATGAAAATGCTTTATTATAAAGAAACTCCAAGGCATTTATCTCGCTAATATCAAATGGCATAATCTTTAAAATAATCAATTTTAATTGAATTTTTTATATTGAAATCATTTACCGATTGTATTTGCCAAAATTAAACGAATTATTTGTTATTTTTGCTTTCAAATGATACAGAAATTTTTTTGAATTGTTCAATTACACTAAAATAATTATCTTCATATTATCATTATCAGCGGCTATTATGATAAAGGATTATTATGATTATCTACTTTTATGAAAATAGCTAATAAATGTTTGTACTTATATGATGTATAATTTATTAGGCTTATTTATATATGATAATTTGCTCACATAACCTTTACTCGTAACAATCCAGTTTTATCGATTAAATTAGTTTTTCAGTGTTAAAAATAAAATTTATTTCAATTGGCATTAAAAATTTGAAAAAAAAAAAATCAAATTAATCAATTTTATGCCTCAGAAAATTTTTCATAACATTAAAATAATGAACATTTTTATCATTTTATTATTTGCTATTTGTTAGTTAATCTTCAAATCTTATGCATAATTATAATTTTTTAACGGAAACAAATTTTGTTTCTGTTAAAATTATTTGGTGAAATTTTTTGTTGCAATTCACATTAACAAATATTATTCACTACACCTCAAATTTACATCATCATACAAATTTTACGATTCTGATTTATGCGTAAGATTAGCAACAAATAAAATTAATTACTTAGATGAAAAATTAGACAAATTAAAAATTTAAATGAAGATTTTCACTGAAAATTTCAAAACAATTTAAATTTCATTTTGAAACTTTTGTTAAATTATGATACGTTATTTCTCAACAAACGACAAGAATCTATGATAAAAGCACTGTTTCATTTATCATCACAACTCGAGATATGATCACATGTAGGTATTTAGTAACAAAATCAAAATTCTTGAATTTACCAGTTATTCATTTATATGATGTGAAATATATTTTAATTTTCATCTCGTTTTACTTATATTTCCTCATATTTTATTATTACCTTTGAAAATACTCATGAAAATCAAAAAAAAAAAAAAATCATTTTTTCTGATCAAGAATTGATTGGAATATAAATAAAGCATCAATTAATCTTGAATGCAAATTTGGAAAATTCAGAATTTAGAATTGAATAAATATTTAAACATTTATTGTACGTGAAACTTCCGTGTAGCTTCTTTTCTTTTTTTTTTTTGTTTTTTTTTGCAAACAATACTCCGAAATTTAAAATTATGCACTTTTTCCAAAATTCTCACAATGAATTAATTACACGTCACAGTATTGTATAAATAGCATGATCAATAAATTCAATAAACAAACAACAATTATTTATAATGAATAAACATATTACAACATATTATTTCATTTAAATTAAGTAATCTATCATAAATATTAGCTTAAAATGATAAGTTAATATATGATTGTGGAAAAAATGAATAATAAAAAGTAAGTAAAAGTTTAAAATTTACATTTAAGATGATAATTATTTTACAGTTATTGGAAAAAATGATAAGAAAAAGAAAAAAAAAAAAAAAAACGATAACAAAAATGAAATATCAAATTGCTCTTTGCAAAAATATATTATTTCATTATGTACAAAGATTAAACAGTTTTTGGAAAAAAGAAAAAAATTCTCAATTCATTTATATTCTTTTCACATTATTTTTTTTCTTTTTATCATATCTATTATTTAATGCTAAAATAATAATTTCAATTTACATATTAAGATGAAATATTATTTTTAATATTGATAGGAAGAATAATAATTCGCAAAATGTTTAATCTTTTAAATGATTTCATAAAAATATTTGTCAAATGAAGTTTATTTGGAATGATACATTAAAGTTTATTATCACCGTGAAATTAGCCCTGAAAGATTCTGAAATGAAAAATATATTGAATTATCTACAAGATGATATTATTACCTTTCTCTTAATTGAATCATTTAATTTTAGCAAAAAAAAAAAAATATATTTGACAAGATTAGACTTTGTGAATGTAATTTTCAACAAAATAAATTCATGAATTTTCAGAAGTTCTTGGCCGCGATACTTGAAGCCATAATTTCGTACCACTTGCTTTCACTAATGCTACTGCCGAAAGCTGAAATATTCCATTTTAATTACTTCTAATTTGATTAACACTACAGATAAGCATGAAATTCAAATATTTGCCATCCCAAAAAAAAAAAAAAAAAAAAAAAAAAAAAATAGATTATTCCAAATTAAATTCCTAAAATTAGGCAAAATTTTAAAATTCCTTCAAAAAAATCAATATTTTTTCGAAATTAAAAAAATTAGAAACTAAGTAGAAACTGGAAAAATATATAATATAAGAAGGCAAAAATCTTATATGCACTAAACCTGATCGGTAATTGCAACTCCGTTAACTGCCATTAGACGATCGCCAACTTTCAACTTTTCGGCTGCAATACTTCCAGGTTGTAATGAAGTAACCAAAATACCACGTGAACGTTTACCGATTCCCATGCCTAATTGCTGATCCGGAATTTTGTTTAGCAGTACTAGCAACGAATCGCTATTCTCTTCTTTCAACTCTCTGATCAGTTCAATTTTTTCGTTATTTTGATCCGAATTTGCCGCTGATGAATTTTCTTCATCAGCAACTGATGATTTCTAAAAAAAAAAAAAAAAAAATTTGGAAAGAAATCACCGAAAATAATTCACAAGAGAAACATAAAATAATTAACCATAAACTTATGCTATCAATGATTGGAAAATGAAAAACATTAATTTAATTGATTAATTTTTAAATGATTGTAACATTAGTTGAGGAATTTTAGAAATTTCAATTGAACCTGATCCGCTTCGATACTTGATTCTTCCATTACTGGTGATAAATCTACTTGTGCAACTTGTGATAGCTGATTTTCCTCATTTTTAGATAATGGCGATTTTGAAATGGACATCGATATTGGAAGAGGCTGATCATCTGGTATTATCGGAATGGAATCATTGTCTGAAATTTGCAATAATTTCAAAATTTTCGACAAAAATACATGATCAATGTTAAATGAATGGAGTAAAATTTCATTTTTAAATAAATTTTTTTTTATTATTTCCAAAATTTCAATATTTTATTTTTTTATTTGAAACTAAAAGACAAATATAATAAAGATGAGAAATAAATTAAATTATTATGTATAATAATTTTTTTTTTCATTATTATTGAATATGTGTTATTAAAATTTCAAAATAAAATAAAATTTTTTTCAGTTTTTTTCTTTTTTTTTTTTTTTTTGGATATTTCGATAAAAACAAAAACCATTAGAAAAAGAAAAATAAAATTAGTTTAACTTCCGTTTTTTTTTTTTTTTAATTTTATTCACATAGTCTCGATATTATTCTAATTTTAACTCATTGCTCATTTGTAAAATTAAATGAAAAATTTTAAACAGACATGAATTGAGAAATTACTGACCACTATTTGGTGCAAATATTTTAATTTCAGGAGTTTTTATCATTTTCAATTTTTCAGTAGTTCCACCAGAATGTTGTTGCTCACTATTGAATAAAGCACCTCCTGTTGTAGTATGCTTTTTGTTTGCCGCTTCAGTCAATTTCCAACGACCTACTTTCAGGATAACACGACCAGTACAAGCCTAGAATAACTCGAGCCAAGATTTTTATAAAGCCAACATTCTATTTTATTGTTCATGTCTATTTCTTCTATTATAAATTACTACAGCAAATTAATTGATATTATTAATTATTTCTAGCTTAAAATTATCATAACTCTTGCTATAACAAATTAATTTACTAATAGTTTGTAAATTTTCTTTAATTAGAAATTAAATACTTTTAATTTTGTTGCTACATCTTCTTGCATTGCATTTGTTACATCTTGGCCATTAACAGCTAGTATCTGAAAGAAAATACCAGTAAATTTTAAATAATTCATAAAATTTTGTCAAATTGAATAAATGAATCATCGAAATATCCATAAGCGAAGATTGAATATAAATGAGAAAAGATGAGAATTTTTGCAAATTAGTCTGGGGTTCCATTTTAAAATTAATTAATTTTAAAATATGAAAATTGAATAATTGCAAAAATTTTCAAATTTTTTGTTAAGCACTTCAAAGTAATAATTAATTAATGGGAAATTTTGAAAAAAAATTTGAAACTGAAATTGATAACAACCTGATCGCCTTGAATTAAGCGTCCATCAGCATCAGCAGAGCCACCTTTGACCACTTCCGAAACATAAACACCAGGCTCATTTTTTCTACCTACAATACTAAGTCCAAGCCCTCGACCTGGCTTTTTGGTAAGCTCCATTTCGAAAATGTTGTAAATTTGTGTCGGATCCAAAAGTGATAATTGCAGATTCACATCACGATAGATCAATAAAGAAACCTGAATTTGATTTGCTTACTTGATATTTTTTTTTTTTTTGATTAATTTTATTGATAATAATTGAATGTCAAATTCAGGTCATTGTCATTTACTCTTTTTTTTCTTGCGAAATTACTTTTCCGAGAACTTCTATACTTAATTGTTAATAATTATAAAAAATTCATATCACTTATTTTATTGAAATCATCAAAGATCTAATGAATGATAGAGTCAAATATATTAGTTTGAAAATTAGTTTTATCAAACTTCATTTAGCACATGTTTTCACAATTTTCTAACAGACAGCTGATAATCAACATGGAACAGGTTGAACTTTGACCCTGTTCATCGATTCATTCATATAAATACATTTTCAGTTTTTCTTTTCAATTTTCGTTATGTAAAATAAGCGAAAAAAAAAAAGAGAAGAAAGCGATTGAATTTTCAGATTAAAACAAACCTTAGCTGGTGTTCTCCTGAGCAGTGAAATGGCTTGTTCATGGCTTACGCCACGCAGCGATATTCCATTTACCTAAATTTAGTAGCAAATTTAATAAATGTGGCCATAAATAATCCATTTGTTAACCTTTGAACTTATGAAGTTATCACTGAAGACTGCAAAACACACATTTCTATAAACCATAAATGGGCAATCTACTTGTTTTGTTTTTAAATTTAAATTTTCTGCTCCAATAATTTTTTCTATCATTTGGTATTAAATTAATTTAATTGTCATAATTAAAAAAAAAAAAATAACAAAACAAAACACTTATACCTCAAGTACTTGATCACCAGGTTTCAAGCGACCATCAATTGCTGCAGCACCATCTGGATATACTTCATGAATAACGACTGTACCAAGTACCGTATCCGAACCACCAACAATGCTCAATCCCAAACCCTAAATTTTGAAGCAATATAAAATTTTGCATCATATATTCCAAAAAAAAAAAAAAAAAAAATGCTTTTTATTATTATTATTTAAGATTTCAATAAATAATCAATCAATTTAAAATATGCCAGAAATTCTACCAGGCAAAAAGGAAAGAATTATCGATAATAGTTGCAATTTCATATTTTTAATATTTTTTAAGATCTATTTTCCAGCTAAACCAAAAATGCTAAAGCTAACATTATAATTATTAAATTGATAAATGTTAAAGTTTAAAATCCAATTTTAGCACTGTGATAGTACTAACTCAAGCAATAACTTTTTTGAATCATTGATAATAATTTCAGCTGAGTATTTGATATATGATTATTCCATTCATTCATTTTCATGATTATGATTATGTATGTATGTTATCAAGGAGAAGGGTGAAAGTGCTAAGCAAATATTCTCTGAAATTTCAAATTACATATAAATCAAACTCATATACCTTGCCAACTTTATCAATTTCAATAAGAGTTTCACATCCAGGTTCAATACCAGCAACTGATTCATTTTGACGCGATGAATTTTCCTTCACATCTACAATAAAGCGTCTATTTTCGAAAAAAAAAAAAATTTTTTTTTTAAAAGTTTTTTTTTTTCTTTCTGGTTGAAAACAGATGCTTTTTTTAAAAATTGAAAATATTGTCAAATTCACATGTTTTGAAATCGGATATGCTATAATATTGATAATGTCACATATTCACAAGTTATATGTTTTCATCTGTAAGTTTCAAATTTCTTATTAAAAAGTTTTCTCAATGCAAAGTAATATGCGATAAATTGATGAAGAAACTTAATAATGAAAGAAAAAAAATATTATTAGTTAGTTGTAAAAAGTAAAAAAAAAAAAAACCAATGATATCTATAAATTTTTAATAGCATTTCAAAATATTTTAAATGAATTCAGAAAAGAAAAAAAGTCCCAAAAAAATGATTTAAAAAATTTTAAATCACCTTCAACAGGATGTTGCACATTTGTTTCACTATTATTACTCATTTGTGATTCGTTTCCAACTGTATTACTTCCATTTGATTCCAAAACAATTGCCTGCATATAATTTATTATTTTACTTTAAAAAAATTTCTTCATTAATATGATTATTTCTCTTTCGTTTCATTTTTGCTTGTCCAAAGAATGAGGCCAAATTTTTTTTTTTTCGCTAATCTTGCGAAACCAAAGATTTTTATTATATATTCGGCATATTTATTAATGTTATAAGATTTAATGATAATAATAAGCAAAAATATCAAATTTTATTATGTGCTTATTGTTATAACAATAAGACTTAATTGCGTATGTATTAATATGAATTCTTGTATCTATGTTAACATTATTATGGCAAAAATTTTACAATTTATTCTTCTCGATTATTTAATTTATATCAATTTTTAATAAGAAAACTTGCATACTTACTGAATGCCTCATTCTTTTTTTAATCAATGAAAAATTTATCAAAAATTAACTGAGACAATGAGAAAAAAAAAAAAAAAAAGGAAACAAATAAGGCTTTACTAGGCTGCTAAACTTATTTTTTCGTCCTATTCTGACATCAGTCATCTCACGAAACAGACATGCGATTCGTTAAAATGAAGGATTTACGAGAATTCTCAATTTAGCCACAGAATAGCATCCTCCAAACGATTTAAATGATAGTGTTTCAGAGAAAGACTTCAAAAGCAATATTCCATAGATAAGCATTTAATCATAAAAATTGATCAAAAAATTTTTTGAATAAAAAGAAACTTTTTTTTTTTGTCCATTTTTGATGTAATTATTGTTTTATGAGTAAATAACTGATTCACTGGAAACGAAAAATCCTTTGATGAAAATTTGACGAATAATAAAAATGATGGTGATATTATATACAATTTTGCATAGTTAATAGCATCTGATATCTGGAAGAAGTAAAATTAATTATTTAATCAGTGAAACAAAAAAAAGCTTAATGCATATGTTAGTGCAAAGTGGAGAAAAAAATTAAAAAAAAACAGGATGTAAAATGGAAATTTATCACTTCTGCTCATCATACATAATATTAATTTATCTAAAATTATTTTGATCAGATTTAGTGTCGTAAAGGACTGAGAAATCGCATTAATAAATTCCTTCTATTTTCATTATTTTCAAAAATAAAATTTTGCAACGTAAAATTTGATAAGAATAAGAAGCTATAGCAATTCTTGCAATCAATTCGAGAATGCACGGTTGAGTGAAGAAAATAATCATTAGTCATTGCTATACTTCGTTATAGATTGAAATAAAATTAATTATTTGATTTTGAAAAGAGAAAATAACATGTTAAAATCTTTAAATATTCTTATTTTCATTTTACTATGTATTCATTACAAAATTTTCATTGTTTAAAATATTTCAAATTTATCGATCATTTTTTTTTCTTTCCCTCTCTCTCTCTCTCTCTTTCTCTCTCATAATTTATGATAAAAAATGATTGCATCATTTTCTTTATTTGTTTTGTTTGTTTTTCTTTCAAATATTTTGAAATTTCATTTATTTGCAAAAGAAATAATTGACATTTAATACCAATGCAAAATATCGTATGGATTATGGAAACCTTCGACAAGATGCAAATAGCAGAAGTGTTAGCCTAACTGAAGAACAAGCAATCAAAGATGGATTTGATTTAAAGATTGGAAAGTTTCATTTTGATTTTAAATAATAAATCATTGCGCTCGCTGAGACTGAGAAGTTAGTAAAAATAGTAACACATAAAAAAAACAGGTGATCTTCTTGAAGCCCACCTGTTAGGAGAAGAAGTAACAGAAAGTTAATTAGCAGTTTTAACCTCGTAAAACAAGTAGAAGTAACAGATCTTGATTTGAAATCTACGATCCTCCCTCATCCAACTATTTCGGAAACGATGCACGAATCAGTACTTGCTACAGATAATGAGTTTCAAGATTTCAAAATCTTAAATTTAAAATAAATCAACTGTCAAGAATAGATATGAAATCTAAGCAGCAATTAGTTCAAATATAGCCTTCAGAATCAATCCAACAAAAACTTGGAAGTAAAATTTAGGAATCAATCCACCATATGTTTGATTAATCGCATTTTGAAATTCTCAGAAGCAAGTAACATTATGTTTCATTTTCCTTCGACACAATTCCATTCTATTGCTTTACTTTTTCTTTCCTATTCAAAAAAAGAAGGAAAGAAAAAGAAAAATGTACTTCAAAATAAGAATATTATTAATTTTTGATAATAAAAGATGTTTCGTTTTTGATAAAAAAATTGTTTAATAAGATTTTATAGTACGATGAAAGTCTCTTTTCGAATTATTTTTCGTTCTTTTTTTTTCTTTGGTTTTACTAAATTAGATATGTTTTAGAAATCACTAACTTTCATATTTTCATTTTTTTTTTCTAACACTAGGTGGCATTTTGATATTTGAATAATTCCTTGTGAAAAAGATTTTGTAGAAATTATTCAAATATCAATACATGCATTTAATTTCATTCAATTCTTGTAGCATAATTAATATCAATGTTAAATGATAATAAATAAAATGCTAGAAGATATTGTAACTTTAAATTTTAATGCTAGAAGATATTATAACTTTAAATGCTAATTTAAATTGAATAATTATATCAATGAAATGAAATAAAACATTTAAAAGAAGATTCTATCAAATTCTATCAAACATTTAAAGATTCTATCAAAACTATATTATTCTAAAAAAAAAAAAAAAAATGACAGCAATAATTAAAAAATAATAATTGTATAGTAATATGGTAATGATAATGCTAAATTATAGTAATAATTACATTTATTAGAACAATAAAACTTATGATAACGATAAGCTTCGTGATGTTGATAATGATAATATGTTTGTCAATTATCATTAATTCAAAAAATATTAAAATTCGCGGAAAAATTACTGAAATCAATAACTTTGATTTAAAGTATAAAATTCTGACAATTGTATCATTGAAAAGCTAATCTAAAAAGGCAAAGAGAAGAGAAAAGGTATCAGTACTCATTTGTCATTTGATATTATTCCTCCTCTTTTGCAGTCATTTTTCTATAGACATACTTCAAGATAGAACTTTAAAAAAAATAAAGCATGGTTTGAATTGATTTTGTCTTAGAATGTAAGAAAGAGTGAGAAAGAGAAAGAGAGAAAGAGGAAGAGAAAAAAATTGGAGAAAAAAATAAGAATTGATGAAGTGAAGACAATAATGCTTGATGCATAGAAAGGCTTAACTTAAATTGACCTGAATAAATGTACCAGAGAAAGCTCAGCTCATAAGAGCTATTTGTTAATTTTTCCAATATGTACTATTTCTCGATTATTTCCAATTTTTTGTTTATAACACACACACACACATTTAGAGACAAATTAATTCCACTTCTTGACTCATATTCATTAAGCTGAACTCATTAGAGTTCATCAGTCTCGATGCACATGGAATGTTTTAGGCCCAGTGTAGCAAAACATGATTGATATGACATGTTTTAGGCCTAATAAAGCACAGACATAAAATTGAATGTTTCAGGCCTGATAATAAAAGGACAAGTTGTTTTTCAACATAAATAAACAAAATAAAAGGAAAAGTTGTTTCCCAACATAAATAAAACAAAATAAAATGACAAGTTGTTTTTCAACATAAATTTTTAACATAAATCTATCATTCATTTGAGTTTTGGAAATTTCAGCAAAAATTAACAAGGAAGTCACATGTCACATGAAGTCATAAGTTCTTATGAACATTTTTAATACACTTATTACAGATAGTAAAAGAAATAATTAATTCATTTTGTTGACTTAAAGAAATTTTATATAAGTAATAAGTTAAGCTGCATAAATATTCTAAGCAGAAATAAGATTATAAATTCGTTCATAAATAAACAAATAATGTCGCATGCTGCATAAAGAACTTGTTATTTTATTATGTATAGTAAACAGGATTAACAATCTTTAACATTTCAATTCTTCAAAATTTTTCAAGAAATCAAAAAAAAAAAAAAAATTCAGCTTGAAAAGAAGTAGAAATTAAATATTACTCTAGATATAGACTCATTTGAAATTTTTTTAAGCAATTCATCCTATAAGACTAATATAATTTGAATGTTTCAATATAGATGTCACACCTGTCACGGGTAAAAACATACTTTTTTTTGATAATATTTCTCTCTTTCCTTCATGCCCTTCTCTTCATTTATCGTTTTTTTCATTTTATCTCTTTCTGCTCCTTTCATTCTTCTTCTTCCTATTTCTGCTTACCTTTTTATTCCCTTTATCCATATATGGTATTTGTAATATTTCTCAGGTAAGTGAATCATTTCCATATTTTGCACAAAGCTTTCGTGTGAGATATGGATGAATCTCTCATCTTTCGATCTATTAATAGAGGTTATGTGCATCGTATAAAATGTTGAGCTGTTAACTGTCAGGAATGTTACAAGTACTAAAGCTTGTGAGAATTATCTATCCTATCCTTAGTCCTCATATCCAATCTTTTGAATTATTAATTTGTTGTAATCTCTGGTCCACTATCAATATCAAAATCAGAAATCATCCACATAAAAAAGGAGCTTTTCTTAATTCTGTTCTTACTAGTTGCGTGTATTCGACCAACCTACAAAATCAGTGTCTTCGAGGCAGTATTTTCAACAGCAATATCAACAGGATCAGTATCAGCGACAGTTTCAATCCTAATGCAACTTCGAAGACAGTTTTGACAGCATGAGCGATGTTCAGCAGGAAAGAGAAAAATTCAGCAGAAGGAAAAAAAAAAAGGAAAGAAAAAAGTAAATGAAGGAGAAAGAAAAAGCAGGAGAAACAATAGAAGTAGAGCGGAAAGAGAATAATCATAAAAGAAAAGTACGACAAAATTGTGAACATTCGAATGACTATTAGTATTTTTTATATTTATCGTGTGTTGTTCATTCAATCCTTGTTATTGTATAAGGGCGTAATATCGTATAAATCTGATAAAGCACTTATTTTGGCTTAGCCAAGTCACAATAGCAAAAAGAAGCAATCTCCTCCATTCGAATTAGACTATAAGCCAAATTACAAACTATCAGATCTTTTTTCCCAACAAAGGTAAGATCATAGACCAACAAGCCGTAAGAATAAACATGTAATCGCCAAAACGTTCCGATTCACAGATAAACAAAGTGAGGTCAATCAATCATAAGGCAACATGCTGGTGAAGCCGAAGGATTTAAAAAGTCAGTACTTCGAAGCTTGAGTTCACTTTAAATCACATAATTCGACAGCAGCAAGAGTTCAATTCAGTCATAAATCAATTTTGAGGACATTTGGCGGGAACAATTCACTATGATGGAGAGACTGTACACCGTGCATCGCAATCAAGATGAATGCTTCGTTTTTCGCATGTTTTTGGTAAATGTGCCCGGTCCAACGTTTTTATAGCAATTGAGAATTTTTAAAGACGTTACACAAGGCCACTTTCTGCAGTGCATGTCTAGCTTTGAATTTATTGGAGAACGACCGACACTGGTATGCATGCATTAATGACAAATGTAACATGTTACACCTAAATTTGATTGTTTGCAATCACATTGATCGCCTGCTGTCCTTTATCCCCAAAAAAGTTATGAAAGAAATATAAATCGCACATGGCTAAAGATATTTTTCATCGAAATACGCGAATAAATTTCGACGGAAAATATTTTCAGCCATATGCAATTTCTCTTTTCCTTTTTTCCCAATCAACTTTTTTTTTTTTCTTTTCCACTTAACTAAATATATTTAGATAAGATATTCGCCACAGCAACGTCTGTATATAAAAACATGCAAGTTTTCGAATGTAATGTTGCATTAAAAATTTTAAAGCAAGCGGTGAGAACTTTCGGAGATTTAAGATTTTGAACAAACGAGCATTTACATTTTTATTTACATAGACTGGTTAAATCCGGCCACACGTTGCCGGAGCAAATTAGAGAATGACAAATCGTAGTAGTATTATATCAAATTTCTTAATTTAAAAATAGTAATAACTATTCGTTTCATTTTGATTTTTCAAAGAAAAAATCTGAAGATTTTTTTTTTGGGAATTTTAACATCCTGCTAAATGACTGAAATGTTAATGTTCAAAAATAAGTAATGTGAGATTAAAAATAATCTTCTCTCTAACATAGATTGTGATGAAGCGTAAAAGAAACTTTCATTAATTATCGATTTTGAATTTTCTTCAATATTTTCGAATTCAGAAGAATAACCAAATTTCAAAAAAATTATTTGCAAATTTAGTAGATATACTAAATTGGAAAATAAAACCATACAATTTTCACCAATTTATTTTTTTCTCTTTTTTGCAAAAAAAAAAAAAATGATAAGTATGTGAAGAATATTTCATTAAGTAATTTTTATTTTATAAAGAAAATAACTATTGCTAAAATTAAAAGTTGAATCGAAGTATAATGGTAGTACTTTCAAGTCAATCATTTAATGAACTCAAATATTTCCATTTTTTGAATTAGATTTGCAAAAAGAGAAAAAGTTAAAAAAATCATTATATAATTTAAAACACAAGAAAATTATAAAAATAAGTAGTTTTACTGCTTTGATACCTTCTTCAAAGAATTAATTAAACGGTTATTGTTTTTAATTACAAAATTTTGGCTTTTTGCAAAAATTTAAATTATGTCGAAAATAAGTGTAAAATCTTTTATGAGAAATGCATTTAATCTCAAGAATTATAATCATTTATAGCTTGAAAACAGCTCTTTTTCTTAATAGATGTTCATTTATTAGATACAACTACTTCTCATTAAATTTTTGCAATTCAGAAAAAAATTTTTGAATTCAAAAACTAAAAAGAATAATAAAAGAGTTACCAAAGCTTCAAATCTTCTCAGCAATAGCAATTCCAAAATGCCATATTCACAACATTGTCGCATTATTGATGAAGCATTTAAATGCGATAGACCGGTGAGAACTTTTCCATTTACCTATCAATGTTTAAGAATGTTCGATAAAAATAAATGTACATTAAAAATGCTCGATAATCAAGCTCATTTAATATTTTTTCTTCATCTTTAAAAAGATTTCGATTTTTTTACTTTTTCTCTTTTTATATTTATATATTTTGATTTTTTATTTTTGAATCAAATTTTATTTACATTAATTTATACTATTCTTTTCGTCCATATTATCAATAATTGTCTTTTAATTTTTTTTTTTCCGCATAAAATATACCTCAAGCAATTCGTCACCAATTTTCACAGATAACGGACAAGTTGATTTTACCGCAACCACTAAAATAATCGTTCGATCACGTTCACGATTACTTGCAAGTGATAAGCCAAGACCACTATGAGGCACTTTATCCAACTTTAACAATATCTTCTCACCCATTAAATTACCATATTTTCGATTTATTTTATCTAAATTATAAGAAATCAAACAAATCAATAACTAATCATTTAACATACGATACGTTATAATACATGATATGTTAAATTTGTTTATTTATGCATCATAAAGTCAAATTGATTAAATTTACATTATTTTTTTCAATTAAAGCAATGAAATGTGATATGCTAGCTACATAAGAATATCTATTAAATTGCATGAAATTAAATATAGCAATAACTAATCATTTATATGTCGTTCATACATAGAATTTAAGAATTTAATTTGGTTTGATAAGTCAAAATTATCTGTCTAAATCTCAACTTGTAACGTGACAAACTTAACAATGAAGTGTTACGTGTTAACTATACAGGAATATCTAAATATGCAAAACGATACTTGGCAACTTTATTAAATTGAATTAAAGTGATATTTTTTAAAATACCTTTCGTGTAGAAGAACAAATCTTCTTCTTCCGGATCATCGTCACGTTTTGGTAGTGCAGCTGCACTGCACGGATCAATTGCACGTCGTCTTGCATCATCCATACTTTTCGATTCTCCTTTTTCCTTACTTTGTTTTCGTGACGATTTCTCCAAAGTTTGTACTTCTTCAAGCTTTTTTTCCTTAAAAATTTAAGCATTACGGAACTTTAGCTAAGTATCATTTCAAAATTTTTTTTTGTTTGTTTTTTTATAAAAAAAATATCTTGAAAAGATTTTTTTTTTCAAAAATTCCTAAGCAAATAAAATTTCATATCATATAGCAAAAAATAGAAAAAAAAAGATACAAAAAATTAAATTATTAGTAACATTAACATATTAATAAATATTACAATAAATAACAATAATTAAAACAAATTAGTTCTTGAAGTATTACATAAATTAACTATATGATACTTCAGTAGGAATTGAATTTAGTATTATTGAAAAAATGATTTATAAAATAATAATAAAAGTAAAGAGAAGTAAATAATTTATCGCAAATTTTAATTATTATAAGGTAATTATATTTTATTTGCATTTTCATTTGATGCATTTTCAGACGCATTTTCATTCTCATATAATGTCAGAAAATCGAAGAAAAGATGATACAAATTTAATACAATTCTATCTCATTTTATTACATAAAAAGTAAAATATAGTAACTGTCAGCTTAAATTGTTAAGAAATGTTTTATCACATTATTGTAAAGACTAAAACTCAAATGTAATTTCGACATTTTTTGTCAATCTAAACTATTTGATTTGATTGATGATATCTTAGAACTTTTTTTTGCAAATATATTAATGACTTCCGCTATGGAATTTTTACCACTCAGTGCCAGGACCAAACTCATCAACGGCGACAGATCAAATAATTATCAAAGACGGTGCCCGCTTGATTGATGGGACCCCGTCTCGGATTCCAGACACCCAGACGGCACCATGGGTGGACAAAAATGGTATATAAGCGGCACCAAACGAGCCAAAATTCATTCGTTTGATTTCATTTCGCTTCTCGTTATCCGACCAACCAGGACGACGCCGAACCGCTTCCATTGCTAACACCCCCCTTTTTTTACTTCTATTTTCTCGTTATATTATACATTCGTTACTTATTGTGTGCCGCGTTTGGACAATACCTCACGCGTTATATTCAACGTAATAAACTAATCGAATTACTCAGTGTCGGGGAACACTTTCATCCTAACATACCAAGTTCCACGACATTATCTGGTGCCCGAGGTGAGGTATGTCTTCCAGTCTAAACTCAGCGGCACAACCGACTAAGGAGAACTTAGCTAAACTCCTCGAAGAGATCAATACCATTGAGCTGAAACCGGATCCCAACTTCTCTCGAGAAGAACTAAGGCGGTATTATGAAGTAAAGGGGAGAATCGTCAAAGAAAAGATCAAGCGACTCGACCTCTATATCAACGCACTCGAATCCCTTGACAAAATTTGGTTGGAACTCATACAGAAGACAACACTTCCAATCCAACGAAAGGAAGAAGAAGCGAAATACGCCCAAATGGTCGAGGACGAAACAGGTATTCTAAAACTAATTAATAGGGGAAAGGAAGCAAAAATTACCTTAGAAATGTATATGGACGACTTTCAACTAGCTGTCCAGCAACTGAGCGAAGTAAAAGCCAAAGAACCAGTCTCTCATGGGGAAGTATCTCGAGCAGTCCGAGCGACTGTGAATCTACCACAGCTGCCGCTAACAACGTTTAGTGGCGATCCCAAACTCTGGAGAGAATTCTGGAGTGGTTTTAGCGCAGCGGTACATCTCCAAGACATTCCCGACATCCAGAAGCTTAATTACCTCATGTCGTGTCTGAAAGGAGATGCTTTATTAGCCGTAAGGGGTTATGATATTGCCCCAGAAAATTACGACGTCATAAGAAACGTACTGATTGAGAAGTTCGGCCAACCAACCAAAATCAAAAAGTCGCTATACAATGAGCTCCAGTCTATTAAAAGGAATGACAGAGAATGGAAAGCAACAATCGAAGCGACTGAAAGAGTTCTTCGACAACTGGAAGCAACAGGCGAGAACTTGGAGCACTCCAGTATCGAAATCCTCATTGAAAATAAATTACCGGCTTGGATACTAGATAAAGTATACCAGTCAAAGAAGGGAAAAAGAATATGGTCGGTACAATCCCTCCGACTTTTCCTGGCAGAATTGGTCCAACGGAACGAAGAAGTGACCAGAAGCCAAGTCTCCAACAGAGAAATAGACTCAACAGAACGCAAACCAAAAACTCCTTACAAATTTAGAGGAGAGACGTCAGCCTTAACAATTACGAAGAAAACTGAGGCAAATGGTCCTAAACCGACCGCAAAACCGAAGAAACTCAACAAAGAAAAAAGGCCATGTGGATTCTGCAACGAGGACCACTGGGACAATGAGTGCCGGAATTACCCTACTTTCAAACAACGTATGGAGTATCTGGTAAAAATCAAGGCATGTCTCAACTGCTTAAAACCGGGACATACCACTGAAGATTGCAACTTGAGGAAACGATTCTGTTTCCATTGCAAGGGCCTGCACAATACAGCACTTTGTTGCATCAAATATGGCTTGCAAAGCGGTGAACCAAAGGGGCAACAATCAAACGCAATCGTAGTCAACCCAATAACACAAGAAATTGACTCGAACGAAAAGGAAGTCCTGCTTTTATGTAATGAAGTCACGGTCTCCAAGCCAAGCTTGCCAGAAACGACCGAAAGGGTTATGGCATTTTTCGACATTGGTGCGCAAATGCCTTTTATATCAAAGGCCTTAGCAGACCGACTGAAGCTAGAACGAACAAAGGAAGAAACGATAACGATCGTCACATTCGTTTGATTTCAATTCTTTTCAACCAACCAGGACGCCGACCTGCTACTATTGCTATTACCCTCTTTTTTTCTTCTCTATTGTCGTTATTTTTTATTCATTTGTTACGTACTTCTGTGCCGCGTCTGGAGATACCTCATGCGTTGTACTTAAAGTAATAAACTATTTAAATTACTTAGTGTGGGGGAACACTTTCACATCCTAACATACCAAGTTCCACGACATATAATGCATTTTCATATGAAGATGACCGACAAAATAAGAAACAGAAAAAATAAAAAATAAATAAAGATTGAAAAAATAAAAAAACAAATATAAACTAAAATTTGACTCTGCTTTACTTTCATTTTTTTTTAAATCTGACACGACAATTAAGCTATACTATATGGTCAATTTATTGGTAAAGAAATATTCTTAGATTTATCAAAATTGATGAAATTTTTCCAAAATTTTTCCGAAAATAAAAAGAAATTCTTTTTATCAACTTACATTAGCATTAATCAATGACTTCTTGATTATTTCAGCCGTTTTAGGTGCTTCCGTTTCTTCAAATTTGAACTTGATCTTTTTTTGCAATTCAATTTTTGGTATTACGGAAGCTGAGCTTTCTTTTCGAGTATCAGTCTCGATTGCTGTCAATTCTCGAAGATGGATATCGGATTCTTCACTCAATGTAGATGTAATATCACTCTGAATAATATGCTCAAAAAAAATATTTAGTTTTCAATATTAGAACTTATTTTAAATGCAATCGATTAAAAAATAAATAAATAAAGGATATTTTCTAGAACTTGCAAATTTTGTAAAATTCAATTTTAGAAAGTGAATAAAAAGAAAAGAATAAAAATATGCATAAAAATATATTTTGTGCAAAAATTAAAAATATTTTGCAAAATAACGAAATTTTAGATGCTTAGAAAAAAAAAAAGAATACCTTAGTTGAAACTTCAGGAGCATTGATTTTGTTTGTTAAGCTTGAATTATCACATTCTGTCCCTTTCCTCAGTTTATTCATATTTTTTTCATTTTCTTCTCTATTTTCATCTTTTTCCTCACTAATGTCACTCTAAAATCAATCAAATTATTGACAAACCAAAAATCCTTAATTGAAAATAATCAAAGAAATGCAAAAAAGGAAGGGTAAATTTTTTTTGATTTTCTAAAAAGAAGAAAGAAAGAAAATAAAAAAAGAAAAAAGAAAAACAAAATTTCATCTTGTTAAAAATAGCAAGATGAAAAAATATGATGGAAAATTTTACTTCATATTGTGAGAAATTATGAAGACTTTGGACGACAAATTTCACTGGATTCTTGGCATTTTTTATAACCTGAACTGCTTCCTCATGTGTAGCTTCACGTAAATCTTGATCGTTTACCTAAAAAATTATAAATTTTATCATGATTGAAAAATATTTCATTTTGCAAATTAATTTCGATTATTCATTAACAGAGCTGAGATTGCTTTTTTTTCACTTAAAACTTTAACCATATTTTGCCTTCTCACCTATTTCACTTTTCTCTACTTCGCATTCCATATCCGTCAGATTTTATGAATCGATCAATACAAAATCCTTTCTGAAGGCGATAAATGATCACTCATTGCAGTATATTTCTTTAAATTCATCTAAATTTTTCTTTTTTTTTATCAAATTTCTTACACTGATCACTCGATCACCCATATGCATCATGTTGGAAAGACCAGCTGGTGAATTTGGCAGGACTGATTTGATAAAAATACCGGATACAGTACTCTTTGCACCAGATTGTCCACTTTTATTACTAACTTCAACACGACCACCAACAATACTGATACCTATAATTAATTTGTTGAAAAAATTTCAATCAAATAATTCAACATTTAACAGTGTTGATTTCGTCTTATCGTTTTATGGTATTTTTGAAAGTACAAACGAATATACATATTACATATATACTTTCTAGTTTTCTCGAATTTCAAAATAATTTTATCTTTTTTTTTCCTTTTAACTTACCAAACGATTGATTCGGTTCACGATCCAATATGACCGTTCTTGTTTGATCCCAAAAACGATTTGTCTTGGGTGGCTATAAAAAAAAAAAGAAAAAAAAAAAACTTCTTATTAAATTAGCTTTTTGACTAACTGATAAATTTTCAAAATAGCAAAATTGTCTAACTAAACTAAACAAATGTTTAGTATCTTCTTTTTTTGCATAACAATTTATCATTGCTGAGATAATTTTCTAGAATTTATGAATCCATGTCCCAGAGCATTAATAGTAAAAAACTTGCGAAGATTATTGGATCATAGAAATTTGGAGATATTTCAAAAAAATGAATTAATGATAATTTAAAGTAAAGATGAAAATGAGTGCCTGTAATATGAAAATTTTTTACTCCTCAATTTTTTTTGCTTAGAATAGTTAAAATATAAAACAAACTAGAAAAATTCAGAATTGAAGAATAAATTAATCAAAGTACCATAGATAATTCGGATGAAAGCGATGAAGGTGATGAATCCGGAAAACTTTTTGACATTGATTGATTGATTAGGATAGTATCAGTCATGCTATTTCGCATTTTCTCATCCTGGATGACAACTTGTTCAGCTTCAGGTATTATCTGTTCCAGATTTAATTGCTCTGAGGGTATACGAATTCCACTTTGCGACAGTTTCTGCGTTCTTGATAAATAATGTTCAAATGATTGAATTTGAATTCTTCATCAAAATAAAGTTTGAAAAATTTTCATAAGAAGAATTTTTCATTCAATTAAAAATTATAACGCATCTATTGGATGGTGAAATGATACTAAACTTCCGAAATCATTTTTAATTCAAAAAAAAAAAAAAAAAATATGAAATTTAGTGAATGTGTAAATTTTAGTAAATTATTTTCTCATTCTAAGTAATTTAAAAAAACATTACAAGCACATACTCTTCAGAATTACTTGTCTTCAGTTTATCCATCATATTCTTTACTTTCCTGCGTAAATTTCTTGAAGAATCTATTTTTCTTGTTAATAAAGCAGGCTGAATTTTATTCTAAAATATAAAAAATTTAAAATTTCTAGAAGATTGATAATTTGAGAAACAATACATTGGAAACAATTCAAGATTCATTGATCCAGGTGAATTCAAAAAAAAAACGAACTTCTTGTAAGACAACACTTGTAGATGGTGTCGTATCGATTAGTGCACTTAACGAAGGTTGCCTTTCTTTTTCTGATAAATCGAACTTTGTTCCTTTCGATAAAAACTCAGAAGCTAATAATTCTTGCCATACATCTTTTAAAAGCGTCTGAAATAGCATTTCATGATGTTCTGTAATCAATATTCTTTTGGAAAATTGAAATTTCTTCGAAAAATCAAATTTAGAAATCTGGAATTTGATGCCAAGTTTGAAAAATTAAACTTTACTAATTTAAAAATTGCTGAATAAAAGGTCAGGAAAAATGAATAAAAATATTAACAAACTGAACCTAATCCTATTATATCAAAAAAAAAAAAAAAATTTAAATAAAAAAGAAAGAGAAATTGTAAAACAAAAAAAAAAAAAAAAAGAGAGAAATGTTCATTTAGCTTAAATTCAAACATACGGCCAAGAGAAGCACAAAAACACCAGAGCTAATGAAAAAAAATTTTCTTCATTTACGACTTGACACTATCTTACTAATTCCGATTTTCATTTTGGATATAATCATTTTTGGCAATTTTGCCAAGTTTCTAATTATTTTCAGTTTCCTATTTATCTCATAAAATTTAAAACTGATCAAGCCTGAAAAAATGGCTAAAAAGCAAAAAGAAAAGTTTATTTATATATTTTTTTTTATTTTCATCTCGTTTTATTCTTATATATACTTCAAAATTGTTTTTTTCAATTATTTTCTAGAAAAGATTATGAATATTTATTTATAAATGCAATAATATCTTCACATAAATTATGAATATAATCTCGACACAAAAAAAAATAATTTGTGAAGAATCGAAATTTCATGAAATTTTTTCTTAAATTTTCAAAAAAAAAAAAAAAATAAATAAATAAAGCAAAACTAATATGACTGAACAAAATTCTATAGAAAAAAAAAAAAAGAAAATATTGATTCGTTTTTTATTTATTTTTTGCTTTCTAAATATACCTGACGAGTTGATTAATTTGTATCAATTACAATTAGTAATTAGAAATTACGACTAATTTATTTTTGTACCAAAAAGAAAGATAAAAAGAAAAAACAATCGTAAATTCATTTAATTTTGCTTTGCATATTATTGGTTAATTCCTTGGGAGATTTAAATTAGAATAAAATTATGCAATGAAATAATTATGCAAATTAATTGATTGGTAATGGAATAAATTAAAAAATATAATTATATGAAATAGATTGAGTAATAAACATGTATTTGACTAAAATACTTGATATTTTTGCAAATAAATATTCTAAATTAAAAGTAGCAAATTTGAGCTAATTAAGAGTATTTTATATGCGAAAATTTATTCAACGAGAAGAAGGGAAAAAATTTTCGTTTTAATGACATAAAAATTATTAAATCTAATTATCCTTAGTTGTTTATCACATTTTTAATTATATATTCTGCTGGCATCAGTAAAAGAAATCGATAAAAGAAATGTTAAAAATCAGCAACACAAAAACTGGATTGAATAATTAATCCAGTTAATTATCATTGAATCGTATAAAAATTGTTAAAAAAAATTAACATTAATTTTGCATCTATGCCAACTTTGTGATTTGCAAGAAAAAAAAAAAGGAAAAAAGAATGAAAATGAAGATCAAATAAAATCATTAATTATTCAATTGATTATACAAAACTTTTAGATTTTTAGGATAAAAGTCTGCACAACAAAAGCATATAAAATTTCAGTTGTTGACATCTTAAGATAATTAAGCCATCTTTTCACGATCACTTAAACATTCATTTGCAAAATTTAACAATTAAATTGAAGTTTCAAATTTCTAAATGAAAAAAATGTAGTCGCCAAATTTTTTATAATTTCCATTTCTTAAATTTTTATACAAACGAGTATAATTTCAATAATAATGATTGCAGAAGAGAAATATATCGGTTATTAATTATTCCTTCATTTCTCTTACCTAGAATTTTCCCACTATTTTAACATTCCTTAAGGAAATTGCTTATAATACTGAAATCGTTAAATATGAATAAACAAATCTCACCTATGAAAAAGTGCTTCAAGAAATCTCAATCCCAATCCTGACATAATGATTTTCAAATTTTATAGAATTATTTCGAACAAAAAGAATAATTTTTGAATTAAAATTATAATTAAAATTATCAAGCAATAATCTAAAAATTTCAATGACGATTACCTGTATAAAATTGTGTACAAATTCGTCAATTATTTTTCCATCGATTATAGCACAATTCAATTGTTTTTTAGTCAACAATGAGATCACAGATGATTTGGAAACTTTTGAACCTAACAAATTACTATCACAAAAATCTTGAAGCTCTTCCACACCTGTCATTTGCTTTTTATCAAAGCATGAACTATGATAGTATTTCGGAAAAATCCTGAAAAATAAAAATACACGGGATTAATTTTAAGATTAATTTCAATTTTGCAAAAATTCAAAAAATTAAAAATTATGTTGAATAAATAATATTATTTCGTTTCTTACGATTTATACTTTTTTTACTTCTTTTTTTCATATATTTTCTTTCTTTCTTAGCTATTTCTTCAAAATTCAATTGAACGAGCGAAAAAAAAGTATTTGAAATGGAACTAAACAAATTTCATTTAAGCAAGCAAAATAGAAAATAAATTACCTTGGTGAAAGCCTATTAACTACGGGTAATTGATAATCCATTTCATGATGATATTTTTCTTTCCAAATTTTCGCATCCGAAGCAGTGATATAGGTTATGCTGAAAAATAAATTTATAAAATTATGAAAAAAAAAAAAAAGAGGCGTAGTAATTCCAACTACAAAAAAAAAGCCCAGTAATTCCAACTACAAAAAGAAGCCAAAATTTCGGTTTGAAAAAGAAGGAAATCAATGAAGGTTCTCTTAAGTTTTTTTAAGCATTATCTATGCTGACTAATAAAAAACTTAAAATGACAATTCTTTCTTTTCCGATAAAGTAATTTTTTTTTTTTTTGAATTTTACAAATGAAGTTAATGATTGAATAATTGTTTGCTAATTATTCTCATAATTATTGCTCTGGCTTTTTTTTTTCTTCTTCATTGAAATTTATTACAACAAAGTTTAGTTTAAGTGTCATTTCAATTTTTATGATTTCATTTTTTGCTATAAAATATGATTGGGATTTTATATCATTCATTTTTAAATTTCAGCTTAGAAATTATTTCTTAAAAATAATGTATAATTAATATCATAACAAATTAATTTATTCAAATCTTATAGAATATGTAAGTTTTTAAGAAAATTAATTTGATATTATGCCATTTTTAAAAATGCTTAAGAAAGAAGATAATAAAGAATGAAAATTTTTGAAATATCAAAAGTTTCGGTTCTTTTTTCTTTTATTTTTTATTGCTTCAAGTAGTTTCTAGAAGTATAGGAAATGCATTTTAATAAGAAAAGAAAAGTAAAATTCAAAAAATCTGCATAGATTACAATATAAAAATAAAGTATTAAATAGCTGTATATCATCAGGAATGAAACATAATAAATGAATTTAAAATAATAAAAAAAAAAAAAAATACAAATATCCTAAGAGTAAAAAATTCCAAATTTTTCAAAATTTTGAAGAAATATTGAAGATTTATCAATTAGAGAAGAAAAAAAAAAAAGAAATAAAAACAAACTTGCACTGTGTGCCAATTAAATTAGTTCGTTTCAAAATAGCTCGTGCTTGCGAATTCGTAACATTTCGTAAGCTTTCCATATTTACTTTTACGATATAATCATTTACCTTTAAATTAGAAACATTTTGATGAAAATGAAAAATGTATGCATTTTTATTTTCAATATATATTATCAATGTTTATTATTGATTTTCAGGAGAGAAAAAGAATTTAAAAACATAATTTTTTTTTTTTTTCACTTAAAGTACACAGCTATTGATGTACTATTGCAAATACTAAAAGTTGAAATTGAAATATTTAAACAAAATGAAAATATATATTTCCTTTTTCAATAATTAATACCAATTCTTACTAATGATTTTATTTAGCTAATAGTATATTTGCTTATTATAATAGGAGTAAATATGTGCATTTTATAGTGTAAATCATTAATAATTTATTTGCAATCTTTATTAGAAATGAATTCTCATTAACATATTTATGGTATTAAATATTTTAATCAAAATTAAATTAAACAAATTTTTCATTTTTTTTTTTTTTTAAATGAAATATATAAAAGTTTACCTGAACTCTTCCATCAAGTCCTATAGCTTTTTTGCTACAAATACTCTTTACCTGACAACCATTAATACCTTTATCAATTTCTGAATTTAATACTATACCTGAAAAATTAAACAAAATAAATGTTAAAAGTTTTTTTTTTTTTATTTATTTTATTTATTTATTTTTTTGTTTTGAAGAATAAATTTTGGATAATTTCCAGTTATTGATTGAAATTTTTTGAAAATGTTTATACCAAGTGAAAGTGGTCCTTTTTGAATTTTAATTGATCGTTCCAAACTTGGTGGCAAATAGATGATATCATGTGCCCAAGAACCACGTAAACGAAGTGGTGAACCACAAGGTGATAATGAACGAGTTGAACAAGGTGACCAACTACTCATCGATAGATAACTCTATGAAATTATTCAATTTTGTAAATTTAATTCTAATAA
Source organism: Onchocerca lupi (assembly GCA_028564675.1). Lineage (NCBI taxonomy): Eukaryota > Metazoa > Nematoda > Chromadorea > Rhabditida > Onchocercidae > Onchocerca > Onchocerca lupi. The sequence continues at coordinate 140,536 of JAOVVO010000017.1, read as the reverse complement.
TATAATCAAATATAATTAAAATAATATGATGAATTTAAATTAAAAATAATTTAGTAAAAAAAAAAAAAAAAAACAGAAAAAGTAAAATTGAATTAACTGAGAAATTAAAAAAAAAGAAAAAAAATGTCTAAACATTGATATATGCAAACAATTATACCAAAAAAAGAAAAAAAAAAGACGAAAATGATAGCAAAATAATCATGATAGCTTGATTTCAAATGATAAAATAAAGAAAAAAAAGGAAAATTATCAAGAAGTAAATAAACTATTATAAATAAGTAAAAAAATGATAACTTAATTTAAAAAAAAAAAAGAAAAAAAAAGAATTGTTTTATCTTTGCTTCGTACATAAATTATCATAAATAAGAAGAAAAAGTTTGAAAAAAAAAAAAGAAAAGAAAAGCTTACTCCGTTTAATGATATATTACACGTACGAGGTGTTGATGGTGTAAGTGAACCGGATGATTGATAATTGCTCTGAAATAATCAGGAAGGAAATTTAAAAGGAAGAAAAAAAATTGAAATAGCTGAAAATGATGAAATAAAAAAAAAAAAACAAAAATCGATATTGGAATGAAATGAAATAAAATTGAATAAAGAATATATATTGCAATAAAAATGGAAGAGGAAAAAGATAAAATGTAAAGGATTATTGCAGCAAAGCTATGATTTTTTTTTTTTTTTTTTTTATTAAATATTTCAAATTAATTAAAAGGAAAGAAATAGCTTTATGATTTTATAAAAATTTTATTTTTAATTTTTTCTTAAACAAACAAACAAACAATTATTGTGTAAACAAACAATTATGTATTACAAATTTAAAATGACGAATAATAATTCTATGATGATAAATTGTGGAATAAATATAAAATATGATGAAGATATTAATTAAAATATTATAACATGAAATAAATTTCACAGTAATCGAATAAATTATGATAAGAATTGAAATTGGAAATTAAAAAAAATAAATATTTTTGAAGAAATTTTAAAATAATATTATATATACAAATAAACAATCATTAGCTTTTAACGGATAAATATAATTTCTCAATTATGCACAAATTAAAAGAATGCATTTTAAAAGATTTTTCTTCTAAATTTGAGAAAAGAAAAAGAAAAACTGGTTTCAAAGGATGAAAATAAATTTTAAGAAAACAAAACTTTTAAAAAAAAATTTTTATAAAATAAATGGCTTTAGGGAATACATACAGTAATAGGCGTATCTAGCAAAATTGTTGAAAAAATGATGCAATTTTTGCTTATAATCGAAAAATTAAATTTATTAATTTTTACATAAATTAAAAAGTTGCTAGAAATAAAAGAACAAAATTAAAACCTGTAATTGTTGTCGACGATATTCGAATGCACCAAGCCAGATAGTTTCTTGACTGGATGTATATGAAGTTATCTGAAATTTGAAATCATAAATCATTTAATTTAATCAAAAAAAAAAAAAAATAAAGAAAAAAGGAATTCTTATTATTTGTAAAATCAATTCTTTCGTGCATTAAAATATTCCAATTTTATGCAAATAATTTTTATCATTCAATAATATATTAGAAAAAAATTCTATAAAAATATAATAAAAGATGTTTTATTAAAATAAATTTATAAGCCAATTATTTATATTTGTTTTAAAGGCCAAAATAAAAAGCATAAAGAAAAAAGTTTTTCATAATTTTTTGTTATATTTTTTGTTCTTTCTTATGTCTATATGATAAGTTGCGATTAATTAAATATTAACATTTTTATATTGAAATATTTACGAAAATAAAAATCGATATGCACTAAAACAATTTTTGAAAAATATGAACGAATTCTCTCTAAATCGATCAATAACAGGAAGAATTAAGTTCTAAATATCGATAAAACAAAATGTGGAATTTTTTATATGTGTTAAAGAATTAATTAACGAATTAATTAATTATAAATTTTGTCAAAAATATAATAAACATTAACAATTGTAAAACATTAACCTTTATATATATATATATATATATAAATTATTTTATAATTACTGTAATTGATTAAAATTGACAATTAGCGTTAATTAATTCTTCAACAAATATAAAAAATTCCACGTTGTGTTAATCGATATTTAGAACTTAATTCTTCTTGTTATTGATCGATTTATTTATATATATATATATATGTTGAAAAACTAAAATTAATTGATAAATTTAATTAATTATGATAAAAATTATAAAAATGAAAAACCCATAGAAAGATTGAATTTTCATCGAATAAAATCGTTTTTTTTTATAAATTATTATTTCTTTATTGAATATTTTCATCATACTGATTCAACGAATCATTCAGCAAATAAATCAGATTATCAACTGATCAAAATGTTAATTCATTGTGATAAATGCAAATTGTCGAATAAATCGTTGTATTTTCAGAATTTTTAATTAACATTAATATTATTAATTATATGATATGGGATATTGACAGATATACTTTCTTCTCTTCGTTAATCAAATAAGAAATCAAATAAGCAAGAAAATATTGAATATTAGATTAGATATAATATCCTAATAGCTTTTACTTCACTTTATCTAAGCTGAAAATATTGAAAAGAAATCAAATATTATGAATATAATTTTGTCACCAAAACATTACAGTTTTTCATTTCCTTCATCTTTCCTACTTAAGATCAAAGTTCAAATGGAAGATATTTTTTGCTCTAACAATAGCTGAACAATAAATTTCAAAACAAATTTTACAAAGTTTCTTTTGCAAAAGATAGAAAAAATTGCATGTAATCCTATATATTTTTTTTTTTTTTTAACCCATTTGTTTATATTTTGGCAAAAATATCACATTTTAATTATAAACTGTTATGCTATAATTTCTCACACCTTTTTAGAAGATTAGAAGAATCAATTTGAAAAGATTAAAAATCAAATTTGAAAATTATAGAAATGAATATATCATGAAAGCATTAAGGAATACATTCATTAAATTATTTATTAGAATAAAAAATTCTATGAAATATGTGAAATTTCATGACAAAATTGGTATAAAAGAAGCAATGAGAAAAAAATATGCGAAAAAAAAAATGAAAATTGCAGTAATCATTCTAAACCTATTTCTAACCTAATAAAAATTTAAGGATTTAATTATGATATTATAGTATTTTATCATTAATTTTGAATTAATGATCAGTGCCGAATTTAAATGTTGAAATTTAATAAACATTATAAGAAAGATAATAATGATCAGGGTAAACAAGTAAAAAAAATCAATAATATCAAAAAATCAATAATATTATTGTTCTTATAAAATAAAAAACTAATAATCAATTAAGTATAGGAGAGAATTTATTCGATGCATAATATAAAATTATGTTTTAAAATTGTGTATTAATAAAATTTAATATAAATATTGGTGGGAATACTAAAATTTAAATTTTAATTTATGAATAATCAAAAATGAGCACTTTTTTTTTCAAAAGTAAGATCAAATCTTTTTTTTTTATCTCTATTGATAAAGATATATGAAAATTCATATTCTTATTTATATGATCAAGAAAATACTTTTTATCGGAAAATTATCGATTTCTTTAATTTTGTATGAAAAATTATTGGTAGTTATGTATTAAAAAACTTAAGGATTTAATCACTATAATATAGTAATTTATTAGCAACTTTAAATCAATGAATCAATGCCAAATTTTATTAGCAAAATGCTGAAATTTAATAATGATTTGTAGCTAAATTAACGAGAAAGACAATTTTCCGATAAAAATTATTCCATTGATCGTGTAAATAAGAATATGCATTTTATATTTTTAGAATATAATATAGTTGTATCACTTTTTGAATATTTATTTTAGCATTTCTCATTCTGATAATGCAAATGTCAAGTTGACATTTAGCCGTATTATTGTCACATTCAATGAAACTTTAATTTTCATCTAAAAGAGTTGTATTTTTCAAGAAAAATATAAGCTTATTTGTAATGAGAAATATTAAATTTGAAAATTGCTCATACAAATTCTATGCATTTTGAATATGATTGAAAAATGTTTGAAGAAATGATTGAGACGAGAGAAAAATTTTTAGAATTTAAGCTTAAACTTTGAATTCAAATTTAGCGATGCGAAATTTCAAGTTATGAAGTTGGTTTCCTCTTTAAAAATTTATTGCTTATTCATTTGCATTCATTACTAAATTCTTCATTGTCACTCTGAAACCTTCAATGAAAGTTTCAATGAATAAAGGAAATTTCTTCGCTTCATTTACTCCATCTATTTATAAACATTTTGAAATTTGATAAAATTCCTTTTTTACTTTTCCATCCTCTCAATCATATGATCAAATAAGGCCAAGAAGGAATCGAACTGAATGAATCCTCATATCTAAGAATTTGAACACAGAAAGCAAGATTTTACTTTTTTTTTAGCCTAATCCTCATGACTAAGAGTTGAGCACTTGTTTAGCCTAATTTTTATGGCTTAGCCTAAGCATAGCAAGTAAGATTCTCATTCAATTTGGTGTCTATACAGTTTGATACAGCAAACGAAATTCTATCTTATTTAGCTTAATTCTTATGACCAAGGAATCCTATCTTATTTAGCTTAATCCTTATGGCCAAGTCTGAATATAGCAAGTACGATTCTCGTTCAACCTGGTCTAGTACAATTTAATAATTTAATTTAATGTTCTAGTACAATTTAATAGCAAGCAAGATTCTGTCCCATTTAGCCTAGTCCAAAGTTTCCATCTCATTCGTCAATACATCACTTCTGATTTTCCATTCATTTCAAAAATTTTCATTGAATTTTAAATGCCTATTCAATGAAATTTTTGGAATGATTGAAAAGAAGTCGAAGAAATTATGCAAATTTCACGATATTTTTCAACTATTTAAATAAATTAACAAACTATTCCATTTTGATTATTTTAATTACAACATACATAAAAAATTGGTTTTGAAATAAGCAATTTATCAGTTTTGTTTCATAAAATTATAGCTTGGACAAATGTTTTTAAAATTTTTTAAATTGAATGGCACTAAAAAGAAAAGAAAGGAAAAAAAGAAAAAAGAAGAGAGAGTGATTTGAAAATTGGAAATTTGAAAAATAAAAATTTCTGCATTCTCTTCAAAAAAAAAAAAAAAAAAAAAAAAAAAAAAAAACATCCAATATATAATTTATCTTCAGGAAAATGATCTATGCATACATATACATATGCATATAATTTTGAAAATTTTTCATTTAATTTGAATAAATAGAATAAGGATGGAATCGGATCCATACTAAAGTAAATTTTCATTAATTCTAATTAATTAAAGCATTTAAATAAAATAAATGAAAAATTTAATTTAAAAAAAAAACAAAATACGTTAAAAACATAAATCATATTAGTTTCTTTTATTATTTTACTTATGCTACTTTTCATTTCACCAATCCTTACTAGCAATAAATCAAATATTAATGAAATAATTTTATCATTAATAATAGGGATAACATTTCTGTTTAATTAATTCTTTTACAAATTTAATTTTTTTTTTTTTAAATCAATGATTAAAAAAAAAAAAAAAAATTGCGGTTCGCAAATTAAAAAAGAGAATAATATTTGCTGTTAAAGAAGAAAAGTGATAAGGATTAATTTCAAATTTTAGCATAATAAAAAATTATAACGCTAAATGTCATAGCTATCATTTATTGTGCAGTGGAATGCAGGTAAAATAAAAATCTGCAACAAAAATTTATGAAAGTTGCAAATTCAGCATGCAGCATGCAACTGAATGAATTTTTATATTACTATTACTAGTAATTAATTATGATTGTTACAATAATTAGTAATAGAATTGAAATTTTATCTTTAAAGAATTATTTTAATCTTATCATTTCTTTTTTTCTGTTCTTTTTTTTTTTTTACTAAATGAATAATGTCTCTCTTTTTGAATAATAATTTGAATAATTGAATTTTTTTTAAAGCTTATTTTTAAAGAAAGAGTAAAAATTTGCTTACTTGTTTTCGATGACGTCGACGTGATCGTGGCGAACTCCCTTTTGCAAGTACACGTTCACTACGTGAAATGAGCGGTGAATGACTATTTAATCCATTACCACACTGCAAAAAAAAAAAAATAATAATAATAATAATGCTGGAAAGATTCTTTTTTGGAATCAAGAAAGCAAATAAGCAAACAATATAAAAGCCGAAATTAGGCTAAAGCCTTAACTAGACCAATTTTAGCCAAGTCTATGTCCCATTTTTGAAACTTTCATATCAAAAAATGCCAATTTATGCTCTTTTGCAATCAAAATTATCATTCATCATACTTATTTAAAAGATTACAAAGTACACACTATCATCTCTCCTTCACAATTGATTTCATCATTTCAAACCTATTAAACTTGTCCCTTTTCCTCTCTTCCCTTCTTGGCTCATTTTGATAATTTTTTTCACTCTCTTTTTAGTGTTTTCCTTTTCCTTTTTTTTTTTTTTTTAAATTATTTCAAAAAAAGAAACTTCGCATTATCGAAGATTCAAAAAATTAAGAAAAGTTTCACTTCGATGATTACCGCCGTTAATTAGTGACAATTATCATATCGGTCATCACAAAAAAGCTAAAAAAATTTGTCTTCTCTAAGATGATAAAGAAAGAAAAGAGAAAGAATAATTAATTGTTACAGAATGATTAATTAATCATTAATTATTCTAAATTTTCATTCAAAAATTTTGGATCTTAACTTTTAAATATAGAAAAATTTCGAATAATAGTGATTCTTTGCCAGATTTTCTAAAAAAAAAAAAAAAAAAAAAAAAAAAAAAAAAAAACAAAAAAACAGTTTCTTTTGAATTCCTGTTCACTCCCTTCACATAAACAATAAACTCTCAGCTTCATAAAAAAAAAAAAAGGGAAAATTGAAAATTTGAAAATAATCTTGAACAAATAATAGAAATTTCAGCAATCAGATATCTAAATCTCTTATTTGTTTTTCAATTTTGGACCTAATAAAATCATCAAACAATTATTCCGTTCAATTAAGAAAATTTATTCGTTTTGCTTTACTGGTTTAAATGCACTCGCATATCATATCGATAATCATTCTTACGATTCAATTCTATAATCAATTAAAATTTACTTGAAAAACTTGCAATAACAACTTTTGAAAACGGATTAAATTTACATTGTGTATATTGGTATAAATAGTAAATCCTAATCCGTAAATCTTTGCAAATTTAATCATTTCAAATTAACTGCTTTATATCCGGAAGAAATGGATGGATTTTTCCGGTAAATGAAAATCTTATCAACAAATGACCTATTTGATATAAATTAGATTAGTCATTTTGATTCATTCATTTTTCATTTAATAGATATTTTTAATAATTGAGAATGAATGATGTGAAAAATGAGGAATGAGCAAATTCTCGAGAATTTGATCACTTTATTCGCTTATCTACTTTCTTCTTATTGCTAAATTTATCTCATTAAACGATTAGCAGTTTTTCATTTCTTTTTTTTTTTTATTAAAAATAAAAATAAAGATTAAGCATATAGAAATTTCAAGATTACGATAGATAGATAGATTGTTGAGAGATTTTTCAGTTTTATATAAACGTTAAGCAAAAAATATTGATTGATAATATTTGGAGATCAATCAAATTATATTTTTAATGAAATGAATATCTATGAAAATATAAAATGGATGAATTAAAAATTAAAAATTAAACATATTTATACTAGCTTCAAACACGTAATTTAGACGTTGATCACGTACACGTATTAGTGAATAAAGAGAAAGACGATTTATAAATACGTCTGATGAGAGAGAGAGAAAAAAAAAAGTAATAATTATGATTGAAGCTGTGAAAGTTTGTTTTTTCCCCCATTAATTTGTAATTAAATAAGAGGAAGAGAAGAGAGAGAGAGAGAGAGAGAGGATGAGAGGGAGGGAGAGAGAGAGAGAGAGAATTAGTTAAAAAATGTAATTTATAATTCAAACATTGCTGAAGAGAAAGCTTCACTATCAACAACATTACTAAGCTAATTTATTCACAAATGAAGCATTTACCTTTTCTAAGTAATATTAATGGTTCATTTAATATTAGCAACAAATTATGAAATTACACATTATGTAGGCCTATAATGGAGACAAATAAATCAATAAATGAGTGAACATTGACATTTTAGATCCATAGAATTTGAAACAAAAAAAAAATCAAAATCAAAATATAAAATACAAAATACGAAATTTGAAATCGAAAAATTTGATGAAAAAAAAAAAAAAAGAATATTAAACCTCTTCAATAGGTATTGGTTTTGCAATGCCTAATCGTACTAGGCCATCAGGAGTTGATTTTAGGACAGCAACTGCATGTTCCAATGTGCTATTTGATAGATCTTCATCATTCACGAACATCAACCTATCACCTGGAATTATACGACCATCTGCTTGTGCTAGGCCACCTGGTACCAATGATCGTACCACTATCACAGACTGTTCTGGATGTAACGGATCCTAAAATGAAAATATGAGAAATTATAAAGTTAAGTTGAAAAAATTTGAAATTACTCAAAATTGACATATTTTGAGGGAATTTTTTCGTCAGAAAAATTTGCTAAACTTTCATTTCTAATTCGAAATAATGTTAATTCAACAAAAAAAAAAAAAAAAAAAAAAAAAAAAAAAAAAAAAAAAAAAAAAAAAAAAAAAAGAAAAGAAAATGCTAACTTGATAGTCGACAATTGAAAATCCAAGACCACGACTATCCTTCATCAATTGTACGATTGTTGGAACACATCGCCAAATAGCTAATCCATTGAAGAGTTGTAATGATCGAGATCGTAAACGTCGTGAGACCTGAAATAAACTTATCGATGATACAAAAGAGACATGAAATAATCGCGGAATAATGAACAAATCAATTTTACGGAAAATATTTTTTTTTTTCTTTTTAACAACATCTTATATGCTTATTTTAGCGCGCTAAATTTTGTAAATTAAAATTTGTATAATGATTAAAATCTTGAAATTATTACAAAATTTAAATTTTTAATTTAAAATTTGTTAAAAATACTTGTTCTAAGACAGCTATCGTTGAATCCAAAAATTTTGTTATACAAGTATCCGATTTAGCCTGAAATTTTTGATAAATCTATTTCAATTTAATGAATAATTGTCATGCATTAGAATTTTCATGCGTCATCTTCTTTCAATAATTCGAAAATAATAAATTTCGTGATGCCGGAAAATCTCTTTTTTCAATTTCGAAAACAGAATAATGAATATGAATGCCTTTTAGCTATAAAACCGTTAAATTTGAAAATTATGAGAAATGAAATTGAGTGGAAAAGTAGAATTTAGAAATTCTGAAAAAAAAAAAAAACGGATTAATTTTGTTTTGAACATCTACAAAATCGAAAAAAAAAAGAAAAAAAAGAATATTATTGCCAACTTTATGCAACAAAAAATACGAAATAAAATAAATGACTTTAATGTTTGATGAAAATTATGCATAAATTATTAGTTTGAAACTAATGAAGGAATGTAATGAAAAATTAATTAAAATTAATAAAACAGAAAAATTGTTTGAATAATTTGATTTCGCGCAATTTCATTTTCAATGGATTAAATGAAGAAATGATAAATGAATCAATAAATCGATCGATGGCTATTATTCATAAAACTATGATAATTAAAAAGATATGTGCATAATTATGGGTCATAGCAATAACTAAGCTAACCTTAACAAGACGATCATCTGTGGAAGCTAATAAAGGATAGGCAATTGGAAGGCCTTCTTCAGGCCTTGGCATGAATACATTCACAGTTTGAACTTTCCTTGCTACCGTAAGCCTAACTCGTTGTGATGTGGATGCAGCCTTACTTAAGGCTTGTCTTACGGTAACATGTGATTCACCGTACAGTACCACATCGTTAGCCTATAAATTTTTGCATAAAATTCAATCTTTTGATCAATTTATTCGATAGATAAAGATCAAAAATTATAATTTGAGAAGTAAAGAATGAAAGAAATGAGTAGTAAAAGAAATTTTCAACGTTGCATATTATTTTCGTCGGAAAAAAAAAAGTGCTAATAACGATTATAGGAATGATTAAAAAAAAAAAAAAAAAAAAAGAAAATCTTACCTGTAATAATTCATCACCTGAACGAAGTGCATTCGAGAAAGCAGCTGGCCCACCAGGCCTAAGTGAATCGATGTAATGATGTGGACAAAGTTGGGTACCATTTAAAATATCAACTGTACCTTCTAGTGAAATACCTAAACCACCATCGTCACAGTTATCCGGGATCAAATCCACGCTGATCACTTCAAAATCAGAACCAAGTCGATGCTTCCAATCTGCTACTACATCACGTAACATATTCTGAACATCCATCATTTGATTTGCTGCTGCTGCTTCCTGTATTGAAATTAAGAAATGAAAACATTGTAATCAATTATTTGAATTATAGAATTAAGAATAGATAACTTAAATTTTAGCTTATTTTTAAATATATATATTAAAAAAAAAAAAAAAATTAATACTGATTTGAAGGAATTTTTAGATTGTTACTTTTAAATATTAGACTAGAAAAAAAAAATAAAAACAAGATTAGTGGATTTGGTCATCAGATAACCTTTAACATATTCGGTCAGCTTGAATAACGTTAATAAAATTTTTCAGTTTCAAATAAGAAAATTAAGCAATTGAAGTAATAAATAACATTAATGAATATGTAAACGATTGAAACATATTTATCTTTTTGCTATTTTATATTATCCTTTCATTTGATTAATTTTTTTTAAATTGTTTTTCGTAAGAAAATTAGAAAAATAATTTCAATTATTTCATTGATCAGCTAATTGATTAGCTTCCATGTATTGTCTCAAATGAACGATTAAACAAATTAAAATAATAAATAGTAATGAAAATAATGATGATAAGAATTAGAGTAGGATAAAAATAATTATAATTAATTAATGAAAGGTGATGAAATTACCTGTTTTTGGAGCATTGTAAGGCATTCAGCTTGTGGTGAATCAGGCAGAAAACGAATTAATTTAATTTTTACTCTTGTTCCACTACCTAGTAATGTCCGTATTGATTCACTATGATTTAAACCTTCCAGAGATTTATCATTTACCTGCAAAAAGTGATTGGATAAACGTCATGAAACTGATCAAAATGATATTTTCTCCTATCAGTAAAAAACTAATCAAAATGATATCACCTCTTAACAATCAAAAATATCACTGCTCTTATTTGAATATTTAAATGATTAAAATTTAACAAAGCCAACGAAGATGTACAAAGAGAGCGAAATATGATATAACATTTAAGAATCAATTGATGGTTTAAAGTATTATTATTATCAGTCAATCCATTCATTTAATGTTTGACTTTCAAACATTATTAAAGTTTAATAGTTATGATTGTTGAAGGTCAATGATTAAATGATTTCCATTTGATTTTTTTTTAATTTTTTCCAATACAATTAATTAAATGAATCGTAGGTTTTTATATTTCTTTAAAAAATTTCCTTTTTTAAAAACCAAAATATAATCTTAATGGAAGAACATTTTATGTGACTTCGGAAACCTTTTGAAAAATGAATTTTTGCGTTTTTAAATTTCTTTTAAAAAAGTGAAAGCTCATTGCTTATGATAACAATTTTTTGAACATATTGAAGCATACGTAATTAAAGAAATAACAATTTATAGGTAGAAAGATGGAAAATTTTGCTCAATTAATTAATTTCATTAACAAGTTGCTAAGTTTAGTTACAAAAAAATGTAACCCTTTTTTTTGACATGTAAAATTTAATATTGTATTATCAACATTTGTGCATAAAATATGAATTATTGATTGATCTTAAGAAAGAAAAATTTTACAATATAAAAAAGTTTATCTAGTTCATATTTTGATTTAAAATCTTTTTCTCTATTATTTTGTCAAATAATTCATAAATATTTGTCGAATTCGATTAAATTAAAAAAAAATAGAACTGAAAATATAAAAATTTTCGAGAAAACTTAATTAATTAATTAATATCAACGGAAAATTCCATAGCATAAGAATGCCACTTTTTTCGACATATAAAAATTATCGTATGAAATTTGATTTGTTACTGATTTTTTTTTTTCTCTTTTATTACCTTTATCATATCTTAAATGGTAAATCGAAAATGGAGATTTTTTTTTTTCTTTTAATCCAATGATATAAATTTAACACCAAGACTTATCTGTCCTTAAAAATTTAGTAGAATTGAACTGATAATAAAACAATGATCGATAAAATTGCTTATTAATAAAAAATTACAAGAAATAAAGTTAGACTATTAATTGAAATATAATAATATTTATCATAAATAGGCAAATTTTCGACTGCAATTACTACAAATAAGCAAATTAATATGGCAATTTAAAGTTTGAAAGAAGGGAAGTAAGGCGAAAGATGGAAAAGATAATTTTGATCCTTCTTTTTAATACAAAAATTATTAAATATTTTTTCTTTTCCTCTCTTGAAGTCTTTAAATGATTGTTTTAGACTTCTGGTCGATATAATTCCATTTAAAAAATTAAAAAAAAAAAAAAAAAACTAAATCAACAAATTTAGGCTATTTGATTGAACTCAAAAGCAGTCAAATTCTTGTCATATTCTTATTGATAGAAGCTGACAAATGTGTTTTTGAGATGTGTTAGCTTATTTATATTGGATAGGATTTTAAATTAGACCAAAGTTTAAAAACATTACTAAAAAGAGACTAACTGCCATTTCATCTAGTGTTTCGTCTAAATCCTTCTGATGATCATCAAATTGACAATGCTCTGTACATCTTCAATTTTATCATAGCTAAAGTCAAATTATAACAAATATTTCGAATCATTCTTTAATCTTACAATTTTACTCATTCTCACATTCAATATAATTATCAAATTTTAAAATTTCGAATTTTTTCATAAATCCTAAAAAAAAAAAAAAAAAAAAATCATCTTTCATTTAGATTAAAAAGAAAAGTTTGCTAATAAGCATTTGCATTAATTATTTCCAAAATTGATTTGCATAATATAATTGATTGAATATTATGCACATTTGATATATTAAAAGATAATCAAATTATTGCAATAAAATGAATGTACAATAATTTTAAGATGATTCAAATGTGAACGATAATAAAATTAACCGAAAAATATCAATCAAAAAGATTTATTATTACTTGTTTAATTGTTTTAATATTTAATACTTAATCGTTTCATTTAATTCCATTCAATATGATATCAAAATGAAATTGCGAAATTTAAAAAATATCACAATAATCGATTATAAATTTCCATTTTTCATTAATTCAACATTCTTTTCGTAAAATGCGAAGAAAAAGGGAGGGGAGGGGAAAAAAAAAAAAAGAAAAACGACAAATTTCCGAAAAATGCATCATCTTTTTATTGAAATAGTACTTAAAATGGAATTAATTTCCGCTTTTTAAAAGAAAGAAGATGATTTAAGAAAAATGAATGAAAACGATGAATTTATTATTTTTAAATTTTAAAATTAGGCCAATTTCTTGTTTATTCATCCACTTCGAATAAGCAAATTGAATTTTTTTTTGTTTTTGCTTTTTTTTCCAAAAGAAAAAAGAAAATGAAGAATACTTGTGATAACGATAGTATATATTACATTTAAAGATTGAAGAATGGAATAAAATTAAAATAAAAGCTTGCTTAAACATAAATCAATCATGGGGAAATTCATCGGAAAAGTGTGAAAGAAATGACTAAGCCGTTAGCTTTTAAATCAAGAATAATGTGAAGATCATAAATTATTTTCGAACATGATAAATGCATCAAATGAAGCAGAAAATTTCGATCGAAATTGTTGAAATAAATAAATAAGCAAAATTTGATAGAAAATTCCTACCTAGTTAATTTTTTCAAAATTTTATTTTTAAAAAATTTTTCTGCATTTATTTAATTCATTTGAATGAATGGAATAATGTGTTAACATTTTTGAAAAGAATGAAACTTGTCAAGTTTTATTGGCAAAAAAAAAAAAAAAAAAAGGAAAAAAAGAGTAATGAAAAAGAGATTTATTCAAATCAATAAACTTAAACAAATGGTAAAATATTTTAAAGATGTAATGGGCAAAAAAATTTTTATTAAAAAAAGAAGAAAAAAATAATAAAAAACGATCCAATTTTGTTAATTTTTTTTGGAATTTGTTTGATGCAAACACTTTTGAAAGAAATATTTAATTAATAAGGCAAACATACAAGAAAAAAAAAAGAAAAAAAAGAAAATGAAATATTCACCTCAAGAATGAGATCATTTAATTGTATCTTTCTGGAATGAAAAGCACTTGAATTAGGCACCAATGATTTCACGAAAACACCGTTTATTTCTTCTAAAATATATCATTTTTGCTACATAAATAGAAAATCAATCTGAAAGAAAAAAAAAAAAAACGAGAATTTTAAGCCAAAAAAGAATTTTAATATTAGATTTAACTATTATAATTAAAGGAAGCTATGAATGCATAGAAAAATCGTTTAAGAAAGTGAAATTTTTAATTATATTAAGAATTTTAGTATTAAATTTGATATCAATTAAATCATGCTATATATACATAGAAAACAGTCTAGAAAAGAATTTTTTTTTTCTTGAATTAGAAAAATTTGATACTAAATTTGATTATTATAATTAAGAAGTGCTTCAAAATTTGAAAATTATTTCAAAATTCAACAAAAATTTAGAAATCGAATAATTGCTACAAAATTATCATGATTTAGAAATCAATAATCTTATCCAAATTTTTTGAACGATTTTTTTTTTTTGTTGTAATCTGAAATCAAAAAAAATTTCAAATAATTGTAGGCTTTTTGAAAAGTGACAATATTAAAGATGAAATGCTTCAGATAATTCATAGAATTCAAAGTATAATTTAAATAGGATTTCAGAAAACTTACCATATCCTCAGGTAAGTTTCCTGAAATTAAAGATGCAATCATTTTAGAGAGAAATTGATGTTCTTGAAAGTTGATGAATTGTGATGTAAAGCGAACACAATGATACTGATGGTAGGCTTTTCTTAAGGACAAATAAACATTCATCCTGGCACCATTTTTATAGGCCTAGGCTAGACACAACAACTGCTGTCCTCTTTTGAAGGGCCTAACTCAATATTGGCTAGTTTTTTTCTTCTCTTTTATTATAAATTTCAGCTTTGCTTATTTTTTTAAGAAATGAGCCTATCAATTTACCCATTTGATGTCATTATCTTTTACATTTTGTTAGAAAGACCAAGAATTGAATCATAAAAAATAATGGATTATAATGCTTATTATAAAGTTTCATATTTCACATTATTATCAAAAAATAATCTTTGATGCTAATTAGTTCATTTCTATAAATTAGAACAAGAACAATGATCTATATACATTGATAAATGAAATTATTGTAATTGTTAATGGAAAAAAGATTTTTGAAATCTATTTGAGGAACTGAAATCGAGACATTCAATAAATTTCATTACATTAATATCATTTTAATTTTGTTTTGAAGGATTATAAACAACTAATTTTCTAATTTTCTTTGCAATTTATTAATAGAAATGTCTTAATTGTGCATAATAATTTTGATTATCTAACAATTTAAGTCATAATTTATTTTTAAAATTTTTGCATTTTATTTATATCTTACAATTAAGCTTCAAATACATTAGACTTAATTATTGGAAAAGAATTCATAGCCTGTTTTCTAATTAGACTTGAATTTTTGACCTAATTTTATTTAAATTCAATAAATGATATATAATCAAGTAAAGAGTGCTAAATTTCTTTAATTTATTCGTTTTTTTTTTATTTTATTTAGTAATTTCAATAAAATTTCAAAAATTTTATATTAGATAAAGTATAACTGAAAAGCAATCAAAAAAAAAAAAAAAAAAGAAAAAGAGAAAAAATGAACTTGCGAATAATTAAAAGCTATTGTTTGAGAATCAAAAAAAAAAAAATAAAGATAAAAAAAAGGGGGTATTTCATTAACATTAAAATTGAACAAACCTTTCTTATGAACATAACCAGCAATTGTAATTCCAAGTCCGAGAACAGGATCACGGCATAATTCAACTTCAATTGTTTCATACTTGTGAGGAATCCAATTTTCACGAACAAATATTGTTAACGCCTAAGCATTTAAAATATATTTGCTAAAAATAAACAAAAATTTCAAAAATTCAAAACATTCAATTATAATAAAATTTCTTCTTAACATAATGGTGCTCATTGTTTCATCGACTAATTGGCAATAAAATTGAGAAGATCAATTATGGACATTAATAATGATAATAATAATAATAATCAGCAATGAATCAGCAACTAAAAAGAAAAAAGAAAAAATTGTCATTTAAAAGTACCAAAAATATTCCAAACTTTCAAAATATTTAAATATTAAAGTTATAAACCATTTCTTGAAGTTCTCGAACTGATCGAGTACTGCGTGTTTCTGAAGCAATCGTTTTTGAAGGCACTTTTGGAATGGATTCATCTTGTTTTGTTGAGCACATTCATGAAAAATTTTTTAAAATTTACGTCTTACATTGGATGATGACAATAAGCAATAAAAGAATAGATTATCGCATAAGGGTTGGATGTTCAGAAAGTTTGGAAAAATGGTAATGACAGCTTTTCTAGATTGTTATGTTAGCGGATTTTTTCTTAGTTTTTTTTTTTTTTTTTTTTTTTAGCTTATCAAGCAAAAGATAGTAATAAAAAACTAAAAATTATAGAAATATTTTAAGAATAATTGAAAACGTATTACGAAATTAAAAATTTGAAAATAAGATGAAAAGAAATATTATAAAGTCAATTCATTTCTTTCATTCAAATTGTATTAAGGGTATAAATTATTCGATATAAAATTATAAGCAAAAAAAAAAAAAACTAAATCTAAATAAATCAAAAAGATTTTTGATTAAATTGAATTAAAATAAAATTCGGAATAACTTCATATCACCAAAAATTGGAAAATTAAATGAAATGGAATTGAGAATACTACCAACTGAAACCATATAACAGTCTATCTAATTTCACGAATCAATTTAAAAAAAAAAAAAAAAAAGAAAATTTATTAAAATCGGACATTGTATAGTTTACTTTGATACTTTAATTAGTGGCACGATTCGTCCATTGTTGAGAATGATATTAATTAGGCATATAAATCTCTTTCTCTTTCTATATATATATATTTTTAAGAATATGTTTATTTGAAGGACCATGAACCAATCATGGTAATACCGACTCAAGTTTATTAATTAATTTCAAACATTTCAAACTGAGAGTGATTTGATTATTATTAATCTGTAATGTGAAAATATCTAATTGTAAATTATCACCTATATCACTATCATTTGACTGAATTTTCATAGATACCTTCGCTGTTTTTCGATTCTGTTCCATCATTTGGCATTTGACCTGAATCTGTCAGTTCGATGACAGCAGAAACTGTTTGTGATGGACCAGGATCCTCAGCAGAAATACTGATAGATTTGTTTATCGTTGTTGCTCTATCATCATCACTGTTATTTTCATTAATTTTATTGTTATTTAAATTTTCGCAACCTTCAACATCTAACAAACTACTTCCACCGGGCATCAAAACGGTATGCTTCCGAATTTCTTCATCAAAACTTTCTCGACACAAAACATCACGTGTTGGCATCATCCAACAACCTGGAAAAATTATGAAAAATAAGTGTTGTATCATAGTTGCATCATAATCCATGTCTGCAAAGTTTTACAAATTACGATAAACAAAGCTTTCATATGCGACATATTGCTTGGTATTTTAAATTAAAAGATGAACGTTAAGATTTTTCATTTCTATCCTATTTGCAATTTTACCTGCATTCAATTTCAGATTTCTCAAATATTTCAGCATATTTCAAGAAATTATTTTCATACGAAACAAACTTTTTTCATTTAATTTACTGCAATTTGTTTCGAAAGCAAAATTTTATTCTTTCTTTAAAAGAAATGATAATAATTTAAAGGAATGAATAAAATTCAAATAAATGTAAAAAAAAAAACAGAAGTGATAAAAGTGAGAAAAAATAGTAAAAGTGTGAAATTTTTTTTCTAATTTGCAGAAAAAATTATTTTTTTTTTCTACAAATTTAATGAATCTAGTATTTCCGACAAACTGTCATGGACTGAATTTACAACTATGTCGAGAAAAATTGTTTAGACCAAACGCTACCACTAAAAAATCGATATTTACGAAAGGCAAATCGAAATGACAATTCCACTGAGGGCTCTGCTCTCCTTTAGTAAATTAAATTTGGAATTTCGAAACCTGCCTAAAGCATAAGAATGAATTCATTTGTGAACAAGAAGAAGCAAACGAATGAAAAAATTTAAAAATGGAATCTAATAAGAATAAATTTTAGAAAATTTCAGATAGACATACTGAAGGGTTTGCTATAAAAAATCAAAAGTTGCATAGGGCTAAAAGAATAAAAAGCATTATGAAACAGATTATTTTACTTCAAATTATCGATTTAAAATATGATAAAACAGTTCGATCTAATTCGTTGAACTTCAGTTTCTTAATTATATAGTCTTAAAAAAGATATCTGAAAAAAAAAAAAAAACTTTTTCATCACATTTTGTTCATCCTACTTTTAAATTCAATTATACCAATAGAAATATCAATAACATACAGATTTGGCAATTAAGCCAATCATTCATTGAATAATACCAAATTTTCCAAAATTTTAAATAAATCTTAAAATAAAAAAATAAATAAATAGCTGTAAAAGATTACAATATTTATAATACTTATAAATGTGCCAACTAAAAAAAAGTAAAGATAAAAAATTTTTATTGTTCGTCAATAATAACATTTTGGTAATTCATTTCCTGAATTTTCATTATATCATATGAAAAAAAAAAAAAAGGCGAAAAATTTTTTCCAATAATATCCAAAATGAACAATGTGAAATAACAAGAACAAAAAAAAA
The DNA here is from genome assembly GCA_028564675.1 of Onchocerca lupi. Lineage (NCBI taxonomy): Eukaryota > Metazoa > Nematoda > Chromadorea > Rhabditida > Onchocercidae > Onchocerca > Onchocerca lupi. Next base: position 121,551 of record JAOVVO010000017.1, on the reverse strand, counting down.
AAAAAAAAACGTTTTTGCTATTTCAAAAATTTTATCAACTTTTATTGCAGAAATGTTATTGATAATAATAAATGATGATAATAATAAAATGATCACAATGTTAATAATACTAACTTCACTAAAGATAATGAAGTGATATAATGAATTGGGAAAAGTAAGATGAATTCATCCCAAAATAATAAACTAAGTTATTACGTTGTTTTCTCGGGATAAATTTTCATAGCGACACAGCAATAGCAGCAGGTCGACAATTCAGTTGCTGTTCCATACGATCTTTACGAGCGACGAAGGAAAGAATAACCTAGCGATCAATTTACTTGGGAATTCTCTGATAGTTGCTCTTGACATAAAATCTTTTAAATTTATCTTATTATTCCCGTCCATTATAAAGCATAACTTATAAACGTTATTAGTTCAAATATTACAGTTTCATGAATAAATATTATTTAAATTTCAAAAATTAACTTAAATTTAAAAACTGTTGAGAATAATCAAACAATAATTTTTCCAAGTATTTATGACCTATTATTGGTCTCTCTTATCATAAAACATTTCTTTTGATAGTTTTTTTCATACTTTTTATAGTTTGAATCCAAATAATATTTATTTATTATTAGTTAAGATTTTCGATTTCTTCGAGATTTTAAAACCGAAATTATTTAATTTTTAGCATTGTTCAATATCTTCACCACAAGTATAATATTAAATGAATCAAAAACTGAAGTATACTTCAAGAAATATGGCAATTTGCGGATGATTTGTCAAATTCAAATCTAAAATGAATACTTCAAAACTGTGACAATGAAATTTCAAAATAAGAGAAAGAAAGGCAAAGGCTGACGATAAAAACGTCTAAGAAAAAAGAACATTTGTAATATTGAAAAAATTGCGTGAATTAGAATTGTAATAAATAGTAAAATATTAATTAAAATTTGAAGATATTTGTTACTCCAAAAAGAAGGATACTTGCTTAAGATTTGAATTTTATTAGCAAGAAATGCATGCAATAATATTTGTCGAATGAAAACTACACATTATTTCAAATTTTGTTTTTCTGAAAAAAAAAAATTATTTCAAGCTAAACACATAAATGGATGACATATACACAAATCATTCAAAGCAAAATGGATGGTTAAAAAATCAGCTTGATCCAATAAAGACTGTGGAAAAGTTTTTGTCATAGCAGGAAAATAAACTTGGGTAATATATAATGTCAATTGTTGAGTAGTGTCTAATTGAATATTACTCTATTATTTGGTCTGCAAAAAGAAGTGAAAAAAACAATTAATAATTTCTTTATTTTAATGCATTGGGGCAGGCGGTAATTTAATGAGAAGTATAAATTGTGTGATGACAGGAATGAATTTACTATGAAATTGCTTAGTTAATGAAAGAAAAAAAAAGAAAAAATCCAACATTTGTTAATTGTTTTTGTTATTAATAGTAGGATTGTCTTTAATTGAGAGGGAGAGAAGAAGGGAGTAAAATTCTGAAAAGTTAGAGAAGTGGAAAATTTTTAATTAAATAAATAAAAGAAGCAATGACTTATTTTTTCGTGACTTATTCGATTTAAAAAAAAAAAAATAACAAAGAATGGAAGAGTGATATTATTGAAAAGAGAGAGAGAAAAAAAAAGAGTTTATCAATATTAATCAATAGCATTTCGAAATTTAAAAAACAAAATTTTTCTTTAATTCTTAATAAAAAATTCTTACTTTCTGAATCTTTAGACCTATCAGAATAAAGTGCAGGCCTTCCGACTACTAATTCAACCATCACATCCTGTCGCCTAAGTAACATGGCTATTTGTTGAGGATTCATTCCATGAACACTGATTCCACGAATTTTCAATATATGATCACCTGGACATAAGCGTTTATCCTGAAAAAGACAACAAAATTGAATTAATTCAAATTGAATGATCATGAAAAAATTTTAAAAAAAAAAGTTAGAATAAAAATTTTATGAAAACAAAATATTAGGCGATATGAGTAGCATTTATTCGTATTTTATGATTATTCATTTATTTTTACCTTCATTTTTTGTAATCATTTAGTGTTATTGTTACAAAAAACCTTACTTCAACAGAGATTTTTATATTTTGAATGATAAAGGATGGCATTTTTAAGAAATATTTATGTTTTAGAAAAGACGAGGTACCGCAAAATTATTGAAAATATTTTATAAACAGAAAGAGAAGAAAAATAAAAAAAACTTTACATAAGCAAACATTTTTATGTTTTGGTTTTTTTTTTCTTCACAGAAAAAGAGGAAAAAAAAGCATGAGAAAATATGTTACTACTCTTCGAATCATGAATTAAAAACATGATTTTAGAAAAATTTTCAGCTTCATTATATTTAATTTCGATCCCTTGATTGTAATTTAAAAGTTGTTCCGAAAAAATTTCAAAATTTTAAATAAATTTTATGATAATTAAAAAAAAAAGATTACATAACATGATATTATGAATATTTTAGTCATCATTATTGTAATTTATCCGCTGAATGTTTTAGAATGTATCAGAGTTGAATAGAACTATTAGTTCGAGGTATTAGAATAATATAATTAATTAATTGAAGGATATATTTAGTAATATTGTACTGATAATTTAAATTTACTCCGTTGCATTAATTGTGGTACCAAAAATTTCTGTATTTTTATCTTCATAATCAAACCTTGGCAGCAACACTTCCAGGTAGAATCGTTTTAACAATGACACCACTTGAAGTACTACCAACAATACTAAAACCTAATCCAACACCTGGAATATTTGGAAGATGAATGATTTCCACTTGAGTCCAATCACTTCGCAGCTGCAATATGTTAAAACTTGTCATAATTTAATTTCGAAGGCTTTTCAAAGGCATTTGGGTCACTTGTCAACTGGAATATGAAACTTTCAATTTGAAAATTTGCCAAACAATTTCTAACTTTTCGCAAAGATATTATTAACAATAACACTATTTGGAATTATTTATTTAACATTTCAGACTATCCATGTTAAAAAAAAAAAAGAGAAGAAATTTGCTTTAATGATTATATAAATCAAAGTTTAATAAATGAAATTATTATTAAATAAGCGATGAGCAAATACGTTAGTTCATAATTAATTTCTTAGACTTATTTAAATTCAAAAAAACCAATTATTGGACTCAAATCAATTAATAATTACTTTGAATTATTTACTTGGAAAAGAAAACTATTTCATCAATTTAAAATTCTATCAAAATTCCAATTTTTTTAAAGAAATCTCATATTTCTCATCTCATTTCAATTCATCGAATGACATATTCTGTTATTATACAATAATAGAAATTAAGATGCAAAACATATAACGAAAGTGAGAAAATTTATTTAGTAATTCTGTGTAAATTTTTGCAGCAATAACACGTAGAAGCAGTAAAACTAAAACATACGACCATATGCGGTGAGTGACGCAATAATGTGACAATAATCGATGCAGAATTTTCTGATTCTTTACACGTTCCTTCGTCGCCAATATTTTCAATGAGATTTTCGTAACGATCAACTAATGTCGGAAAAGCAGATGATGATAAGGATGACGATGATGATGGTAATGATGACCATGACACCGCTGCAACTTTCTTAATATCAGATTTCCATATGGTTATTTGGCTAGGTACTTCACAAATATCATAATCTCTTTGAGCCAAGACTAAATCCGACGCAGTTGTCGATCTTCTTTCTCTTTTTCTTTGCTTTAATCTTCTGTTCCCAATAGTTTCCTGAATTTTTGCAATTTAACAAAAGTGATGACTTTGATTATTTTCTCTGTTTTTGCTAAAATTACTGTTGCTTATCCTTCTGATTGATTATCTTCTACATATTTGATTGTGTTGTATAAATTTATGGTAAGGCAGTGATTAGTCTTCGTCTCGAAAATTAATACCTATTTGTATCAAAGTTTTAGACAAATAAATTTGACTTTTTCAAAGTTTACAAACAAAAAATTATCGGATTAGATTTAACAGATAACTTCCATATATGATCGATTTCTTTTACTATTTTATGATGCAATGTTATAATCATTGATTGAAATTCAGATTATAAATTTTTTCATCTTTAATGCTGACAAAAATTCCCTAAAAATGTATAGTTATGCGGATTGATATTGATTTAAGTTACTTAAATTTAAAAAAAAAGAAATCAAATCGAATAAATGTTGACAATTTATTCATTCAGCATGCTAACACAGAATTCCTTTCTAATGAACAGACCTTGAGATATACGGCATTTGCTTTTATAAACAAAATAAGAGATAATTGGAATTGATAACTCCTCAGGGATTATAATTTTAAAAAGAGATGACATTATTCTGATAATCAAAGAAATATATGCAATTTTGTCTAAAACCTTTTCAAGAAGCAAAATAAAAGTTGAAATATTAGAGTTACACTTTTTAATGATCCTTTCAGAAAGGAAAATTTCTATAACAGTGTGAATGGATTGGATCAAACTGATAAAAATATAATTCAGTATAATTTTCTTTTATAAGATTTGGGATAAGTAAAAATGACAATGTATCGTATTGTTGATCACAAATTATTCAATTTCAAATTTAGTTTATTTCACCCGTCTCAATTAATTTATTTTTGCATCTTTCTTTTGTGTTCTATTTGCTTAAGTTTAATTTAGATAAATCAAATATATATTTTGCCAATTTATTCATAAAAATTTTTGAAAATAATTCTCAAATAATTACGCTATCATTTCGTGTGAAAGCATTTGAAAGACTAGACTGCGTATAAGATTTTTCAGTTGATGATAATGAATGAAGAAGATGCTGATTGATTGCTAAAATTTGATCACCAATACGAATCCGACCAGCAGATCTGTAAATATATGTTAATCTTATTAAATTTTTTTGTTAAATGTCATAACAATAAAAAAAACGATGGTATAAAAATAAACGAAACTGCTTTATTAGATATATTTTGAAATTTAAACAAATTTTGGAAGAAAAATATTTATCATCATTGCTGATAATAAAAATTGATAATCAAATGGACTAAACTAATGGTCGGAAGACGAATAAAAACTTACAAAAATATTTGGAAACAACTAAAAATGAAACTTTATAAACACTCCCAATTCATAACTAAATATTTATTAAATTCATCTGTTTATGTTAATTAGCAAAGAAATTGAATTATGAAAATATTTCGACTATTTTGTTCGAAGTATATGAAAATATTTACAATAATTATAGGATATCCTATGAAAATTAGAATGTGCATAAATTTTTCAAAAAATTATTCTTAATAATTGGATAGAAAATATTACGATAATTTCCGCAAGCTCCCGATCACTATTTCATAATTATTTTTTTATAATATGCTATGCATCTATCAATTTGAAATCTCACTGATTTCAAATTTTTGATCACTAAATAATCGATTATGCATTTAGTAACTTATTATGTAAATATGAGGATGAGTTCAATGGTAATTATAATTGACAAATTTCAACAATTATTTTCACCAAACATTCATATTAGTATAAATTTTAAATTATTTAGAGAGAAATATTAAGCATTATTTGTAGCATAAAATGATGTGACAAAATGGATGATATCTTCGCATTTTTTCCATTTGATGAGTCTAATAATAATGCTAAAATGAAGAGAGGCGAGGGATATTACCATATTAATTACTACATTCCTCATTTTGGGCTTATTATCCGATCGATATAACATTGAATGTATCACATAAAAAGTTTGATTTTTATGCAAAACTAATTGCTTGCTTTGCCGTATTCTCGTATCATTTTCCCACTCTCGATCGATTTCTTGCCCTGCTTATTCAGTGTTACGTACGCTTTAGTATAAAGTTCAATAGAGTTTCAAAAATCTTGCGACAAAATATTTGAGCAAAATTCTTTATCTAACAATTCATTGGGACATATTGGCGACGAATTATTTGTTTTTTCTTTGTCATATGAGTGATTGCAAATTGCACATTTGGAATATATTTTTCAAAAAATATGCAAAAAATTGCTAAAGCCTAAAGCTAGGCCAATTGGGACTTAGCAGTCTTTCTAATTTGTTTTAGTTAAACATTTTCCTATATGCTTGTTTATATATAGGTGCATATGCATAGGCCATGCGAATAAATGTCAAATCTATCCTTTATACAACTCATTCATTATCGATCACCACTTCGTTCTTAATTAAGACCAAGGAATGGCGAATATTCCGAATAAGGCCTTTCTCACATTTTTTCATCGTTCATTCATTTGTCAACCACTTCCAATAATATAATGCCATACGTAGGCGTATTTCATTAGAAATTACGACGATATTACTTTGCGATAAAGTTTCTTTTTCAAGAACTATACTAAGAAGATGTATGACATAGAAATTGAATAGAAATTATTTATTTCAATCGAAATCTATGATACATAATGTATCCTAAAGATAATTTATTATTTTTTCCACAATATCAATCAATCGTTTTAATAATAATATTTTCTAGTCGATAATATTAATGTAAATAAAAAAATTTTTATAAATATTGGAGACTTTCGCTATTCTCATAGGATCTATAAACAGGAAGATACAATGACAATTAGAATACGATGACAATTTTCTATGGCTATTTATTTTAACATCAAATTTTTAATATCTTTAATCTGGCATTACAACATTTGACTGAATTTATAAAATATAAGACAAAAAGAGGAAGAGAGAGGAAGGAAAAGAAAGAAAAGGAAATACAGAAAAGAAAAAAAGATAAATAAAAGAATTTTAGTCAAAATTTTTAATTTCATTAACAAATCAGTAATTGATACTTTCAAAGACAGGCAAAAAAAAAGTTGGAATTCCCCAGGTAATTGCAGTTACAATGAATCCCCTGAAAGATTTGGTAATTAGGCTGAAGTTAGTTAGTTTTATTGATAATATTGGTATCATCAATGATTGAAAATGATGATAAGCAATGCATAAATAGTTATTAATAAGAAAAATGCATTACATATGTTAAAATTGTATATTCTAATTAATGCCGAAATTTGAATCCCTCATATCATTGGAATAAGTAGTAAAGAATCGATCTTTGAAAAATACTCCCATCTAAAATTATTGATGGAGTGATCTTAAAAGATCAGTTCTTCATCATTAATAACTTGATGGAAAATAAAAGTTAAATAAAAAAATCAAATAATAAAACCAAAAGAATGCAAACATTTTCCAAAGAAATGGAGAGTTGAAGGTTAACTGTTAGTTTTTTTTTTTCTTTTTTTCTTGTTAGTCATTCAACAATCCCAAATAATAAACGAGAAAAAAATATAGATATTTTTTATTGGTTTTTTTTCAATGTTTCGTTTATATATACTTACTTATTTATAGTTTATTAAATGTCCGAAGACTTTTTAGAATTACAAAATCACCAAAATGTTTATATATATTTACTTATTTTTAGTTTATTTGATGTTCGAAGACTTTTTAGAATTACAAAATCACCAAACCCACTTTTTTTCTATTTTTTGTTTTCTAACTTTTTTTTTTTTATTATTTTAAAGTATTCCGAGGGATATTAAAATTTTTAATAGATTTCAGAAATGATTATCCTTGTTGAAATAATCGAAATATTTCATAAAATATAAATATGATGAAATAATCAGGAATTTTTAAGTGATGGAAATATCTTGATATAACCGAGCTGTTGATTTTTATTTAGTTAAAATATTGTAAATTTTGTCCTACTATGGTGACATGGAGTAAACGAACTCTCTTTGCGCTATATAGATATGTTGTAAATTATGCTATAGCTGACAAATATGAAACAAACTTCACTATATGAAGAATTAGGATCAACCAGAGATTCAATGTAAAACGAGACGATTGGAACGATCAGAACTATCAGATCGAACAAAAACTCTCATCGGCAACTCGACAAGCAGAGCGCTTCAACTTTGTTTCCATCCAATATCTCACATATATATTCATCAGATCCTTACCAATTCTAACTCCAATCAAACTCCTACTATCAACAATAAAGAAGAACTATGCAAAATCCAACTTTCTCGTGATATTCTAAAACAGTTGTCTTGTAACATATACCATTCAATAAATTCTTCATCTATATAAATAAAAATGTAAATGCTACCTGTTACTCCGAACGGATCTTCGGAAGCTCTCCACCGACTCTTTTCAAATTTTGATACAACTTTGTAGTCCATTAGATCATTATTTTTATATATACGTACTTCCTTTTTTCCACACGTCACGCCCAATAAACCACGCCCCAACCTATTTTTAGTTGTGACAACTAAAAATAGGCTGGGGCGTGGTTTATTGACACCGTCTTCCTTTCTTTCTCTCACCCTCCCTCTACCTACCATCTCTCTCTCTCTCTCTTTCTTTTTTTTAATAATAATAGTAATGATAAGAATAGTAATAATAATAATATCAATAATAAATAATAAACATTAACAATTAATAATAAATAGTAATAAATAATAAAAAATAATAATGATAATAAATAATGGTATAGAAGTCAGAGAAGTAAATATTAGAAGTCAAAGAGATAATCCATAAATTTCTTGAAAGAAACACTTCATTATACATTATCATGATCTCGACATTTGTGGGATGCAACTACATTCCCCACAAATCAAAAAATAAACGAATTAAATCCCTCACAAAGCAAAAAACAAACGAAAAGCTTGAATTATTCGACTTATTTTTTTGAAAAAAATTTGCCTATTCGAATGCAACGCGTATGAAAATTTCAAATCAATCAATGAATATATAAAAACATGCGGGTATTTGAATGCAACGTTTTGTCAAAATTTCAAAACAATAGGTTACATATTTTCCGATATCTACGATTATGAATTAATTTAGATAAGGTACATGTTTAAGAACTTTCGGAAGTTTAAGATTTTAAACAAACGAACATTACATTTTTATTTAGATAGATTAGCTGGAGCCGGACATGCGAATGTGGCTCCCATAGATTAGCTGAATCGGTCAAGCGGACTATGGGGGGTCGACTAGTAAAAAATAAAAATCTTTTCAACTATTATTATCTGTGCTGCTCATCGAACAAACAAAACTTTCACGCAGTTCTAGCCGCTAAATATTAGAAATAACAGAATAATGCTTGTTAATTGTCTAACAGTTAATAAACAAGAATACTCTATTATAATATTTTAGCATATTGTCCAATATTTTCTTAGATGAATAGCCAGGATTTTAATGCAAAAATGGACAATAAATTTATCGCTGCTCCTTTCAAATGAAAATATATATTAGAAAGGATCATGACTCGAAATTAAACGTTATGCAACTTTAATAAATCTTCCAAGTCAGACTTAAGCAATTTAAGATTCTGATGAGGTTAATGCCTACACATTTACTTTACAATTCCATTATTTAACGAATTATTAGAATGCTATAAAATTATAGAATTTAATGTCGAAACAATTAATCTTAACAATGATATCCTGGGATTAATCATATCACAGTACATGTGTTATTTTTGAATAATTCAGAATTACAAAGATAATTCATGACTTCGAATTTATGATATTGTTTAACTAAATGAATATGCAGATATCGATGATAATAGCATCAAGCATTCATTAATCAATATAACAAATCATAATTCATTTAGATTTGTAGCTTCAATTTATTCATAAATTAATAATATCATCGAAAAAATTCGGTAAATTTGATTAAAATCCGAAATGCAATTGTGCTCTTATTAAAAGAGAAAAGATTAACCTTTAACTTTGATTTTAGCAAATTTTTATATAACAACAAACAATGAAAAATTTTTTTAATGAAATTTTTCTAGATGAAATCGTCTTCTATTATTGCAAATCTTATTTTTTCGCGAGACGCTAGGTCTTCCCTGTAATCATTTTGGGATATCCTTTGTGATTGAGTGGAGCTGGAATTGCACCTGCTTTGGTTATAAAGTCATGACATAAATCATTTAACTCATTAGTTGTTATTCCTATCTTTACATATGGTACAGTAAAATCAAGAGCTGATTTAATTGTGTGAATAACATTAGCTATTAAGCAAATGTCATCATCAATGAATAATAGCATAAAATACTGTTAAATTTCTAAAGCTTTGAAGAAGACATTTTTGAAAAAATTCCTACAAAAGGAAATGAAATCAGAGGATTCAAAACTGAAGTCCAAAATGAAGCTGTTTGGGATTTGAAAGTTAAGCATACAAAAACTTATGAATGCTATCAATAATTTTGTTCATCAATAAGCCATCATTTTAATATCACAAAAATATAAATTCGTACTTTGATAAACTTTTAACATTGAATTTTTCAGCAATTTCCATAGATTTCATTATCTTAAAAAAAAAAAAAAAAAATTTCAAAATTCTAAGCTTTTGCTAGTAAAATAATGTGCCAAGTAAAATGAAAAATTGATGAAGAGTTCAAATGGATTGAAAGCTAAACAAAATTAATGAAAGAAAGTTAAAGTGCAGTAGATTTTGACATGACCATAATTTGATTTCATTTTTTTCTTTTCTTTTTTTTTTTTTTTTCTTGAATCGATTTGATTTTGTTGCTTTACTTAAATTAAATCAAAATTTCGTCCTCATGAGATTAAAAAGTCAAAAACAAAAATAATTTATGAGTGCTATCTTCGAAAATTTTCAAAATTTCAAAAAGCTTTGAAATTTCCATCATTTCAATAATTTATTTGTTCAAGTCATAAATTGACAAATGTGCTCAGGTTTAAAAAATTCTTATACTTACTTCGTTTTTATATCTTCTGGCCCAATAATAATTAGACGCTTTCCACTTTCATTAGGTTTAACTACCAAGTCACGTATTTCTTGCGATTGTTGCTCGACAAAGACAAGTTTCTAAAAAAATTTGGAAAACACTAAACCGATGAAAAGTAAATAGTCTTTCAGATATTCTGTATACAATACAGAATATCTGAAAGTTTATTTATTTACTTTATTTATTTCCTCATTCTCTCTCTGCTGTGGTAAATTTTGGGTAAATTAGTTAAAAACGTTGACAAATGAAGTAATCAAATAGATAGCTGTAAATAAAAAGAATCTTCTGAATACCGTAATGCCAGAAATATGAAGAAATATATGTAGGTGCATAAAACATCTATGAATTTTGAATAAAGAGGAAGTATAGTATAAATAAATTTAAGATTAAAATTTGAAATAGGGATACCTCTGTAGATTTCACATGAGGTAATAATGTAGTTTCCAAATATTTGAGAAGATTATGAAATTTTGGATTCGATTTTAATGCATTGTCAACTGCAATTTAAATCGATAAAACGTAAGTCATCATGGGAAAATGGAAAGAAAAGTGTGTTAACTTGTCGAAATGCGACAAATGCGCTTTTAAGAAATATGCTTCAGGGAAAATTTAGTGATGACAAATGTATAAACACAGCAATAAAACTTAAAATTCTCCATAAAGTAATTGAAAAATTAAATTTAACCTGAAATCTTCACTTTGTGTAATTTTAAAGATGATGATGCAATTCGACAAGTTGGAGATGTACGATTAGCTTGTCTAGGAAGCGAATCAGATAAATTCTGCAAAAATATATTTGCAAGAAATTAAAATTAATATAATAAATGTGGCAAAGATATATTGAATAACAATGCAAAAAATACATAAATATGTAATTCCGATGTTGCTGAATTTCCTAAAAAAAAAATTAAAATTCTCTCGGGGAATTAAATTTCATATATATAATGAAATTTTAAAAGAAAAATGGAAAAAGTTTTTTAGTTAAATTAATTAATTAATCAATTTATTTTATTTATTTTTGTTGCTCTCCACATTTAAAAAAAAAAAAAAAAAAAAAGGGAATTGTCTGTTAATCTGTCTCTACGTTAGATAATTAGTAGGATAATTCATTATATAGTCGTTGGCTGTACATAAACTTTATCAGCCAAGAAAAAAAAATAATTAATCAATTAAGGGTTAGAACCAAAAATAAAAAAAAAAAATTTCCTCTAAAATTCTTTTTTTTTTCGCTCATTAAGTTTTAATTAAGTTCTATATCTTATACCTTGAAATTTCGTTTTATTTTCATAATTTTCAGTTTTTTATAGTAATTTTTTTTTCCAAGACATCCTCCAGAATCAAAAACTAAATTCATAAGACATTGTTTGTGCAAAAAAAAAAGAAAAAAAAAACAAATGCTTCATTTCTTTTCAAATTTTATTTTAAATAATGTAAAATGGAGCCTTCTCCTATAAGTATTCTTCTGTTTTTTTTTTTTTTTTTTACTAAATTTTATTGGCATCAAATCAAAAAAGCAAAAAGTGTGTTTTACTTTTTATTATTATTGCATGAATCTTTAGAATTGATAGTTTTTTTTTGGTTCAAATGCAAATCCAATTTTGTATATTTTTTGAATTGATTTTGTTTTGATAATTTTTGAATTTCTTGATAATAATTAATAAATTAATCAATTTAATGAAAATAATTTAATTAATTTACCTTACTTTTTTGTTTTTTCTTTTAATTTTTTTAAAAAAAAAAACACGAAATTTTATTTTAATATTAAAAAATTGATTTTATTCAACATGATTTTTCAATATTAATTAACGAATATTTTCGTCATCTATTTCTACCAATCTCTTCTCATTTTTTGCTGCACTTTTCCTGTCTATAAAATAAATTGAAAAATTTGATGAAAATATCGATTTATATTCAGTAAATTCAATATAAACTAATTTCTTTGCAATCTATATTAACCTTATGTGGAAAATAAGCAATAAACAAGTACTTATCACTAAAATATGTTTACTGGATATAGCCAAAAACTTGACTTGCATTATCATCATTGATTCAGAAAAACTGACGTCACCATAGTTTTATTTTAATTCATTTATTGTTTAAAAAGTTTTTTCTCTTTTTTTCTTTTTTTTTTAAATTCACATTATTAACATTAAATGATTAAATGATTAAAATTATTGGTTAATTATGCATACTTTTGCTACATGATCTTTTCAAATTTTTTTTTTTTTTACTTTAAATAATGTAAAATCAAGCGCTTTCCTATAAATATTAATTTATTTAACATAAATAGATTAGAAAGAAAAAACAAATCATTCAAATTATTAGTTTGAATAGAAATTCAATTTGATAATGAAATACGATAAAATAAAAGATTAACCTTATAATTTGACTGTTCAAAGATAAGATTATGAAGGACACGTTTAAGTATACGTATATCTTCTCTTACTAATTCGTTATTTTCACGTTGTCGTAATTCTTGCAACAATTGCCAGACACGTTTTTGATTCACGCCTAAATTTTAACAGTTGTTGAAGAGCAAAAAAATGCTATACATATTTTAGCTAACTCATTCATCTTCTTTTTTTTTCTTTTTTTTTTTTTCTTTTCCAATAAATTGTCATTACTAAAGAAGTTTAAGTAAACAAGCATTATTCTAGGAATATCATTCTCAAAATTTTATAATTAAAAATTGAAAATGCAAAGTTTATTTTAAGTCTTTTTGTATATTTATACAATTTTTGAATATGACAATAAATGGACAAATAAATTTCTTGAAAAATAAAAATATTCAAGAAGAAAAGAAAAGAAAAAAAAAAAAAGGAAAGAAAGAAAGAGCGAAAGAAATGAAATAATTTATTTATTAATAAATGCATGAATTTGAAATAGCTTAAGATAAATTTACGTTGAAAAATGGTGGAAATTTTTTATTAAAAGTAAGGAGCAAAAACTAAGTTTATTTACATAAGACTGAAAAAAGGAAAGAAGATAAAAGTAGATTAATGAGAAGAATCAGAGAAGAAAAAAAAAAAAGCAATAATCTTTTTCAAATAAGGGAAATTTCATTCATTAAAGCATATCATCTTTCTTCAGAAAATCACTTGCAGGGAAGGTTAATTATTTCATCACATTTTAAAATGAACCTTGAACTGCTTGGGTCAAATTACTAAAATTGTCTAAAGCATTAGTCATAATAGCTATAATTTGAAAAATTTTTTCCTCTTCATTTTTTAGTTTTTTTTTTTTTTTTTTCTTTGAAAATAATAGCAAAAAGAAAAAAAAGGAAGAAATGAGACATTGAAAGAAATCTTAAGATTATAGTAATAGTTTAGTTACAACGGAATACTGGAAAGACTTGCAAGTTTTCGAAAAGCAATTTCATAAAATCAATTTTTTCCTTTTTTTTTTCCTTTTTTTCCTTTTTTTTTTTTTTTGCAATGATTATTATCCAACATTAAACACTTCAAAAACTTTCTCAGAAACTGAAATGCATAAAAACGTAATTATTGAAATGCATAAAATGCAATCTATTTGTTTTCATGTTTTTACATGTTTACATTTTTCGTATTTTTTTTTTACATTCTTTAAAATTTTGCAAAATTTGGTAAAATTTTCAAATTTAATCAAAATTTTTGTTTCTTGCAAAGAATTCATCAAATAATTATGATACCTGACTATCAAAGATTGAAAATAATTATAATATTCTATGATATTTGGGGTTAACAAAGTTTAAGAATAGTTATGATTGAAATAGAATATTTGATTGGCAAAAAATTGAGACGATGATATTTATGTTGAATATTAGCTAGACTAAAATGCGAAGACTATAAAATTGAAATAAGAAGAAAACTTTAAAAATTTGAACTTTTTGATGACTACCATTAAAAGGCCTCGAATAATTTTCTGGCATCTGTAACTTGTTTTTGAATTAATAACATCTGTTCCTTTGAATCTGAATACCCAAATGAATCATAAAGTCTAAGCCTCTAAAAAGATCACTTGCAATTTTAATATCTCTCAAGATGAAATAAAAAAATTTTTGTAGCATTTAAGATGAACATTGAATAAATGAACATTTGCTAGCTTTAAATTTTAGTTCGACAATATGCCAAGCAAACAAATTATTTAACTTTTTTGATTTTAATTACTTGAATTTCACAACATTTTAATAGCAGATGCTAAATGGCCTATCACAAAACTATGCTATCATTGTTATTTAGGAATTTATTTAAAATATAATAGTTATAATATTTGGAATAAAAAAAAAAAACGGAAATATCCAAGTGACATAAAAAATAATAAAGGTGATAGGCAAAATTAGTATAAATATTAAGACTAGAAAATGGATTTACTTCAAATTCTAAATTTCAGATATTTTAAGATAAGATTTCTTGTAAATGAATTCATCAAAGTTTTCTAAAAATATTAGAAATAGCAATATTTATTAATTAAATGCATGATATTTAATTGATATATATTATTGCTTCTGATAAATCAAGATTTCGAATCTATATAAGATATTATTAAGTTGTAGGAGGAACAAAGAATAAATTCATATTCGATGGTTCATACAAGATTGAGAATGTTGTCGATCTACAATTTCCCAATTGTTTGTTTTACAATTGACATCATTATTATCAATAATTTGGATATTATGAATCCAGTTTTAATTCTTCTCATCAATATGAAAATGATAATATTCTGAATATGAATGAAAATAGGAAAAAAATAAGAACAAGAATAAACAGATACAATTTCTGGCTATTTCATAAAATTTTTATTTTTAATTTTTCTAGTTTCATTTGTATCGCAACTTAATTTATATTTGTGAACAATTTCATGCAAAAAAAAAGGCTTCCCGTTAGCTTCCCAGAAAAAAGTTACAGAATTGTTCTATTACTTTTTTTCCTGTTTTGATCTAGTCGAACTTAATTCAAAACTAATGGTCATATTATTTTGTCTTATGATAGCACAACAAAACTGCCAAGTTTTAAGTTGGAAACTTGTTATTATTCTTTTCAGAAACGAAACGATTTAATCAATTAACAACTATAATAGAATAAATAATTCATAAACTAATTAGCGATTATCGATAAAGTAGTATTTTAAATGAAATGCAAAGAAGAAAAAAAGGATTAAATGTATTATATTTATGCCAGATGAAAGTTTTCAGCTTTACAATTCAAAATCTTCAATTAATTAAGGCATCATTTTGACAAGATGTAAAGAGATTGCAATGATTCAAAAAGCTCGAAAATTCATTTTATCAGAAATTTTTCTTGCAAAATAAAAGATAATTCTTTTATATGAATAATACAATATTATTAAGTTAAACATTTGAAATTCAATAAAGTTTAAAAAATTGAAAAAAATCACATCATTTATGAATAAATTGAATTAGGATGAAGATAATGAATTGGAGAAAATATTATTCAGATTTATGCTCTATCTCACCTGATATTCTGCGATTAATTAAGTTTTTCTGATGCGCATGATATGGGTGAATCATGGAAATCCGATCTTTGAATATTTCATTTCTAATACTTCTAAATAATTCTCAAAATTGGGACCGGAAAGTTCACATAAAAAACGTCAGAAATATAATCTTAATGATTGATTACACATGTTCTTCTTAAAAAGGAATAATTTCTTGTTACATATTTTAAACTAACTTTGACACTAAAAATCATCATCATCAGCAACAATCATCGTCAGTAATATCATCATCATTATTATTCTCATTATCCGTAACATTATTATCATCATTAACATCATTGGCAACATCATATTATCAGTGCAAAATTATTACCATCAGCACCATCGACAATATCATTATCACTGTTATCAACAACAAAAAATAACAACAGCATCAACATATCATAAAATGTAATGTAACCTAAGTTAATTATCACTGCCTCTTTGTTTCCATTATCTAATGATATTTATTTAAAAAGTGACATTTGCGCACGGCTAATGATGAAAGACTTATTTATGATGGAGTATAAAGATATTTTCAAAGTAAATTTTGAAAAATGATTCTGATTTATTACACAAATTGTCTTTTGGAAACCGACTTCATCATCATCGATGCAAGAGGAATTGTAAACACCAAGAAATGCTACAGCTGTTCTTTTGAACAAAATCATTTACTAATAGAGGCTTTTCGATAGCAAGATGGTTCATATTAGAGCTTAAAGTTTGACTTGCTAAAAATAAAACAAAAGAAAAAAGACCAAAAAAAAAAGGAAGGAAATTTGATAAAAATAAAGCAAAAAAAAAAAAAAAAAAAGAGGAAATTCGATATTTTAGGACTAACCAATATCATCGTTGAATAGCTGATAATTCATTAGAATTGATAATTATTTGTAGTCTGAATTTTGAACAATTCCAGATAAAATTCTTTGAAATAACTTTCGTCCAACTCTGATCTTTAACAAATAAATTTTTGAATATTTTATCTTATTCCTGAAAGAGAAGTCAATGTTTTAATATCATAATGCTAATAAAAACTTCGTTTTTTTTTTTTTGATTTAATTAGAAAAGAAAAAAAAAAGTCATGTTGCAGTGTTATTTAATTGAATAGAATTAATTCAGCTACCTAAATATCGGAATCAGAAAGCCATAGGAGTAACATAGCAAACAACTGAAAAAAAGGAAATTACTCAATTAAATCATTCCTGAATGTTGCGATGAGATGAGAAAATTGACGAGCATGAAAATACTAAATAACATAGTCGCTGTAGCACTTCAAACTCATCAAAAGATAAATATCGCAAGCAAATAAACATTCATATAAGGTAAACAATGAAATAATCTCTTGCTTACATGTACACACACACACACAAACACACACAAATGAATGTGATGGATGGATGTATGTCTATGCCTTCGAAAAAAAAAAAAAAAAAAAACATTCGAAATGAAGCTAAGCTTCAAAGCTTTTTATAGCTCAATAAAAAAAATTGCACTCTCTTCATCTATTGGCCCATTTGTCATGATGCTTTCGTTAAACAAAATTTTTTGAAAAATACTCTTCTAATATCTATCAGTTGCTGTTGTAGTAGCAGTAGTATTATTAATTTAATACTGATAATAATGCTAATAATGGTAGGAATAATGATGATAATGATGATGACGATGATGAGATGATGATGACAATTACTTAAGAAAAAAAAAATAAGATGATGATGATGGCAATTACTTAAGAAAAAAAAAATAAAGAAAAACAGTGTATAGCAGAAGATGAAAATTACATTTGAATAAGGCTACTTATGCTTACAAACTTATTACTGTTAAGCTTTGGGAAAACAATAAGGCCAAGATTTATTCCCAAGTGCAAAATGGGCCAATCAATTGGATGGATGATGGTTAATAATCGCTAGTCTTGTCTCTTTTTTTCATCTGACAAAAGTTTTGCTTAGCAAAACTCTAAGCCATAATACTGAATGAATATATTAATGATGATTGGGGCAATATTATTTATTGGTTATGATAATATTTAATAATGATAATAATATTATGAGCAATCATTTTCATAAGTGATAGCTGTAGTGCTATTTGATAATTCTTGCAAAGAAATGACAAAAAAAAAATTGCAATTTAAAAATATGAAAATGTAACTATAAAAAACATTGATAATATAGGATGATTTTACAATGTGAAATATGTCAAATTTCATAAAATTACCACTCATTTTCTTAAATTTCTAAAATTTATTCAATTAAATTTATTCATTTAAATTTAATTTAATAGTTTTATTAATACTGCAGCAATATTGCAAACAAGAATTATGTAAAAATTGGAAATGCTCATGTTATAAACAAAAAATATCATAAAATCTTCAACTGAATCATATCAGCATTTCACAACTTTGAAAGTACTAATATCAAGAAATTTAAAAAAATTTTTAAACATAAATTTTGATTGAAAGAAAAAAAAAGACTTTTTCGAATATCTATTAAGTCGCATTTCATCATTCTCTTTTTCTTCAATTTATTATGATTTATTGGTTGGTTTTTCTCTGAAATTTTAAAACGATAAATTTATTTCGTTCATTTTTCATCTGATTGTTTCCAGTAATGTAAATTAAACAATCGAAAAAAAAAAGTTGAAGCATATTTTTACTTTTTTATCAAAATTATACATCTAAAAATGCTCATATTCATAGATATCATTTCGTATTCTATTATTAATAATACCAATTCAGTTATTGCAATTTTGATTTGGATTGAAATTAATTTATTAAAAAAAGAAAAATAAGCATTTGAAACACTAAATGAAAAATTCTTTTTATGTTTGTCTCATATATTTTTACAACAAAGGAGGAAAAATCGATAGGACCAGTTGAAAATTTGAAAAAAGGAAGAAATTTTCACCAATTGTATTAAAAAATTTGATTGAAATTTATTATTATCCTTATAGAACTAATATTTTTATCGTAATTTATTCGCTTCATTCTAATATTCTCATTATTGCTTTATTGTTGTTGTTATTTGGTATTATTATTATTACTATTGTTTTCCATAAATTGATCATCATTTCGATGCAGTTATAAATCTAAATAATGCAAAAATCTCTTTCTCAAATTTTTTGAATCTATCATTGATATCAAATTTGACTGATTACTGATACTTTTTGGTGCATATCTTATCATTAATGAGCAATTTATTTTGATTTAATTACAATCTAAGGAAGAGAATAAACAATTAGAAATATTGCCTTTTAAGACAATAATTCTAATTGTTTATTTTGAAATGGAACAAAATGGTTTCATATTCCATGAACATTTTCTTATCCGCATTTCCGTTTTCAATGAATTAAGATATTTCTTATTTGTCTCATCATACTAATTATTCTACATTAATTCCATTATATCAATTATTTTTTCCGGATATTTTATTGAAATTTCAATTTTTTCACCTGAAACATTCAAATAGATTAAAACTTGATACCAATATCCTATCCTTATGCATCTTTTTTCTTTCCTTTTCCATCTCTTCCGAATATTTTATTGCAGTTTCAATTTTTCCACTTGAAATATCTAAAAAAAGAATCCGACAGAACTAAATGCATTGATCATCCATTGTTCATTTCTTGATTTTTGTACGAACGAATTAAAAATAAAAACTTCAAATTTGGATTCAAATTTTCTTCTCATTTACCTCACTTCATCTTTTCTATTTGTATTTTTTGAATAACTTCAGAAATTACAAAAATCTAATAAATCAAAAATCTTTTGCATAATTTATAAATATTTAAAATTTATTTAATATTAACTAAATATCTCATCACGTCAATTTCTACAAAGGACTGAAAATACTTGTTAAGTTTGAAATACTAGATAAAATGAAATTAAAAATCTTTTTCCTTCATTTCAATGATTGATAGAAGAAAGCATAATGTTTAAGCCAAATTCTTGCCATATTCAATTTAATCAACTTTCTTTCTATGTCATTTTCCTTTCGCAGATAATTCAGCTTAATAGAATTTACTTTGATACAAAATCAGATTTGTATTGTTATTCGATTTCGTAGTGCAAATTCACTTCAATAACTGCAGTATAAAATGGACAATAATATAATTGTGTACATGTAAAAATAACTCTTAAAAATCATTTAAAAATTTTGAAACTTGAAAACTTGCTTTATTTAAAAGAAACTTCTTATTGCTTCATTTTCTTCCCAAAAGAAAAAAATTTTTCCTCTTTATATTTTGTATTTTTTCATAGCATTTTTGTAATCACTTTCAAATATTATCATCGTTTATTTAATCAATATTTTTGAAATTTCATTTATTCATCGTTACAACGAAATTGTAAGCAAGTTGAAATAGAATGATCTAATTTAAAACAATTATTTAAAGACTATTTGGGGACTTAATAGAAAAAATTGAGCATTAATTTTTAACCACGATTGATAAGTTCAATTTTCTAACAAACTAATTTTATTTCACTGCTAAATTTCTTATTTTTTTGTCCCATATTTTAATAATTTCATTGTTAAGATTATTTCAAATTAATGGAGAAACTAATTGATTCTACTGAAAATCACTTGCTAATCACTTGTTGGGGTAAAAAATTCTGATCGAATTGTAATTTGGATTCTGTATTGGTTGGACACTTGGCGCGTTGAAAATACCAATGTTGAAAAATTGCTCGCATTGAGGACCGATGTTGACGACACTGATCTTGTTGACTCGAAAAGCTCTTTTTTATGTGGATAATCCTTGGTATTGATAATGGACGGAAGCTTACACAGATTAATCTTAGAAGAGATTAGTTATCAGGAAAAAGGATAAGAGACGGACAATTTTCACAAGCTGTCAGAACAACTGAAAACCTGAAAGTGAATTTTTCTTTGTAATGCAAATTAAGCGTAACATTTCTCCAGATGTAATCTTTTTTTGAACATAAACAAAAGTCCGCTTTCATTAACATAAACAAAAGCCCGCTTGCGTTATTAACCCTTCCTTTTTTTTTGTCATTTTAAAATTCATCCATCTCAGCGACTGGCCGGTTTTAATATCCAATTAAATTATATTAACTTTCTTACTACTTATTTATTATATTAGTAATTTTGTTATTAATTTTACCATGTTTAATAATATTTGTAATACTCAACCTATAATGTTGCAATGTTTGTAATTGACGTGCTTGCGTTATCAAATTTACTTTATAATAAAGGTTTAATTACCCAAGTTTGAGATTCGTTCGCGCTACAATCAAATTTCCCGACAATAATTTTTTGGTGCCACAAACCGAGGACATGTCTGACAGCAAAATTGTCAACATAGAACCTGCAAAACAGAAATTGGCACAACTTATCGAGGAAGTCAAAGGATTGGACTTATCGCCTCTCGACGAACAGTTACCAAATAACGAACTTTTCAAGCAATGCGAGGCGAGAAGAAGAGTCCTCAATCAGAAAATCAAACTTCTCGAGCTATACATTGGCGTAATTGAATCGAACAATGAAAAATGGCTGGAATTCATCCAGAAAGTTTCGACTTAACCTTATTAAATAGTGGTAGAGAAACGGTTGTGGCTCTAAAATTACATCAAGATGATGTGGAGGCAACACTCCAAGAATTAAATAGAGCCCAAATAAAATTGCCAAATCCACAGCAAATATCGCAAACAGCGCAACAAACCGTAAACCTCCCTCAATTACCACTGCCAACATTGAGTGGCGATCCGAGATTATGGAGACAATTTTGGAGTGGCTTCAAAGCTGCAGTTCACACGCATCCGATTCCAGTTATTCAAAAGCTAAATTATTTACTCTCTTGCCTTCGAGGGGAGCGATGTCATAGCCTCTCACAAAAAATTATTGTCGGAAAATTTGATTGTAGCGCGAACGAATCTCAAACTTGGGTAATTAAACCTTTATTATAAAGTAAATTTGATAACGCAAGCACGTCAATTACAAACATTGCAACATTATAGGTTGAATATTACAAATATTATTAAACATGGTAAAATTAATAACAAAATTACTAATATAATAAATAAGTAGTAAGAAAGTTAATATAATTTAATTGGACATTAAAACCGGTCAGTCGCTGAGATGGATGAATTTTAAAATGACAAAAAAAAGGAAGGGTTAATAACGCAAGCGGGCTTTTGTTTATGTTAATGAAAGCGGACTTTTGTTTATGTTCAAAAAAAGATTACATCTGGAGAAATGTTACGCTTAATTTGCATTACAAAGAAAAATTCACTTTCAGGTTTTCAGTTGTTCTGACACAAGCTTCAGTCTTTGTAATATTCCTGACAGTTATCATCTCAACATTTCACACGACTAATAGCAAATCGGAAGATATCAGAATAAAGGTCTTTGCGTTCAGATATAGATATGTGACTCATTTACCTGAGAAATATTACAAATTTCTCTTATATGGATTACTTCAATTATTTCGTTTTATTTATATTATAATTATTTCGTTTTATTTATATTATAACCATTTCGGTTTTACCGGGCAACACTTTAACTGATGCCCAAAAAGATCCAACAAAAATCACTGAAACCTGCTCATTATTTGCTTTTATTGTATTAATTGTTAAATTATTGAATAAATTAATTAAAATAATAAACTGAATCGAATAAACAATGTAATGGTTTCTATTGGTCACAAAGACGAAATGCATTGTTGTTGTCACCATTGTTATTGTTATTATTGCTGCTGCTGTCATTGTTATCATTATTTATATTGATTTAATTTCAAATTTGTCTTTCCTTGCTTTTAACTTCCAAAATTCTGAATTAACACTCTACATATTTTATTGTATCCGTTTTGAAAACTGAAAAATAATCATATTTTAATAAATCTTGACATTTCCTGATAATTTTTAACCTGCTTAGAATATTGGCAAATTGAGGTATGTCAGAAAAAAAAAGAAAAGAAAGAAAAAAGAAAAAAAGTGGAAAATATTTATTCCTGTTTGTGATCTGCGATGTAAAATGTGATATGAAATGATATTGCGCACTCAACCGTAATATTTTTTACTGATCAAAAAACTAAAAGAATAAAAAATAAGGAAGGAAACAAAAAGGACTTATTATCATTTTTTTCCAATAGCAATTATTTATTTGATGAATTATTGATATGAAATATTGGTAATGAAAAAAATTTTAACTATTACTTAAAGCATTCGATGAAATTTTGTTCAAAATCATCAGTGTGAGCATTTGAATATTTAAGTTTAACAGAATTAGCAGAATATGTAAGCATTCATCATTGGAAATAATTAAATTTTAATTTGTGAGTTATAAGAAATTCCGCAAAATGCGTGAATATCGATGGCATAATTGTGTGACAGAAAAAAAAAAAAGAAAAAAACAAAGGAAGACAAATGAATGAATCAGTGATTTGTGTAAAATAGGTTGATGAATTTTTTGTTTTTATTTTTTTAGATTAAATAAAGTTAACAAATGTTTTAACTTTAAAATTTATTAAATAATGAATTGAAATTCCAAGTAAATATGTTTTCTTTCTCTTTCTTTTTTTCCTTTTGCAGAAATCTTCTAATGAGAAATAAAAGCTTTTTGCTTAATTTGTATGTTAAGAATTATATCATATAGCATGATGGTACCAAGCATTAAATTTTCACTTTTTGATTGTTTTAAATTTTTAAATATTGGTAGTAAGGATTTTATAAATTTGAATTCAAAATCTCATTTCAAACGACTAAAATCGAATATATTAATAGCAAAGATTTCAAATTTTAAATTCAAAAACTTCACGTCAAACAAATACAAATGGACACTAATAGCAAGAATTTAACAAATCTGAATTCAAAAATTTTGCTTCAAACAACTGAATTGAAGTACTAGTTAATAGGAATTTGCAAATTCAAGTCCGGAAATCATACTTAAAAGAATTAAATTGAACATTAACAATTACCTGAACATAAGTACTTTAAAAATTTCATAAATTTAAGTTCGAATAAAAATTCTCTTTCAAACAAAGAGCATAATTTCGTTTTTTTTATTAGATTAGATGAACCTTTGATCAATCAATGAAATCAATTCTATGCATATAGACGTTGTCATCTATAAAAGATATTAAAAAAATTATTAATATTATAATCTTAATAAAAATACAGGAATATATTATAATTAAATAGTACTGTAAAATGAATTCACATATTTACCGCAATTTGCAAATGTTTATCAAATTGGAACATTACAAAAGGACAAATTCGAAGATATGGACGGAGGAGCAACAGGGGGAATTGATGGGAAAGCGGTATCAGGTTTCAGGTAACTCCCGCTGTGTGCAGCATTACAACATTGTTGTCAGATGTCCTATATACATGATAAATAGATGTGGGTATGTGTATGGTGTGTTTTGCATGCATGCATGCATGCATGCGTGCATTTTTACTTGCAGTTGATTTAAAATTTCAATTTCATTTTAAATATGTAAAGAACAATAAACTCTTAGCAAGATTTGATTGTTAACAACTGAAAAAAAGATATGGTACTATACGAATGTAAAGATGAAATGAAAATAGAAAATTGAGGCGAATGGTTGGCGAAGAAAATCCGAGCGAATCGTTGATAGATGCGAAAAAGGAGCAACAGTTGCTGCGTATTTTTTGTCAGGAAAATATTTACGTTGGCCAGGTAAGTGAATGAATTATTATTTTTTTTTTTGTTCCAAACATAAATCATCCAAATTTTAAAGATCAAAGATTGACTGTTCTAAAATATTATTATCTTCTAGTGCTTTTGATACATTTGGAAAAAATCAATTTTCGATGACAATAATAATATGGTAATTTTAAATATTATTATTGATTAAAAATAAGATATTATAATTATATACTTTTGAAGATTAAATATTATTTTTATATAACACTTCATTATCCTATTCTACTGTAAAACATGCTAATATATTGTACATTTGAAAATATATACCATATATTTATATATATTTTATATTTATAATACATATTTGTGTATTTATAATCAGGCTAAAATTATACATCTTTATATTATCATGTTTCAATTTTTTATTATGCAAATTTTTCTAGTAATGAAAGTTAAATTGATTTTTACAATTTAAATTTTTGATATTTTTATATAATAAATGAGCAAAGAAAATAAATTTCGATTAAATTTCAAAAAAAAAAAAGTTATATCAAATTGTTGTAAAAATTATATTAATTTAAAGCAATTATATTAATTTAGATTGCTGCAAAAATCAATGTTTATTTTGTTTTTTGTTCCTATCTACTCCTGTTATAACAAATACTGATAAAAATGCTTAATTTTTTTGTGAAAATTAATTCAAATTCTCGTTCATAATTCCAATATATATTCAAATTTGCTCGCTTTTGAATCGTAGCTGTCAATTATTTCGTAAATAATTTTAAGTCTACAAATTTGATAATTTTGTCCGTAAGAAGGCATTAAGCATTAATTTCGGGATATTTTCAAGAAAGATAAATTATATTTTTCCTTAAATTACAAGCAGCTCAAGATTTTAATGAATTGAGATATTTAGTAATTGAATATGGAGCAAAACAATTAGTGGGATACTTGAACTTGATTGATTACTATAATTAAAATTTCGATGGTGATTGATAAAAATTAATTCCATCATTTAATTAACGATGGATAGAATGTATTGATCTTCGATGCTATCAGATGAATTTAATTTGTTTTTAAAATATAGAAAGTAAAGATTGTAAAATATTCAAACATCTATTTCATTTTTGTTAATATCTGTGAAGCAAAACCGTTGCTTCGCATATATTAAAATTGAAATTATTTGGATTTCATTTTTAATTTATTTATTTCCACCAATCATAATGTTATTATTCATGAAACAAAATATCTGCTTGTTTAAATTATCAACCAAAAAAAGTATTATTATCGATTAAAAACTTGGAATAAACAACTTATTTCAATTAAATGAAAATTAGTCCATATTTTGCTAACAATATGGCTGTTTCTCATATTTAAATTTAAGTAAAATTTAAGCAAGCATTTAAATTTTTGAAAAAATTACCGTACTCTTCAAAAAACATTCAAGAATACTAATCAGTTTTGCAAAATACTAATGATAAGGTTTTAACACCGTTGTAATTAAATGATAGGCAAATTTTTGACAAATCAAATGATGAATGAAATAATTTCTCACTAATTTTTCCCCAGTTTATCACGTTATATTTTATTGCTGAATTTAAATTGACAGATGACATGTATCCGATCTATTGTCCATTTAACCCTGCAATGGTCAACTTGTTGAACGTAACAAATCATTCATATAATTTAATTTCAGCTCAAAATTATCACCAATTTTCTTTTCATCTATATTCTTTCATTTACATTATTAGAAATGATTCAAAGTATCATTCAAATTTATTTTAAATCTTTTAAAAAAGTTTTTTTTTTTTTTTTTGATTTTATTCTTTATTTTTCATACCATTCATTTATTTTTATTTTCAATATCCTCCTCTATAGTAACTGATTCCAATTTTATATACAACTTTTCAAAATTTTGTTACATAAATGTTTTCAAGCATATGAAATGAAATACTTTGTTTTAAATAGTTACTTCTTTTAATTCTAAGAACAAATTAGTCATAACTTCTAGCAATAAATTGGTCTGTCAAAAATTTCAAAGTTTATTTCAAAACAATGAATCATTCAAAAGGAAAAAAAAAGCGAAACCTGTGCAAGAAGTAAGTAATTTAAAAAAGAAAATAATTTGTAATAGATTGACTCATCATGAATCATTAATGAAAATCAAAACTTTCTCTTATCATATAATTATCATATTCTTATTTGTTTCATTATTTGTAAATTCAACCTTTTTTTTTTCTTTGATTCATTTAATTATTAATTCACTTAAATGTTATACATGTTAAATATCACATGATATAACAATATTTTTATAAAGTTCTTCTGATTCCATTCAAAAAAACTTAAAATTAAAAAAGGATGAAAATTTCACAAAATTTTTTTTAAATACGAATCAATTTCTTGTTCGTTTTTTTTTTCTTTTTTTCCTTTTCTTAAAATGCAGAAGACGAAGAAGTAAGCAAAATGTTTGTATTTCGGGAATTTTTGGAAAAAACATGTAAAAAAAATTGAAATATTTTATCTATAAAATAGAAAGGCGAACTATTTCCTTCTTAATTATCTGAAATTAATTAATTATTCATACAAATTTATTTCCACTCACCACAATTTCGCATACATTTTTGCTGATTTTTTTCATTTCTGCATTAATTAAATTGCCATTCTATTTGCTTTTATACATTCATTCTATAGAAATACTTGATTTATTCGAAAGTTTGATTTTTTATTAATCATGTGATAACTTACTTATCTTTGTTTTAGAAACTTGAAAAACGATAATAATTCTGTATCTGTCAAATACTGAAATTATAATGTGATTCTTTCAGGATATTTTAGATATATTTTCATTGTGTTCATCTTTTTTTTTCTTTTTTTTTTTTTTTGTATTTTCTATTTGCTTATACTAATTAATTGTTCTTTGTTGGAAAATTGAATTAAAAAAAAAAAAAAGAAAGACGAAAAAGAGAAAGACCCGAAGGCAAAATTAAGACAAATTTTGTTGAGAATTGTAAGAATATAAGCAATGAAAGAGATTTTACAAAATTTATAACAGGCAAAAAAAAAAAAAATGATAAAAAGCCGGAAAAGATAGAGAATGAAAAAAACTTGAATACAATTAATAGAATAATAGAATTAGGAAAAAGTAATTCAAATTTCTTTGATGAAAAATGCAGCGAAAAAGATAGATGAAAATGGCATATCAGTTAATGAAGGAATTATTCTACATTACATCAAATTTTATCTCATAATTGATTAATGTAATAGTTTACAGATTAAGATGATTAGCAGATCATCTTGGTACGTTGGAAATAGTGCAAATGCTAGTAAACAAAGATTAATGAATGACATTAATGATGATTAATTGTAATTACAATTCTGGTTGATGCAATTGCTAATATTGCATAGTGATGAAAAATTGGAATTTTGGTAATTGAGCTACAAAATTCAATTTTTAAATAAGTAATTGATATCTGTTTGTTGCTAGTAATCATCAAGGAATTAAAATTAATTTTTAAAAATTTTTTTGAAAATAATAATTTCATTTATTATATCATTTATGTACTACGTTTTAGCTATTCAAAATTTTGATCGAAATCAACTTCACTCATGCAACTCAAATTGCTTCATTGATCGGTTTTTTCGAAGGTAAATTTCGGACAAAAATTTCCAATCAAGTCGAATTTCGACCAATTGTTGCATTCCGGATCGAATTTGATTCGCTTATACGAAAGTGGCGTAGACGAAATGGTGAAATTCATGCATCACCAGGTAAACATATAGCTGAAACAGAATTGATAATTGGAGAAGAATGTCCAGGAACTTTTTCCGGCAAATATGGTTCCATCGAATATTTGACAACTGTTAAGGTATTTGTAAAGTTTATTTCATCAGGAATAGTAATTAAGCGGATTTTGAGAATGAAATTAGACTTGAACGATTTGTATTATTTAATTTTTTCAACTACTACATATAAATATGTTTATTTATTTACTGAAGCATCAAAGTGAGCTTTAATATATCTTGTGACAATTGATAATATATCTTCAGCTATCAGTTTATCAGTATTATGTTATTGTTTGCTGATATTGTTAAGAATAAATTATAGTTATGCTTCTCTGATCATTTCGGTTACTCAGAATTAGTTCAAGAGTGTCCAGTAAGAGTGATAGCACGAATGGATATCACTCGTTATCTACCATATCATATGCCGGTTCATATTGAACGAAATTTTCATAAGAAATTTCTCTGTTTCAATAAATTATCTCTCAAAGTTCTTATCAACTTATCAAGAGCAGCATTTGTTCGAGGTTTATTCTTAAATTATTCATTGAATTATTTTCTTTCAAAATTTTTCTTTATGCATAAATACAATGTAAACAACAATGTTGAATAAAAGTTTTTTTTTGCTATTTTATCAAATGATATTTATAACAAATAAATTTAACGATTAGCTAATAAAATAGATTACTGGCATACAAAAAAAAAAAGTGGAATATATAAAATTATTTTGATACAAGCATAATTTCATTTTGTTTTTTTTTTCTTTTTCTTGCGTTTCAATATTTCATATTTTCTTTACTTAATCTTTTTTTTTTTTCACAAATAGTTTAAAAAAATTAGAAATAATTTTATATGAAAATAAATAATCAATAATATAACTTCTATGTGAGTAATTGAATCAAAAAAAAAAAAAAAAAAATCATCTTAACAATATTCAATATCATTTTCGATGTGACAATGGTTTTTCTACCAATAAAATAATTAATATTTGAAAATTTAATAATTTTATGAGCGAAATTATTCAGTTGTATGTATTTTAGATTCTTTCAGGTGAAACGATAAATATATACGGCCAAATTGATAATGAACATCCAAAAAATCCAATTAAAGGCGGTATTATAGGACTTATTATGGTTGTACGATTTCGTTGCAATGGCAACAAGAAATTCACGTTAATTTATCTTTTTCTTTTCAATATTTAAAAAGTAAAAAAAAAAGAGAGTAATTGTATTTACTTTGAAAACTTCATTTACTAAAGTTTTTTTGTCTTCTTTTTTATCCGAAAACATGTTATATTTATTCAAAGTAATATGCTTCTTGTTAAATGATCAATTAATTTAATAAATTAGTAAGACTTCGATGAAATGCTACTAATCATTTTTCTTCATGATGCTAGCATAAAATCATATTTTACTGAGATTAAATACATATATGACAAATTTGATTTAGTAGAACAAAATAATGAAAAAATAATTCTTTGATTATCGATTGATTTTTCATTCTTCAATTGCCATTTGAATGATAAGTAATACTGAGACAGATTATGATACCATTTCAATTTTAATGTTTTTATGATATACTTTTTAGAAGGAATGAGATAAATTTTTATTATATATTCTAAATTAATAGCTAAGCAGAAAAATTTTTATGTAATTTACATTAGCCAAATAATAAAAGAAACATTAAATTAGTAGCAATTATCTCATATTTATTAAAAAATTTCCATCAAATTTTTTTCAATTTTATAGGAAAACAATGCTATCATTTTTTACACTTCCAATGGTTCCACAACGTTCCATTGTCAAATTCGAACAATATTTGAAAGTAATTATTAAATTTTTATTAAATTTCTATTTAAGTTTCAATAATTTGTAAGTTTTTCTGAACTTTTAAATATTGTCGCTGTAAAAAAATGAGCAAAGAGCGAAGCTATTTTTTGACAAATCTACTGGAAATGAGAAAAAAAAATGCTGGTCTAATTCTTGTAAAATTCTCCAGAATTTCACCGGTTTATTCTAGTCCGGAAGTTTTTCTTTTTATACTGAGCATTTCGCTATTTCTTGATTTAAAATTGTCATTTTATTGAAGTTGTGAAAATATCACAGCAAGAAGTCTAATGCAATGATTTTGTAAAATCCATGAAATTTTGCTCAGCATCTTTTACATCATAGTTTTTTTTAAAATCTAATCTTAAGGTTTTTTTTTTTCATCTATCAATTTCTTTTGAAGGATTTAATTAAATGATAGAAGCGATTTTTCAATTTAATAAAATTTTAACACTCATAACTTCCATAGTTATTTAAATACACTCTATAATCTGATATATCATTTTTTCAATGAATATGTCTGCAACTTCCTGGGTAATCCTTTTGTTATTTCAACACTAAACCTTTTTTCGAATCTTATCAATTACAAATTAAATTTTTTTTCGAATAATCATCGTCATTAATTACAACAATTAGAAGTGGTGTGGTTTTTTTATAAACCATTTGCTACATCAACCTTGAACCTTTCTTCGAACTTTATCAATTAAACTGATCATTGCCCGAGATGATCTGAATTTTAGACAATCTTTAATCTGTACTTGCCATGTTAAAAGCAAAGATGTTTTTTTCGAATTCTGTCGAATAATGCTTACGGCTTTTCTTCCAATTTGAGAATTTAGGCAATAGATTAGAGAATTACGATAAATATATGTCAGAAACATGGATTTCAACATTTTTAACAATCCTTAGTAAATAATAAATCAAAAAAAAAAAAGAAAAAACAAATGCATCGGAAGATTGGATGATGAGAGAATAAAGGCCTTTTTATCAGATCAAAGGATGAGAAATGGATAAATCATTTAATTAAGAAATATAGCAAATTTCTACGATACATAATACTTGATTATTTCATATTTATATTTTATAAATTTTTTGGATTTTCCGATAGAGAGAAATAGTTCAATTCCTTTGAAATAATTGGGAATAAGAATTAAATTTATGATCTTCTCAGTTTAAAATAATCTCCACAACAATGATTACAAACATTTATTCAAATATGGCGAGAATCAAATTTTTTTTTTAAATTTATTCCGGAGAAATAGTTAAAAGCTTGATATATTTATTTTGTTTAAAGACATGTTATTTCAAAATATTTATAAATTGAAAAATTTTTTGAAATTGAAAAGATTGAATTTGAAAAAGCAAAATGCCTCCTCAAAGATAGAAAGAATTAGCATCTTGAGGATGTAAAGAAGATTTGTTTCAGATACCGGATAATGTGTTTCCGACTTATTCAGATCCAGATGCACTTATCAATTTATCCTATCACTTATCAGTAATGCTCAACGAATGTGCACCGATTGAAATCCCTCTAATTGTCTGTACTACAATTCCAGCTAAATTCATTGATATCCAAAATTATGACCCTTCATTGTTGACCACTTTTGGTGATATTAAAATTCGACCATCTCTATTAACGCTACAGCGGCAGCAGCAGCAGCAGCAGCAGCAGCAGCTTACATTTCGGCATCTGATCAATCATTCGCAACTTTTGCCATTATCGCAGCTGCAATCATCGCCACTTTCAACTCTGCCATCTTCACTATTAATTCCTTCGCCTTATTTAAATCCAAATTATGGTAAACATCATGATAAGTCGCATTTACTCCCATTATACACACCATTTCCAACTTTTCATTCCACCTCAAATTACCATTCGCAAGCAAACTTCTCGCAACGCGAACTTCCAGCAACTCGTTACAAAGGACAATCTGTACTGATGATAGAAGAGATTGAATAACGAATTTCTTGCATCTTTGCATTCAGCCCTTTCTAATCTTATCATCAATCTTCAATTAACAATTCTTTCGGAAATTCACTTACTCTATTTACATAAAAACGTGACTAATTTTTCACATTATATCTATTTTTCTGTTGCTTTATATGAAGTTACTGTCGCGAATGTTTCATCATTGAATAGATTACATGTTAGCTTTTAATGATGAAAGTTTCAAAAACATGTACAATATCTGCTCAGTTTTCTTCTTTCTTTTTTTAACCTTTTTTTTTTTTTTTTTTTGAAATTTGGATCAATGGAATTGGAAGATATTTTAAAAGTTTCAATTTAATCGAATTTAAATGAATTTTGACAGGAGGATATTCCGCATAAAGTTCCTTTTCATTCGAAGAAGATAAGATAATTAGTTTTCTAACATTTCTTTTTATTTTAATTCATTCCGTTATTTCTTTTTCTTTTTTTCATTTCATTATACTATAGTTCACTTATTTCAATTAAGTTTTCTTAGGATTTTTTGTTACTGCTAGTGCAACAATTTCTGAACAGATTTATAAATTTAATATTAAGAATTCTTACATAAGATATAAGAGGAAAAAAGCATAAGATATAATGGGAATAAAAATTTATTAAAGAACTGAAATGTTAATATTAAAGTAATTAAAATTCATTAAAGGACATGGATAAAGATAAGAAGAAAGTCATTAGTTTAAAGTAATAAAAATTTATTGAAGAACTGAAATGATAACAAGAAGGAATTCATAAGTTTTCAATTAATATAGCGAAAAAGATGGCAACATTTCTAAATATTGCTGTCAAAAATCACATTTCGAAATTTGATGAGATTTAGCAATCCGAAACATAAAACTGAAAAATTCTAATATTTGAGATTAAAATAAAAATTTTGAAACTAAAATAAGGATAGAGGTATTCTTATAAGCATTTAGAATATCACAGCTTAGTTGCTTACAATATGGAATTTAGAAATCCATAGAATCAGCATCAAATCATATAGATAATGATAGTTACTCTATCTGGATTAGTGTTTTCTTAGCTTATTCACTAGTAAGTTCATTATAAATTGAACATTGGTACATTTTGAATTTTGATAAAATTTTCAACTTTTCTAAATTATTTATCTCAGAAAATTTCAAACTAATGCAAAAACCTCAAAATGAATTTCAAACAAATTGAAGCAATAACCGAAAAAATCCGTTTTCTATGAAAATGACATGCTTATAATTATTGATTGTATTATCACTATAGAATGTAAATATTCCAATATATGGTGTGCATTATTAATTAGCAGTAAAATTTCTTATACTTGTACAAAATACTACAAATACCATTGATAATGCCGCAATCTATAAATGATACAAAAAAATAACCTTTAATGTCATGGAAACAGATATGTCAAATTGTTACAATTTCATTTTGATTAGAATTTATCTTTACTTCAGTACGATCTCAATAGTTCAATTTAACAATTCAAGTCAGATATCGATTCTAAATAACAAAAAAAAAAAAAAAAAAGCAATGCAATAACTCAGAATTTATTGTTTCGAAAATCACAAACAGTCAATGAAGCAAATTATAATAAATTAATATGGATTGATTCAACTTGTTGCTAAAGTGATCATCGTATTAGTCATTGACCTAGCAAGCCTTCCCAAATTAAATTTATTAAAGCAAAATTGAGAATGATACCAAACGATAGAGCAAGTGATAATATTGCAGTAACCAGCAATGGAAACAATCATTAGCGGAATGCAGCTTGGGATGACATAAAAAGCTTTTAATTCATGGGCAATAACTGATGAATAGGCATGATATCACAGCATGTGTTTTCAAAGAGAAGGTGAAATCGTTGCAAGATTTCATAGTAAAAAATCAAGTATTTGGATCTGTGCACTGCTAGGTATACTCAGTGAAATCGCAAAAGAGAGGAATGTCACACCCACATATACTAACGTGGCTTTATGACAAATCAACCGAAATCGACGATGTAATATGCGCTGAAATGTCGACGTCGATAAAAATTTGTATGAAGTTGTGAAAAAGAATATGATACAAGGACCTTGCGGTACAAGCAATCGTATATATATATACAAGCAATCGGTCCTCGATACTATTTTGGAAGCAGACGAAGCAGTTAATTATCCAACAGAATTTTTGAATTCATTCGATCTGCAAGAATGCCACCGCACGTGCTGCTTTTGAAAATCGGCGTACCAATTATCATTGTTGCGAAAAAAACAACCAGCCAAACATTGCAACGGCACGCAGTTTGCAGTGAAAAATTAATGAGCAACGTCGTAGAAGTAACAATGTTGACGGGACCTTTCAAAGGTGAAGATGTCCACATTCCCCGCATTCCTATGATTCTAATAGATTTTTCAATTTGAGAGATTTCAATTCCCAATTCGATTGGCATTTGCATTCACTATCTACAAAGCTCAAGGCCAATCTTTAGCATTGTACGGTTTAGATGTAGAGATATATTGTTGTTCACATGGGCAATTATATGCTACGTGTTCTAGAGTCGGCAAACCAGACAATCTATATATCTACACAGATAATGGAACAGCAAAAAATATTGCATAGCAAGCATAAGCATTGGAAATTAAACAGAAAGTACACTTTCTCGTTTCTTTCTGTAACACTTGACTAGACTGAACTATAGCAACGCTTGTGTATATAAAAACATGCGTATATCCTGAATGCACCGTTGTTTCAAAATTTCAAAATGATAGGTAAGAGTCAGAAATATTTAGCAATTTTATTGAGCTAAAAAAATAGATAAGATAAAAGTGTGAATTTTGCACTTTTTTTTTTCCTAAAATAACAATGATAAAATGATTAATATCCCAAAAAAAAAAAAGTCTCATTTCCAGAAAAACTGGAATCTCATTGATATTGGTAAAAAAAAAAATTTGAATTATAAATTTTATCATTTGCAATAATTAATTCATTTAAATGTAAAACCAGGATTAGTCGCCCAATAGTTTTAAGTTTTTTTAAACAGAATTCAACACATAATCAGATTGACGCATTTAATATTTTAATGTTCACATTAGATATAAGAACAAATATATTAACTGAATTTAATCACCTCATTAAAAAAAAAAAAAAAAAGAAAAAAAAATGAAAAGATAAAATATTATACACACTCAATCCTGGCGTAGGAGCAGCCATAGCCTCATACTTTTTCATCTCATTTTAATTCATAAATTCATTTAAATATGCGATCTAATTATTTATTATCATAAGAAATGTAAACAATAATAGAATACATTAAACTGCAAGGTTCCTATTTTTGAATTTTCGAATGTTTAATTCATTCAATTATTTACGGGTTTTATAAATATATATATGGAAAAGAAGGATATCAAATCAAATGGATCAGAATGCCATCTAATCGATAATGGGCTTCCATTAAAATCAAATTTTCAGTATTTGATTGGAAAAAAATCAAGTGAAACAATTCAATAGGTTTTATTTTGTCATAATAAATTCGATCTAACCATTTTGATTATTGTACTACCAAATAAAGCGTATTAGTTAAATATCATTTACCACTTTTTTTACATAATTTATCTTTACAACACTATTTTTGACTACGCAATTCATTAAATATTGGATAAATAGAAGAATTCCTGGCAATCACTTCAATTTCAACAACTTTTGCTTTAAAAAATTTATCATTACTGATGAGTTTTTTTTTCCAGAATTTTTCAGTTCGATAGTAAAATGAATAATTTCGACATTGATGGGAAATGCGTATATATATGTATGTACCTCCATAACAAATCCTAAAATTTAAACATTGGAACAAAACTTCTTTCGCTAATCATATATTGCAATATTTATCTTGAAAATTATTTCATAACTAATGAGAATTTTGACATATTTCACAGTATTATTCAAACATAGAGAGAGGAGTAATTTTTGGAAGACGATTCATCACATTTTATGTTCCATAATAATTAAAATAACGATACATCAATACGTAAAGATAGCGTATTGAAACGTAAAACAAGTTTAGCACTTCTAGAAATAATTAACAGCATTGATGTAACCTAAAATGGAGTGCCAGTAAATTTTTAATTAAATTGAAAAAAAAAAACTGCTTGCAAACAAATTGCAGAAAAAGCTTTCGCGTATCTAACAAATAGCAAGAATAAAATTTGGTAGATTCTAATCAATATTCTACATCCTCTATTGCGAGCAAGTATCCAAAAGTAAAACTTTCGATCAATAGATTAGGTTTAGATGCCAGCTACACGATTAGTAAAGCTTCGTATCAGGGAAGATGTTTTTTCAAAGATATTAATTGTCAAAGTGATAAACATATCAGTTGCACTGCTAAGCATCGTCATCAATCCGCTATCACTATAACTAAAACAGTTGTAAATACAACTTTCTTTTCGCTATGACTATCACATCACTGTTGGATCTTTATTATTAACATAATTGTTACGATCATCAATATTAGCACCACTTCTTATTTAAAACACTTTAGAGCAATGTTAAAATAATTTCAGGAAAATCTCATCATTACCATATATTTATTCTCAAAAAAAAAAAGAAAAAAAAAAAAATGACCTAGCCAATATGAGATTTATGCACGAATCAAAGAGCGTTTTCTCACTTTAATCCCTCCAGTTCTAGTTTTTCGTTTAGTACTCCACATTTATAGAACTAACAAGCACTGCACCTCATTTTTCATCGTCTATTTTGATGAAAATCTACATTTAAATATGTGAATTAAAGTTGTTTCTAAATACATTTCAAGACACAATCTAAACAATCTTCATTACATGGATACGTAACTGAAAAGAATTAAACAGTACTAACAATTTTTTGTTTATTGCTGAATTTTCTAAGCATTAATCGACAAGTAAAAATCTGAATAACAATCATTTGATCGAAACCAAAAGAATACATTTCATGATAAGAAGGTCAGGGAAAAAGTTCCGAATCATATTTGAATCTAAACTAATGAAAGAGCCCTGAAACAGTTCGGAACACATTTAAAATAAAGGAAACTGTAAAATAAAAAGAAAAATGCACTTCAAAGTAAATACATGATCTGCGAAAATGCACAAAAAACCAGTAAATGTCAAGAAAAAATCGGTCAGTTAGGGAAGCAAATCATTTCGTTTTTATTTTTATTCTAAAAAAACATGAGAAGATGGTAAATTTCATCGAAAAGAAAATGTCCTACTTTTAATTTTCCTGTTTCTACCTTGTTTCGAAATTTTATTAAGAAATTAAATCATGGAAATTTCAAATTAAGCAAACAAATAATGTGCAATATAACTAAAATATAAATACATTCCTCAGAATTCACTGCTGAATTACTGGCGAATCACTTCTTAAAAATTCGCTCTCGAAACGATCCAGATCTGTATTCAGAAATGATGTTTTCCCTCTGAAATATTCAAGATTTATTGTATTTTTACGACTGAACTCAACTTATCATGTAAAAAATTATGAGAGATTTAATGACAACGAAGACATGCATAAAGAATAGTCAAAAAACAATATTTGAGTTTAAAAACTTAATAGAATATAAGGATTTATTTTTGTCTATCAAGATGTTCTTGTTCTTTTTTCTACAACTAACTAAAAACTATCTCTCTCTTTACGGTCCTTTCGGGATAACTAAAAAGAAAAGTGTAATAAAAAGCTTACTTTATTGTATTAAGCCCTTTGGTAACGTGATCGATTTTCCCAATTTCTTTTCGTATGTCATCAAGCTCTGTTTTCATTTCTTGATGCACACCACCTACTGTACTTTTTAAGCCTCCGAGTACTTGCTGCATTTCTCTTTAAAAAACAATTCTTTAAAAAAGTTAGGAATAAGAATAATGACATTAAAAGTACAGCTAATTCTAATTTTTTTAATGAGTGTCAATAAGATAAAATATAACAATTCGTTAAAATCAATCTATCGTTCTTTCGGGCACTCTCGGTATTCTCAATGATGGAACGGATACGTATTTGATACGTATGTGCTCCGTCACCGAGATTTCGAATAATAGCATCAATTATACTAGAAAGACTCTATCAACCGCACTGCACTTTCTTCAACCAACTCCGGGTACGAACAAAAATATCTTTTTAAATTTTCACAGTTTTTAAATGACGAATTCTAGACTCCATATATAGTTCGAAAGACACATGAACAATAAATGTGGTTAACTGCGACAACACTTTCTTTAAACGCAATTCAAATAAGAAATGACCTTAGAACTTGTGTTTCACAGTGCAATGTATGTGTAGTTGAAACATTACGCATTCTCGCACTTAGATGATGCCGGAACTGATCTTTCAAATGCTGCTCTTTTGCACCAGAATTCCAACGCCAGTATTCCACAGCGTATAAACCACCATACAGCGCTACTCCAGCAGCGATCAAACGCCAACTAACTGCTTTAGAAACCTGAAAAAAAAAAATTTACAACAATTATAGAGAATTCCATTACCTCAAACTTCATAGCAATTATGCGCCAAAATAAATTTCCAATGTTAGTAATAAAAGAACAACATAGCCAACGTTTAACAGCAATACCGAACTAACTGTTGCAATACTAAATGAGACCCTTAAAAACAAGCTAAGTTATCTAAGCCAATTCCAATTCCATTTAATTCTAGCCATAATGTAGCATTTTTTTTTTAGAAAATTGGAAAAAACAATCCAAAAAATATCGAAATGACTCTATCAAAAAGATTCAAAAAACTAACTATTCCGCCTATAATGAGAAGACCAATCCCACCATTAGCAACGTAACCAACTGAAGAAAATATAAGTTGAGCCATTACGGCATTTTCCTGTGACTCAGCAGCAGTCATCACTTGCTTTTCTTCTTGACAATTTTGTTTTATAGTTCCCTCATCAGCTTCTTTATATATTTGTTTATTATAACTTTTCTGAAACATTATTTCACGTAAAGGATATATATTTCATCAACAACAATATAATATTATTTCAATCCAATAAATTTTCTCGAAGTCTACAAAATGTTTACAAAGCTTTAAGAAAGAGGCTGATTATTAATAACTTCGAAAAATTATTTTTGATAAATTTTAGTCTGTTTTATGCATCCGAACGACAATTTTCGTTGATAAATCATTGAAATTTACAAGCAACCATGATTCTAACTGAACAAAAAATAATATTTTTTTTTTTTAAATGTTCCTATTTGTTTCATATAATCTTTTATATATAATGTTCAACAGGAACCCGAAATCTCAAAAAACTCACGAAAACATCAAATAATGGTTGATTTCCAACAGCGGTTACAGGTTTTCCTAAACGATATGCATTGATTCGTCTAATGATGGCTGTAATACCGAATGAGAACCGGAATTCCAAATCTTCTCGAAAATCTTGTATCAATGACGGACAATTGATGCAGATCGAAAAATTAAACGGAGGTCGATATCGCCAAATCTGGAAGCCAGAAATTGTTCAAATAAATATACAAGCAATATTTAGGCAAATTTTTATGCTTAGCTTTCATCCAATTTTTTTTTGGAAATCCAAAAAAAGTGAGCCAGTGGATATTTCAGAAATCTGAAATCTAATCAATTCACATCAAGTTTATAAGACTAGTTCACAAACTGTTCGAAAAAATTTAATACCTGCTCTAACTTTTTAGTATATGGTTCAGCGATTATTTGATTAACATGCACTGAAATGAAATAAAAGTTACTAAATTAAAATCTAAGAGAAGATATATCGAAATTTTAATTTCACTTATACAATTTATTTTAGTTCCTACTTAATTTCTAGTGATCATTGAACACCTTATCCGGTCCTATAAACAGAAACTAAAGTGCTTGGATCAAATACAGAAAACTGAAATGTGAAATGAAGAATGAATTTGTTTCGGACAATTATTAAAAAAAATATTTGCTTCAACGTGATCAAGACGTAATATAAAAACGCACGATACATGGCATTTTCCAAATTCCAAATACGTTGCATAAGACCTCTAGTGCAACGTGCTTCCAAATCTTCTGTCACGACTTTATCTACAAAATCAGCCAAATTCTGTAACAAAATTTGCAGTCAGAAGTAGAAATTAACTGAGAATTGTCCGACAGTCAACAAAGAAATTATTGGGTTACTTAATTGGTATTAACCTTTTTATAGTCTTCAATCGAAACAGGTTCATCGACAAATTTGCTATCAAATCTGTCAATAATTGACTCCAGCTTTTGTATTTCTTCATAAAAATCCGCTGATACTTTCAAATGTACCTCAAGAAAAAAATAGTCATTACGCGACTTAACCACAAAAATACGACTGATTATAGATGAAAATCTTTAAAAATTAAATAATGAAAGTAATGAATATACTTCATTCCTCAATCTTTGTGATTCAATGACGGCAAATCGCTCAAATTCCTTCCATTTATCTAGGCAGTTCTTAAATTCTGCTTCTTTCGCTGTATAATTCACTTGCAACTCAGCCCTGAAATTCTGTCGTAAAAAAATAATTCGGAGCAGAAAAAAAAAGTAAAAGAAAATTCACTATTTAATGAAAAATACTGACAGATAATAGTAAAACTTCCATTTGAATAAACTTCTGAAGATGGAAAAATAACCTGTCTTATTCAATTAAAAAACTGTGAGGACAATTAGATAATTCGAATCAAGAGAACGATGTTGATGTTATGAACTACCGAGAGAAATTTTTTGTGAAGGTACAAACAAAAAAACTATTAATACAGGTTAGGTAAGTTGCATAATTAGATTTCCTTAATAATATAATATTCAGTTTTAAATATAAAAAAAAAATTCTAATTTAAAAGATAAATTTGCACTTCAAGAATATGATCATAAACATCTATTTAAATTTACTTTCGTTTGAGAGTGCTATTTTGTACAATATCCAGATTATGTCTCATTTCTCCTACAATTTCGCGAGCCCTTCGCGTATGAGCCTCAAATTTAGTGCTGATAGCAGATTTCGAAATAAGCTGCTGAAATTGTGAAAAATAAGTGCTTCAAGCAAAGAAATATATATTTTTCTTGCTTTATTTTTCTTTTGACCTCATTTATCTTTTCCTTCTTTATTTGTCCCTTTTTAAATGATTCCAGGCTTTTCTATATGATGTCTATTCCTACCTCAAATTGTGTTTCGAAATTACAGAATTCCATCGCACGATATTGATGCCCCTCAACTTGATAAGCTGAAATCAAAAAATTGGTTGTTAAAATCTATTTCAGCGAACTTTTCCATCAAAAATTCATTACAAAAGGATTCGGTACAGTTTTATTGTGGTATTTTTGTGAGAAACGTACAAATTTTTCAATTATATAAAGCAAGAAATCTCACCATGACGTATTACACCTCGTTCTTTTAAGCGTAAATCCAACATTTCACGTGCTGATATGAAAAATATACGATTTGCGGCTTCTGCTTCACTACATACTTTGAGTTCGCTTACAAGAAATTGCTTAAATCGCGTCATGTGCTGTTCTCGGATCTGAAATAAAGCAGTGATTCAACATTACAAATAATGGGAAATACTAAAAACATAAAGAACCATACAAGATAACAACTAGAACGTAGAAAACATTTTTGAATGAAATGAGGTTTAATTTTCCAGAAAAGAATGAGCTTCACAGAAAAAAAAAATCTAAATAAAGCGCATCTGTGGGTAAAGTTCCATAACATCATCACTCTTAATGAAAGCAATCAAAAGGAGAGTAGTTAAATTAATAATATAAATCAAAAGATTCAGTGAATATCCTAAAAAAATTCTTCATGCTCTTAAGAGATTCAAGAAGTTTTGAGGCTGTGAATTTCTTATTTGCAAAGTTCACTTTTTAAAAGTTCCAAAAAATGAAACTTCATGAACCTAAATGGTCTGTAGGCAAACAAATTAAAATTAAGCAATTTCTAATAAAAGTGAGAAAAAAAAAACACAACAGAACAAATACTGGACTAAACATGACATAAACTCAACTTTTCAACCTGTTGCATATTTTCCACTTCGGCTGCACTTGCATCCCAGCGATTGTTAAGTATGAAAATATTCGGCCTACTCAGTTTTGAACTCACTCGATGGAAAAAACTTTTCTCAGCTTGTGTAAGAGTCGATTCAGCATTGCAAACCAAAACGAAGACATCCGCATCCATACAATGTTTATCAATCCAACTGTCAAATTCGGGTGACAAATCTACACCAGGACTGAAAAGTTTCATAATCATTTTGATCGTTTTTTCTTCAGTCATTACTTGAATAACCATTAAACAGAATTAATATGAAATTATGCATCTTTTCCTGAATAAACTCTTCATTTAACAAGAAAAGTAATCGCATTATTTTGTCTCTTAAAACGCTAAAATGCTATTTATCTAAGTTATAAAATTTTAGAAGTGACACGATTTTCCGACTAACTACAAACATATTTATGAGAATAACTTCCTTTAATTATGCGGTTCAATTTGTGTAATTCGCATAATTTTGTGTATGTGATGATAAGGATATCCTGGATTTAATTTAAAAGAATTCATTTCTATTACTGAGAAAAAACATATTTCTACACAGAAATATTCGACCTCTTTGTTGAGAAAAAGAAAAAATTTCTATAGCAACAGTCAATAAAATTGAAAAAAAAAAGTAACCTATCGACAATAACAACATCGTTTTGAAGTAAACGTGATGCTGATTTAGGATAAAAAACACGCAAAAGTGAGTCTTGGCCCATTGCGCTAAGTGAAACATTATTATCACTCATTGCATGTCCTAATCTTTGCAATTGTTCGATGTCCATTCGTTCCGATGAATCTTCATTTAGAACAAATTTTTGGTCGTCTGGACTACCCACTACCTATAAAAAATTCGCAATTTAAGTCCACTTTTAATAGCTTATTACAAGATTTAAACCTTTGCATATAAATTTGAAATGGATTAAAATAATGAAAAAATATAAATAAAAGAATTTACTTGCAA
This sequence comes from Onchocerca lupi, assembly GCA_028564675.1. NCBI lineage: Eukaryota > Metazoa > Nematoda > Chromadorea > Rhabditida > Onchocercidae > Onchocerca > Onchocerca lupi. The sequence continues at coordinate 78,140 of JAOVVO010000017.1, read as the reverse complement.
AAAACAACAAGTAGTATGCCCCATTCCTTGCGGCAATACCTTCGCATGCAACATGGCATTAATTACTGAGCTTTTGCCATTACTTGTCCTGAAAAAAAATATCAAGATATATACATATGTATATATTTCAGGAAATATATTGAAGATAACACACCAAGCCAATTAACGAGAAAATTACCTTCCAAAGAAAACAACTTTCATTGTATCACGCATAAACATATCGCGAATTGTTTTGATACTATCCTTGAAGCGTGTAACTTCTTGCATTTGTTGATCTGGGATACTTCCATTGTCGTTCAGAATTTCTGAATTTAACATAAGCATAAAACTTTAATGTCTGTTCTGATTTTCTGCAAAAATTAAATAGGAAAAATTGTGGGTCTTTCATTGCCGCTCTGTGCTCCTATTCAAAAATGGGAGAAGAAGAGAAGAGGACCCAGATCAAGAGATGAAAGTAAAATTAAGATGCTGTTCTGTCTGTACGGCATCGTCCAAAATCATAAGTTTTAAAAAATTTCGAATACTTTAACTATTGAATGAATAAATAATGATAAAAAATATGAAGTTTCTGAAATCTTATAGAAATACATAATTGCTACAATGTGCAAAAGCAGTCACACGTTAAATCACCTTCAAGAGGACATTTAAAACCACATTCCTGAATATATTAGAAAATTTTCTAATCATAGAACCATTCTTTGGATTGTGCTCACCAAGAATGAAAATAAAAAGACATATTAATCAATATAAAACATACCATTATAGAAAAGTGAAAGATCCGTAACGTACGTTTCTAACTCATTATAAATATCACCAATTCTTGTTTTGGCTTCTGTAAACCGTTTCAGTGGCTCGCTATTGTTCCGTCGACAACTCATATCTGCAATGAAATTTTCTAGAAATGATTTGTTCTTTAAATCTAGAAAAAAGCGTTCGAAAATTTATTAAGGCATTCCATCAAAAAATTGAAGTCAAAAATTTCTTTGCTTTTTTCACATATTTATACGAGTAATTCGAAATATCTTTCGAACAGTTCAAAACTGTGACTTACCCGATCTTGTATTTCGTAAGGTCATCTCCTGATACGCTGCTACAAAACCAGACATGTCACAGCCGGAAATGAATGCCTTACGTTGAATTCGTTTTCAGTCAATTCTTGAAATACAAAATAAGCCATGAAAAGGCGATTTAACGTAAGTTTAAATGAGCAGATACATAGGAAATATAAATCACTGATGAAACAAACTTCTGACATACGTATAACACGCAGAACGTGTGCACTAAATTCTCAAGAATGGGAGAAAATAAAAGAGAGAAAGAGAGAGATAATGAGAGAGATAGTTGATATCATATTTGTTAGTACTGCTTAAGACTACAAAGGTCGAGAATTCTTCAACCTGAGAAAGATGCAAAATAAAGTGAATCTATCGCATCAATCTTTCCCAATTCACCCGCACTGATCCTTCCCCTCCCTCACTCACACCTCAAAACTGGTCTATTTGAAATGATCCATCAAATGAACCAATAACTCATCTGGCATTGGTACTTGTTGCGACTGTAATCTGAACCTTGACCTTTTTTTTCCTTTTTTTTTTTTTCGTCACTTTGTTTCGCTCGTCAATTAGTGTTAAATTTCAGAAATAGCAAATATTTTTGTCACTATTTAGTTGTTTTCTTCACTTCCTAACTGCATTTATTATATGTCAAAAACCATTTCAATCTCTCACGCTCGCTTAATTTTATAATCTTTCGCAACTTCTACCAATCTCTATCCCATCATATCTTCACTTTCTCTCCATCTTTAGCAGTATTATAACACATTACAGCATGTAATTTGTATATTTTTTTTTTCTGTCTTTGATTATTTGTAAGGAAATTAATGATTTTGGAATGCATTTCTTCGATCTGTTGAAGATATTTGCTTATTTGTTATCATTGCACCATTTTCATTCGATCATAAAGATGATTCTGAACGACTCTCATAATTGGGTAATGTCTTTATCATCTTGCTCTTTATCTCTGATACATGAAATGTTAAACTGTGTCTCTTCTAACTTCTCCTTGAATTCGTATTCTTTCTTAAACTCAGCACTTATTTAATATCCGTACAAATATAAATTTGAATTTCAGTTTTTGTGGCAATGAGATGCGAACAAGATTTGGATAACGAAGTATGTCTCTTCTGCATAAATCTTTTAAGAAAAAGATTTTTTTTATTTATAAGAAAAATTTTTTTACATCTTTTTTTTTTCTAAAAATTAATAATTCAGTAATTGAAGAAAAAAAAATGAACAATCACTAATATCTGTTTAAATATTCGATTTATTGAGGATATTTGCTTGTTCATCACTGCTGCATTATTTCTATTAGATTACAATAATTTAAGTCAATTTTCATGCATATGTTATATTGTTGATGCTTTGTCATGGATTATTTATATATAGATTAAATCTAGAATTCATGTCATAATCAGCGAATACATACAAAATGTAATTTATTAATGAAACAAATCTTTGAGATACACATGATATGCAGAATGTGATAACTGAACTCTCAAAACTGAGAGAAGATGGGAGAGAGAGAAAGATTATTATTTTGATTCTAACTAGTAGATTGATTGGAAATTGAAAAATGCATCTGCGAATAAAGCAGTCAGCTTGTCATCAAATACTGAATTTGTCATTTCATTAACGTCCAATTATAATCTTATTTCAAATTCAGAATGGAGATGGAACAGCAACAACAGCATTTATAAATCAAGGAACAACTTCAACAGTAACGGATAAAAGAAGAAAGTGGCGAATTGAAGTATCAAATGAATATACTCGGTTAAATATTCCCGAGGGTGTGCAAGCATTCCGAGTGAGCATCGAAGATAATATACTGATGAATAACATCAGGAATGTCCTTAAAAATCTTGAGAAAAGGTCAGCATCTTTCTTTTTATTTTGAAATTCAACTACTTTAAATTTTCAAAGAAATCTGTTTTCCAATTTTAATCATATTACCGGTCTATAATTTATATAATTTATGTATCTTTTCTTATTTTTTGCTTTCTAATCTATGTATATAAATTAGGTACAATTTGTGTAATATAAATTGAGGCACAATTTCCCGATCTATATCATATTCGATATCGTTGAAATTGTTGCTAAAATAAACTTGTTCCTTAAAGTTAGTTAATAGAAGAAATTTTCTTCCCAGACTTTACACTCTTTAAACTTGTGTCATGTTTTAGGCCCACAACATACAAAGTTAAGATCACGGAACAGGAACTCATCAATCATCTTTTAAGGCAAATTTTTTCAAGTCGTTCTTATCAATATATATATTTATATTTTAAAAGAAATTAATATATAAAATATAAATATATATTTTATATATTAACGTATTAAGTTGCTTGCTTAATTTATTTACTGATATCGAAGTTTTTTTCTTCTCAGTATCTAAATAGCTAAGATTATGTATTAGATTAAGTTGGAAAAAATAGAAAGAGCTGTTATTCTGAAAGCTGACGAGTAATCATATCTATAATCATTATAGTTTATAATTTAAGCAAAATGGTGCAAAGGATATATTTCTTCAAAATATTTATAGATTAAATTAAATGATTCAATTCGTGATTCAATTTTCCATTTACTTTGATTTGTAACCAATATTCTGATTTATGCATTGCCATCAGCAAAAGCTCTATACTTGGATAATCTAATAGTTTTTCATATATATTTTTTGACATGATTTCTTGATGTTTTCCATTCTATTTTTAACCACCATCTGAAACCATTAATTTCAGTAATAAAGCTTATAAATTTCTACTAAAAATAACCGTAATGACTGTTTCAGGATATTGGATGTTAACAGGAATTGTTCATTTCTGATACCGAAACCATGTGGTAGTTATGAATTGGATGACAGTTATTGTCTTAGTGATGGAATCGTGGATCAGACTGAAGTAATAATATTCCATTTCTACTTGGAATTCATGACTTCTGAAATTCTTTTCAATCCAGATTTCTTTAAATATTTTTCAAATACAAGTGATATGAAAGAGATAGTCTAATATTTCTATTAGGGATATTTGTTGATTTTTGAAATTGTATTTATCTTCAGAAGAGCAGCAGAAAGAACCGATCACTCTTTCAGATTGGTATTTATGTTGAGCCATTTTTGGAAGCACGTGCTCAAATCATAGCATTAATGGCTTTCAGTCAGAAAGATCAGGTTCATTCGCAAATCGAACAAGTTCTTCAGGAATTCGTTCTGGACTTTTTAAGTAGACATACTCGAGCTGTTGGAGAACTTTACAATAATAATATGTTAAGTAAGCTTAGTATTTTAATTGTCTTTAATTTTCCAATAAAGTCGAACTTTAGTTAATTTGGATATCTTTGATTTTAGACACCAAGTCTTATTCAATATCTTATTATATTGTAATTTATTCATAAGATCACTAGAAGATTTTTTTTTTGCAACTTTTGTTAAAGGTTAGATGATTAAATCAGCTAGAATTGGATTTAATTCCCTTTTTTTTTTCTTCTTTACTTGGCAATATTATGAACTTTCAAGCAGTGTGAACTGTAGTTATTTATAAATTTTTTTTGTTTAATTTTCAGATTTACGTACTCTTTTGCATTCGATTCGTGATGAACTCCTAAAACTTTCTGCTGTATATAATAGTTTATCAGTGATTATCACTGCTAACATTTGGAATTATCGAGCTGTCGATTGCTTTCTGGATCGTTTTCTGACCACAACGCTTTATACAGAATTACGGCCGCATTCTGTGGTATAGTTTTCTGCATATTTATTTTAATGAAAAATAATTGTAGTTTTGAATATCTTTTTCAGAAGCAGATTATTGGACGATTGCAACATGCTGTTTTAGGAATTTTCGAACGATATTTTGATCGTTTATTCAGCATCGGTGAAATTGATCCTGTACTTGAAAACGAATTCATTTTTCAAAGGTTACATTTTCTTTCGAAAATACTATTCTCATAAATATTTAATTGTCTTGAATTTGAATTATACTTGAAATGAAAAATTTAATTTTCGAACTAAAACCATACTGATTCTAATAAAATTCTAGTATGAAAGATAGTATAGTAATTCAAACAAGGCGGACGCATTGCTTATTTTGGTCTAAACTTCTAATCAAATATGTAGAAAATGGTGCTTTGAATGCTCACCGTTTGCGCACTGGCAATTGTGATTACGAAGCACCTGATAGTAAGCTTTAATTAAATTAAAAATCTTTTTGATAATCTCTGCTTGCTGAAGGATCCTTGAATGGTGTTATTACCGCTTAATGTTGAATAGTGACATAGTTGGAAGTACTGTGATGTATTTAGTTCATTTTTTTAACATTCTAATATGTTGGATTAATTTATAATAATAAAGCGACATGCAAAAAATTAGTAAAGGAGTCACCAATTTAAAATAAAACCTATGTTATTTAATTAAGTAAACAAATCAGTCTTTAATTTTGGAGTCTTTCAAAGTCTCTGTTCCATCTAACGTGAAATTCATTTTAGAATTTTCGGTTTACTTGAGGAAAGCTCTACGATTGAAAGACGACCTTTGCTTTATTACCGCTCAAAAAATTATGAGAAGCATGGAATATGCGTGTGAGAGATGTGCGAAAAATAACTCTTCTCTTCTTTTTCGTTCTATTTTAGAAAACAGTGCATTATTTCAAGTTTTGAAAGAAATGGAGGTAAGTATAGTTCATTTTTTCAATTTGATTCTAGTTCAGTTTTGTAATGATGATGTTCTGATACGATATTGCTCTCGCATGTTGGTATCGTACTGAATTTATTAGCAGCACTAATTTAACCGCTGCGAGCATATGGGAAATTAAAAAATATTTAAATTATTTATTCAAAAAAAGATCTCTTACTTTTATTGTGCAGAAATTTCCAGTCAGTCTATACGGGTTTCGCGCTGCGTGAGATGGCATTTGATTTGTTTGGAGCAACGCGCACTTCACAGGACTGCAATATAGTATTATCTTTTCAAAAGAGTTTGCAGCTTTCTGGTTTTTCACCTGAAATTTGTGAGAGATGGACTATTTGGTGTGGTAGTGATCTTCTGGATAATCTAGTAATCAAACCACAGGTTTTTAGATTTGACTTATCGGTTCGGTTTTCAAAAAAAATATGAGATTTGAAAGGACTTTTTGTTTCTAAAAATTTGTTATTAGTGTATGAGAAGTGGGCAGTACTTCGAAATCTAAGTATCTCGACATTACTGAGTGACGTGAGATTGTTTATATTTATCATTTGCATCTAGTTTTGAAATTAATATTGTCAAAAATTGTTTGTTGTTGCAATCATTTTTTTGAAGGTCCCAGTTTAAAAAGTCGAAAAGAAATAAATTATAAAAAATTATGATAATATTTAATATTAAGTTTTAATTTTATAGTTAGTGAAATCTTTATTTTCAGCTTTCTTGGCCATTGCATTATTTAATAGAGGACAAGCTTCTTTCTACACTCAATCTTTGTCTTCGATTTTTGTTACGATTGTTACAAGCGCAAGAGGCTTTATCAGCAGTTCGAATAGATTGTAAGTTCCCAAGCTTCTTATATTTCATAATTCGTATTTGCGATATTATCGCAGTGAGTCATAGTGTTTCATTCAGCTGGATTCTTTATATTTCTTCAATATATTATTTATATTTGCAGCAACTTCTGAGATGTCAAGTTTTTTTTTGTCAAGTATTGGCAAAAAGTTGAATAATTTTCACGAATAAGTAATTGCATTTTAAAATAGATAAATTTGCTTTTTTCTTATATTTTTAACTGCAAAAAGTATTTTCAGTAGCTGCAATGAAAGAACTTAACATTAGTCGACAAAGACTAAACCACTTGATATGTTTTATCGCACAACCATTAACCGCAATATCAGAAATTTTCTTCACTCATGTATGTTTCTTGCGTCATTCGTAATGTGTAGTCAAAATTGTGCACAAAGAAAATTAAATTTTTTAGACAATCAGCAATATTTCTTGAATAAGGCTGGCGACAATTTCAGTTGCAAGCCATGTTAATGAAGAAATTTGCATTGGTATCCGAATCGAAAACTTTAGAAGAAGCTCAGCATATCTTGAAAGACCTGAATATGCATCTTACCAATTTAATAACAAGGTGAGAAGATTATGAAAAAAAAAAAAAGAAAAAAAAAACAGAAATGATATTCTGTTGTTTTTGTTCTAATAAAAAGATCAACCGGCATCAAAATCGCAATAATATCGTGATTCATAAATCTGATAGTAAGTAATTACAATAATATTTGCAAAGAAAAAAAAAAAAAAACCAAGTTTATCCTTTTATTTTTTCCTGATCTTTCTTTATTTGTAATTCATTCTCATGTAGATAAATTGACTTGTTTTCAGGAGCGGATCTCGCGGTTTGATTCACGATGCCATAACAAAATTATGTGACCGAGCAACAGAAGTTGAATTACGTTTGCGAATGGATACCATTAGTTTACGCGATGTTGAGAAGATGTTAAAAGTTGTAAAACGGGAAAAAGACTTATTGATTGGACTGGGTCGTTCGATGCATGGTACCATATTCACCTTACTTCAACCATTACTCACGTAGTTGTTATTTGTCTCCAACAATCTTGTTAAAATGCGGGTTTTTTATTATCTTAAAATTGCTTTATGTAATTATCAAGCTTTCTATTCTTTTGTATGATTCCAATTTGTTTAATAATGGCTGGCTGAACAAGTTGATTCCTTTTTTGTTCATCCATTCCTGAAACGGATTTTATAAGTTTCAAAATTTCATTGATTTTGACAGATTTTATTGGACATATATCTATTATAGTTTTTCTTACTTTACATGAAAGAAAATATTTTATTGGTTAAATATAGGCTTTTAAATCTTACTTTTCCAAATCATCAGCGTTTCATTTGGAACGAAACTGAAACATTTTAAATAAAGTTTGTTTTACGTTGATTAGCTAAATTGCCATAACAATGAAATTAATTTAGTTCACTATGTAATTGCATGAATTTTGTAATCTACAGTTGTTGCTTTATTTTGCGAGGTGAGCAATTCATTTGTAAATCAAACATTCAATTAATAAATGTTTTGTATTCTGACGAGAATATATTCACTACGAATTTTGCGATACGTAAAATACTCCGAAATCACACTAATTAAAATATAAATCAAGTAATCTTCAAAAGTGGGATTAACTCTATTTGAAATAATTGAGATAAATTCTATGCTTTTTTTTTTTCGCATTTCAAACCAATGACTTAATAATTTAGGCAGCTAATTGAATGGTGGTAGAAACAAGAATTTGAATAAATTAAGTAAGAAAATATGCAAAAAATGATTTAGTATTCATGATCGAAGATAGCTGGTTTATTTATTATTTATCTATTGTATTCATTATATTACTGTAGTTACATTCATATTCAAATTCAATCTAAAGATTGCCTTAAAATGATGGATGAAAAAAGCAAATATTTTAGTAACTATAATAATGTCTCTTGCATTTGAAATTGAAAAAAAAAGAAGCTACAATTCAAATATTCAGTAAATTTGTTTCTAAAAATTCAATAGTACTGAAGGTATGTCTTGTTTTTAGCGATTTTGAGATGCAAATTTTTCAAATTCCAAGTGCATGAGCAAATAAAATTTGACATAAAAAACTGAATCGATATTATACTTGAAGAAACAACAGAACTATGCATTTGAATTAACTTTTGGCATTTTTTGTTTGATTCTGCAAAAAAAAAAAAAAAAAAAAAAACAAATTTGTAAGAAGTACTAATTGGAATGAACATCTGTGGATAATAGTAGCTTTTTTTGTTCTTTTGATTGACAGAAAAAAAAGAATAAAATAAATGCAAATAGCAATAATGAGTCATGTATGTTAGTGTTTTTGTTTTAATAATATTTATGATATCTCTTTTTTGAATTTTCGATTTAAAGTTTGTTAAAAATGGTGATTTTTGTTTTCAGCTAACACGTATGACTAACTATTTGTTCGAATTTTTTTAGTAATCAAAAGTTTTCTTTGCCAATTTGTGGAAATTTCCCGAAAAAATTCACTGAAATTATGATTTTGGGATTTTTAATACATTTAACTCTTATGTAAATTTTGGCAATATGATTTTAGATTAAAATATGGGATAAAAAATCTCTTAAAAATGAATCAAACAATAAATTGTGTAATAAATTTTTCAATTTGTATACAAATAAATATATGCAATAAAGAATGCATTATCCGATTCACTAATTAAAGAATAAACTGCTCCTAAAAATTTGTTTGATGATTTGTCTATACCGACAAATTTTGACTATTAAATTATATCAGCTAATTAGTTGATTACTTACTGTCAGAAGGGATACTTTTGTTGAATTTTTTCAGAATATAGAAAATTTTTTAATTTATTTTATTTTATCTAGTATTAAAGTTTCATTTCTGATAAATCATTTGCAATTATCATCATTATCATTGCTATTATTATTATTATTATTTCTTCACTCATTTCTTTAATATTATTCTAATAGACATTAATTAAATGTCTTTTTTTCATAATTGAACTATTAGATATTAATTTCAATTATCTTTAATGGTAAAGCAACAGCAATTCTATTTATGGCATAATATTATATTAATGAGAATCTATATGTAAAGATATCATCAATTACAAAAATTACAGCGCTTCTTATTACTTTATCATAATAGCAATGATAGTAATACTAATAAGAGTAATAATATTGGTAATAAGTATTAATAATAATTAATTACAAGAGTAATAATAATATTATTATTAGTGATAATATTATCATGATTAATAAATAGTCGTTCAATACTCTTTTTGCTCCTAAAATGAATTTTCTTAATTTTATTGGCTAAAATTCTTCTTCTTAGCTCCACCCCAGAAATATTAAACTTCCTCATTTTGCAATTTATTTGAAATCGTACCATTCGTCGAACATCTGTTTGGTTTTGATTATTTTCGGATATTTCGACGAAATTTCGGCACCATTTGTGCTATAATATCTTTGTTATCTGAATATTTGCCAAGCCAACAAGAAGTGTGCCATCAACGAATAATTGATCCCAATTTTATCTTTGTCAGAAAAGCATCGAATATCACCAATGGTTGATTTGTGGAATAAATTTTCTTCACTATCTTTTTTATCAATCATATTCCTAATACACATTACCAAGGTTTTTCTTTTCTTTTTTCTTTTGTTCTTTCAACTATTTGTTAATTAATTCTTAAAAATATGGCAAAAATTAAGGCTTGAAATGTAAAATTTTCAATAAATTTAAACTAAGATAAATCATGATTATAGTATCCGATTTAATATGTAATGATAAGACATGATGCAAAAAAAAACAATAATAATAATAATAATAATAATAATAATAATAATAATAATAATAATAATAATAATAATGCAATGTAAATAATGTGTAATAGAATTGTAGTAAAAATCAAAATTTTTTACAGTTATTTTAACTTTTCTTACAAGATAATTCAATCATTGCCACTCAATTTTTTTTCATTTTTACTACAATTTTTTTTTTCCAAAGTGAAAAAGCTATGGTTCGATAAAATCATTGAATTTAGTATTTATATATATGTAATAGATTCCATTGATAAAAATATTGAAACTAATTCAAAAAAAAGCAAAAATTCTAAAGACTTTAAAACTTTATAAATCAATTTGTTTGGTAAAATTTAATTAACCTTCAAAAAAATTAAAACATTTCAATCATTAGGATAGCTTTGTTGTTTTATTTATTTCCATTTCTCTCTTCTTCTCCCAATTTTTATTAAAACTTTCGTGTCATTTTGTGCAATCTATCCCTAATTGATAATTTATTCGCATACCAAATAAATTCATCGATGCATTTTCTGAAAAATCGGCCATCGTTAGAATAATTTATTCAAAAAAAAATTTCAATGGAATTTTATCCAAATATTTGCTATAATTTATAAGCAAAAAGTTTAGTGAATATTTTGCAAAAATTTTATTATAATTGAAAATTTTGTTCAAATTCATTATTGCCTGTAAATTATTCATTATTCTTTTTCATTATCCTCGAATTTTTTCCCATTCTTCCATTTAATTTCAGAAATATAACTAAAAACTTTTTTTTTTCCAGCTATAAAAAAGCAGCAATAATTTTAAATTCATCCATTTATGTCAGAAAGGAAATTTCTCAACAACTGTCATCAAAATGATTATGGCATGCAAAGCTCAAAATTATTCCTACCATAGAAATTGAATTTTTAAAATGAGCAAAAATTTATTTTTTTTTTTGTGAATTTAAAAAAAAAAAACGAAAAAAAAAAGAAAATGACAAATTATTATTCTTATGTTAAAAAATTGAAAATTGATAGAATTTTAAAAATTGGCAAATTTAATTCTTTAAATGAAGGTTGAATGAAGGATCTTTTTTGAAGAATTTTTAAACTACTGCTGTAAGAATTAAAAAAAGACGAAAGATATTCAAAGTTTTTGCTTTTTTTTTTGATTTTTTTTTCCTTGTTTTAAAGCTGAAAATAATGACAGTAGAAGCTAGGAAAGAATGAATAATTTGTTCAAGTCCATAATAGCGGAAGATAATTTCTGCTGACATAAGAAATAATAAATGATAGGAAATCAACAACTTGTAATATTACTTTTAAGTTATCGTTAAGTATAGATAATTAAAAGATTGAATTACAGTTGTAATTAGTTCAGTCGATCTAAATGAATCTAAATTTTTGAAAATCACATAACTGCAATTTGGGATTATGATAATACCATATTTAGTATCATTTATAGGAAATTTTATCGTTTTTCAAATAATTTTTGCACAAAATTTCCTACATCAAAAATATTATTGTTTCTCTGCTATATTTTCCGTCGATCATAGAACTTTCAGTCGTTTAATTACTTGTTTTGATAATTGATCTTTGTTGTGATCAAATGAACTTCTCTGTTTATTAATAAAAAACATTGTGATTTAGAATGGTGAATAGTTGTTCTAACAGAAATATTTGATCAGTTGATAATGAAAAAAAATTGCGAGTGGCAAATTATCAAATACTGGGTAATTTGAACAAACTGTAAAATTTTCGGACATAATTAAAATTATTTTAAATTAAAATATGAAATTTTTGAATGTGAATTAAAATAATGTAAAATTAAACTATGAAATTTTTTAATCAAAATAATATAGTCCGAAAAGTGTAAAATCGATGAGATGGTACGATAAGTTCGATATTTTTTGATTTGAAGCGCTTCATGAATGTGTTACTGCAAAATTTGCAAACCTATCATATCGATTATATGCAATAACAGACAAAAAGAATAATTTTAAATTTAGAAACAAAAAATTGAGCGCTTGTTATCATTGCAAAATCTTACTACTTATCAATAAAATTCATTAATTAAATTTTTTTTCACGAAGTTAACTTTTTTTTTTTTTGGATTATCAAATTAGCATTGTAAATTTATGTTAATTTATTGTCACTATGACAAAGGTTTTTGTTTTATGATATGTAATGAATATTTTCATAGCAAAAAAACATTTATCACTTCAACATCTGATAATAGATTTTATGATGAAATAAACGGTAAAAGTATACAAATCTTTCGAAGGATTATGAAATTTTGGAATTTTTCAAAAGATAAGAAATGAATTTCTTAGTAAAATTGATGTTTGCAGAGTTGCGACATTCCATCTGATCTATGGTGTGATAGCTACGAATCGGCCAAGAGATGCGACGTAATACAGCAATGCGATCAATTTCGACGCATGAAATTGCCAATAAAGCTAAGTTTGTATTATGAAGCGTTATGCCCATATTGTCAACGTTTTATTTCAAATCATCTTGGCATTATTTACAATCAATTTCGTGGATTGATCGAACTTGAAATGATACCATGGGGAAATTCGAAATTACTTCAAGTAAGTATTGCTTTCAGTAATTTTAGATTTTTAATTATTTTATTGAAATATTTGTTTAGAAACTTTTATCAGTTACTATCCAAATTTTGAAAGCCTAAAATTTGTAAAAAATAATGTAAATTGTAATTTTATTTAAATTTGTACATAAATAAGCAGAAATATTTTAGTATAAACAAAGCAATTTCATATATTGTCGAATTTTTTCGCATCTAAATATAATAAATTATTAATAATTAGCAATTGAATAAAGAAAGTTTTGCTTATTAGGAATTATTAAAATAGAATATTCATTTCATTTTTATATTAATTTAAAATAATAATCGTGAATTTCTGGTTTTGAGCAATTTTCAATTGTGCTGCAAGAAGGAGTTGCAATAACCATTCAAGCTACTTAAATAAGCATTATATTGTTCTTTAAAATATTGTAAACAAATCATTCAACAATGTTTTTTACATTTTTTGTTGTCACTGGAGAAAGTTCGAAAGATGGAAGTTTTTTGAATTTTACGAAATTCATTTCAAATTATTAATTTCAGAAAAAAAATTAAACAACAAAACATGTTTCGTTTTTTTGTTTTTTTTAATTTTCAACAAACCGGTCTTTAGTGATTTGTTGATAAACAAAACAAATTGAATACGGTTTAAAAAAAAAAAAAAAAAAAAAGAGATTTATCGATTATTAAAGCTTTTTGACTTCAGCAAATGATTCATTCTTCGAAAAAATAATTCTTTTTTTCTAAAATTTCGCTTGAATACTACTAAATACAAAAGAACTTGAAAGATAACGAAAAAAAGAAATAGTTCCCTTATTTAAATGACTTATAATTAAAATATATTAATTATTTGCTATATAAGTGATAATTTTTAATTTCAACTGACTTCTTAAACATCTAAATAAATTGTTTTTTGTACCAATTTTCTATTTTTATTATTGAAATTAAATTTTGCCATAGTTTGTAATTAATAATATTTACTGAAATTCTTCAATTTCCACAATTCCAATTGATTCATTATGTTCCAGCAAATGAGCAAATTTGTTTCATATTTCTTGTCTAATATCAATCAAAGTTTTAGTTTAATATTAAATTGATTTCTAAATAATGCAGCATAGGAACTTTACCAGTTTTATATTTATTTCTGTACCAGCATCATTGTGAATAAATATATTAATAATATGATACTGTATGATAATTTTAACATTAGCATAAATAAAATAGAATAAATTTTAACCTAAAAAGAAAAGACAGTTTAAAAATTTTTTAAAGCGTATAGATGTGACAGCTGCAATGCAAATAAATCATTTCATTGTTCTGAAAAGTGATCACAAAGATTTTTTGTCTAATCATCTAGCTGACTAAAAATTTCAAATTTACACATAAATTATCATTTTACATTTACCATAGTCTTCAAAATTTACAGCTCATATGTCAAATAATGTTGAGAGAAAATTAACAATGTTCAGGAAATTGTAAGAAAAAAAAAAAAAAAAAAAAGAAAAAAGAAAAAAAAAAAGAAAAATGTAAGCACAAAGTTTGCTAAATAAATAATTAATTAAAGGAGATATTATTAACAAAATAATGAGATATTAGTTTGTTAAAGCGCTACTATGAATGTCAAATCGATAATTCATACACTAATTGGCTCTAAAATTTCATTAAATTTAACAAAGTACTAATTATTCTTTTATTTGAGTAACGATGATTTTTTAAAATTTCAAATATAAAAGGTTCAACAGCATTTTTTTACTAGATAATTCCCCAATTAAAATATTTCATTCTTCCTTTCAATCACATACATTTTGCTTTTTTCTTTTACAACCAATGTCAACATTAATTACCATTGAAACTTTTGCGATTTGTTTATCAAAACACGATAATTGCCTTTTTCTTTAAGAATTTGATGGCAAAGAAAAAAAAGAGAAAAAAATATGAAAAAATGAAATGAATTTTAATCAACTAAATTATAATTGTACCAACCAAGCTGTTTTCTTAATTGTAGCAAAATTGAACATATTTGCAATTTTTAACATATTTGCAGCATATTGCAGTTTTTTAATATATTTGTTAAAAAAAATTTATTGAAAAATTCTGAATAGTCGTAAAATAAGATTTTCTTTTTGATATGAAAAATTTCAGCACTAAAAAATTTACTATAATAATAATGAAACAAACGAGTAATTATAGATATACATCTATTCATTCAAAGATAAGTAATAAAATTTTAACACTTTTCGAAATTAAGATTTACATATGAAAATCAAATATGTGAATAAACAAACAAATTATCGACAATTTTATTAGGCAAAAAAAAGAAAAAGAAAGGGATAAGAGGAAAAGATTTGCATCTCTTAACAAAATTTAAAGCTTAATTAATTAATAAAAAATGATTTTGTAATCTGATGGAAAACTTTAGAATGGTACCATACGATGTAATCATGGATCGATTGAATGTAATGCTAATAAAATACAAAGTTGTGTATTGGAATATGCAAAAATGAAGCATGCTTTGGCATTTATTATTTGTTTCGAACGATCTCTCAATGATGTCGATGTGGAATCAGCATTTCAACACTGTTCCGGTTTTATCCGTAATCATTATGCACGAATTCGGTTAACTTTTTTTTTTTTTTTTTTATTTACAAAATTAAGAAAATCTACAACACATTACCATAAAACTATTACTTAATTACAAAGAAAAAAGTTTTGATACATTTTTTTTTTTACATTTTACAGTGTATAATTAAATTGAACATGAACATTCAATGTTATCGTTGTGAAAAGAAGAAAAAAAGAAAAAGAAGAAAGAATTAGCGAAGTTTATGATATTTCTAATCATTTATCATTTGAAAAAAAAAAAAAAAACGAAACTTACAGGCGATGTTATGATTCGGAACGTGGCATGCAGTTGCAGCGAAAAGCATTTTATCGTACACTATCCGCTACACCAAATCGTATATCGGAAGTACCATATCTGCTCATTAATGGTTATAGTTCAAATCCAGATTCCAATAATCTGAATATACATGCTTTGCAATTATTGTTGAAGAAATGGAAGCGAATATTTCGAAATAATTATTCAATTAAATGATTTCGCTTTAAGACTAATTGAAATCCTATTCAAATACTTAGCCATCTAAAATAGGCATTATATATTGATGCCTATGTTAAGAATCTGAATTATGACATTCTTTTTTCATGTAATATCAAATATAGCATCAATTTCTTGAATATTACAGAGAATTTGATTGGATTGTTTGATTGTAACCTTGAATAGATTCAAACATAAGTTCTAGATATTTTAGACTTATTTCCTTACATATAAATATTGCCATACATGTTTAGTGAAACTTCACCACCTTATTTTATTCAAAATAATTGGAATTTTATGAAACCAAGATTTCTAGATACTCATAAGTCTAAGATTGATAAATATTTATAGATTAACTGATGGAAGATTTCATTTGCAGCATTTTGATTACTTTTTTTTTTCTATCAATTTTTGTTTTGACAATAGTGCTGTAAACAAAACTGATTTCATTGATATCTATGTTAAAAAAAAAGGTGATAAAGTAAAAATAATAAACACCGCAACAGTTTGAATACAAATCACATTCATTATCATTCATATTTGTTATACGCCTTTAAACCCTTTCCGAGAGCTACATACATAATATTCTTATTCTACAAATTACATCTTTAAGTTCATATATTTTATTTAAGGCACAATAAAAAAAAAAAAAAAAATAAACAAACTGCCAACGATGAACATCGTTCCACATAAAAAAGGAATTCTATGAAAAAAAAAAATGCATGAAGTTTTTGTTTAGTAATTTGGTAGATTAGTCTTCAATGAAATTTCAGATGTGAAATTCAGATATAAGTGTAAACTTAAAAGAAAGCTAACTATAAAAGTTTTAATTAATAATATGTAATAGTCATTTTCAACGTATTACATGTTATTACGAGAACGATGAAATTTCACAAAAATGGTACGGAAGCGAAAAATATATAAAGAATAATTATAGAACATATATGATATCAATGAAGAGTTTCAAATGGCAGCAAGACGCTCAGAGAATCCGTGCTTTGCCATCCAGTTTTCGATCTGCAAAATAACAGCATCATATTCAGCTTTATGTGCTAAGAGCGCATCTTTCTTTTCATAATTCAAATATTTTTCCTGTATTTTGATCAATTCCTGCAGTCGATGAAGTCTGTCTTCGACAGCTGTTATTTCATCTTCCAGTTTTTGGTTTTGTGATATCTAAAATTACAATAAAATTTTGAAAGATTAAATAAATTTTTGCAATTTTAAAATTTTTACTTGCTTTTTTAATTTCTATTATAATTCACTGCAAGAAATAAAAAATAAAAACCTGTGATTCGATCTTTTTCTCTAAAGAAGGCCTCATTGCCAATGCAAATTCGATAGGTGATGGAGTATCTCTGGTACCAATATACTCAATACGTACTTCTTCTACACGCTTTGGACTAAGTACAATTGACTTATTCAACTCACTGCAAGTAAAATCATTCAAATTGAAAGTTTAACCAAGAAAAAATTACAACTTCGAATTCCAAAAATCAGAACAATTCTCACAGTGAAATTAGAGAAGACATGAATTATGGATATGTATTCGCAGTTATTATCCCATATTATATTCCTTCTCAATTTCATAATCCTCAGCATTGATCTCTTGGATGCTTGAAAAGTCAGAAAAAAATAAACTTTATAATTTTTATGATGTTCTGAAAAGTAATGAGATTACCAAAATAGTTTAGATAATCCCAGGGGTTTTGATACTTTCGACTGCTGTGCAAATATTGCTGCGAATATAGAGGTTTAGACCTAAAAAATGAAACTGCGAACCTTTTTGCAATATCGACATTCCTCTCATAGTTTTGAAGCATTTCATCCCACTGTCCTTTTTCATTTTTTAACTTCTCCATATAACTCATCAAATATTCCTTTTCTTCATCTACAGCAGCCATTTTCACGGATATAAGGGAAGAATTTTTTTCATCCACTTTAATCATATCGTTCCCAATAATCACATCCTTCTAGAAAATATTCGTTATTTTTATAAGATGGAAAGTCCAAGATTAAACGGCTCAAAGTCTTGAAACATACATAATTTATCGATGTTAAGGCATATCTAATATGCTATTTTTAATTTTTTTTTTTTTTTTTTTTTTGCGATCTAGCTCTATCAGAAAAAAGAAAAAAAAATAATTTATTATAGGACTCGACTTTTGGTTATAATGAACGTAAATATAGCAAGAAATTAATTATTGTGTCTTCGAAAGGAAATGTTAAGAGATTCCTTAAAAAGGGTGTAATAATAAAAAACAAATATAGACAGTTCAAAAAATCAAATCAATCATTCAATTAAAAAAATCTCAGATAAAAATGCAATTGACTAAGCATGATGAAATTTAAATAGGAAAATGCTTGTAAGGGAAGAATCCCTTCCATCTGTCCACGTTTCACTTTAAAATTGCTCAGAATAGTTTTAATGATTTAAATTGCCTTTACCTCTTAGAAAAGAGCATTATGGATTTGAGGAAATTTATCAAATAGGACAAAAACTGCGAGTTAAACATAGCAGTTTAGCGAAAAAATCAGTATCATATCAAATTTATACTCAATTTTTGTGTTTTGCTCAAACTGAACTTACAGTGATTTCGATGCCGTCCACAACCTGTTTCACAGACATGCTTGAACGTCGACCACGGAGGGAACGCCTTTTGTCGCTGACCTGAAAATAAAAACATGGTGATTAATCAGATGAAATTTTGTAACAGTTATAGGTAATATTAAATTAGCAACTGTTATTAATGAAGATGGCAATGAGCAGCACAACCACAGGAATAATGATAATAATATGAGAATAATGATAACAAGAGACAGAATAATTCGTTCCAAAGCTAAAAATTACATCAAAATTCCTTTCTTCCCTTCAGAAAATTACTCTCCACACAAGAATTCTTACCTCACTGCTAACAGTATTTAATGAGGGAGAACCACTCCGTGTCGATGATCGCAGAGTTGATAAACCATCCTTTCTTTCCATCTGAAATATTAAGTAAATTTTGCATAAATTTTGGAATAACAACATGCGAAAAGTGCATGTAAAAAATGAGACATAGAACAGTACAAATATTATTAATGGAAGCAAAAATACTGTTATCAATCGGTATGCTCCATAATTTGCGGTCATTTTAATAATAATATCAGAAGCATCAGTTAGATCAATCAAAAAAATTGTAAATTATATCAATTAAAGTGACTAAAGTTATTAATTAAATGACAATGACATTAATTCGAACGATATCTGCAATAAACTGATGATGATGTATAGTTCAAACCACACTAGTTCCAGTGACATACGACAGGATGACCTGTGATAAATTGATAATGATGAATCTAATCACGAAATGAATTCTTTCATAATTTTAGACAACACTGTCTATCAAAGAAATGAGAAAGAGAATATAATAAGAGGGAAATTATAAATTAGCAGTCAATTTGAAAGATGAAAGAAATAATTGATAATTTCGATATAATATTTGGTTAGTAATTAAGTGAGAAGCATTAAAAATATCAATGGATGAAATGTTGTTAGAGAATGAAAATAAAGAAACAACACAAGTGTTGAAGAGATAGAATAGATTGAGAGGATTTACAAGATTGGATTTTTTCAAAACTCCAACAGTCAAATATCCTGAATACAGCCGCATTTATAATAAAAGGAATATTCAAATTTCCCGCGATAACATCCTTCCTGGGTTCGAGTTCGAGTTGCTATAAGTTTTTGGTCTTTTAATTCAGTGTCGTGATTTGTCACTAGTTTACCTGAGATGTAGGGAAGGGTAAGGTAACATTAGTAATTTTACCTGAGGATTAGGAAGGTGTATTCATTTATATAGTTTTAGTCTTCATCAATGAGCCATTTTTCAAATTTCTCGACATTTAAGACAGATGTTAATGTACTGGATTGCATGGAATTAGGTATTTTGTGGTAAATTTACGGTACCATTAGATACCATTGCGGTTAAAATAGTTTACAATTTTAAGAATGCCTTCCGATATGTTATATCTTGTATTTCAAGAGAAATTTGCATTTTATCATTTCTATTTGCCCTAATAAAAAATGATTTTACGATATTTAGATTTCTATATCGCAAAAGTGAACAGTGATCGAGCCAACAAAAAATGTCGGAGAGAGTTGAAGCATATTTGATAAAAAACAAAAATACTTCTCCTGATCCTATTGCTGATATTTGGCAAAAATTAGAACACCTGTACATCAAAAAGTAAAGCAACTTTTGTCATTATACAGTTGAAAAATAAATACTGAGATGATTGTTTTATATTTATATTATCACTGAATCTAAAACAATATTTTTTGAATCAACCACCTAAAAGATCATAAATTATATAATAGATCGAATTTTTTCTGCTTAAATGATTTAATGATCTTTGCCTTTTTTATTAAGAAAATGTTATATTTTAAAGTCGTTAGATACCAGAAATGGACTTTTCTCTCGTAAGAAAATCTAATTCAATGTAGATCACATTAAGAAATTAACCACTATTAATAATGAAATCGCTGTAAAACTTTTTTTCTTGAAATCAATAAGTGGAATAAGTTTTTTTTCTTTATCTTTGCTTTTATCTAACTCCCTTACCTTGAATATCATCTTGATATATCTATAATGTGCTTCTTTTTCAGACTGATTTTTCTGATTGCCTTTGTTAAAGAACAAATGTAAACTATTTGGCAGATAGTTTTTTTCATTATGGTTTTTCCATGGTGTCTCTGCAAGTTATGAGAAATTGATTTTTATTTTCCAGGCTTTGGCATCAGTTAACTGTGGAATTGCGGAAAGTAATAAGTGATGATGGATTCATTCAGTCGATTGATTTGAAGGATTTTTATGACAATTTCATCAGTGAATTTGAACATCGCATAAATCCTTTGCAGCTTGTTGAAATTATCATTCCTGTGGCAAAATCAATTTTTGTTAAAAGTAAGAAATTTTGTCATTCATGAACATAATCATACTTCGATGGAAAATCCAACTTATGTAAGCGTATTTTTAAGAGAATGCTTTCTTTGCTGAACACCTCACATATTACCTTCTTTATAAGAAGCATTCGGAACGAATAGCAAATCATATCATTCTTTTTAAAATTGTGGTTGATACTACTGTTACTGTTGCTGGGAAGGAACAGTATTGAGGAATTAGAAGGAAAATGTCAAAGGGCAGGAATGAATGTACTGATTCAATTTGCAATATTTCATTTGTTGAAATTAGTATAAACTATTCAGATATTTGACTTTGCTGGATATAATTTAAATGACGATCGAATTTAACTTGACTGTGACAATCCATAATATAAGTGTAGAAGTCATTAATTTCTTGATTATAATTGGGCAATATATAATGTAACTGCAACCTGGGAAATTTTTTTTTTCTTATATCA
This sequence comes from Onchocerca lupi, assembly GCA_028564675.1. Lineage (NCBI taxonomy): Eukaryota > Metazoa > Nematoda > Chromadorea > Rhabditida > Onchocercidae > Onchocerca > Onchocerca lupi. The sequence continues at coordinate 56,709 of JAOVVO010000017.1, read as the reverse complement.
GCGAGCATGATGAGATGCGAAAAATAAGATTAGCAAAAATTTAAAATCAAAAAATTTAAATGAAATGAAAAATCTTCAATACTTCTAGTGAACTCTTAATATTATTACAAACCTATCACGATTTCGAAATGATTTCGATAAAATCTATTGTTGTGGGATATTAAATATAATTAGTAAGTTTATTTTTAAAGACAGAGATGCTGCATTTGCGTTCTTGAATAAGATAGAAAAGACAGTTTCAAAAGACAAACGAGCGGTAGTGCGTGTACGAACAGGTCAAATCGAATTGCGCCTGATGCACAGGGACTCCAAAGATCGTTGTGTCGATATTCAAATCGTGAGGGTACTAATTTACTATTTTTTCTGTCTTCTATTCGACTTATTTCTGCGAATACATAAGTAAAGCAAGTCAGCTGCATTTATGAATGCATTTGATTAGCTTCTTAATATTACTAAAGCATCTATTTTTGTTTTTCAGAAAATGATTGAAGAAACCCAGGTATTGTTGGACGAATTACCCGGAGTTACACCGGTGCACGGACCCTTCTATAAGGTTTCTATATTTTTGGAAAATGAATTCAAATATTCTTTTTTTAAAAAAAGTTGGAACTCACAGATTAGGCTATAGTTCATTTAAAAAAAAAAATCTTTCTTTGTTTGTTTTGGAAAATATGAATAAATTTCAGATTTCATCAGTTTATCTGAAAGAAATTGGCAATTACGCGGGTTATTATCGTGAAGCCTTACGCTATTTGGGTTGTGAAGATCAGACAAAATTACCGCAATCCGAGAAGCAATTGCAAGCAGTTTTACTAGGATTTGCTGCCCTATTGGGCGATAATGTTTACAATTTTGGTGAACTGGTAAAGTTTCTTTCTTTATTGAATCTTCAGTTTTTTGTTCTTTGATTACAATTCTAATACATTCCCTCATGTACTATCCCGGAGTCAGTGCATCTTTCTCTATCTTTCTCTTTTATACGAAATATTATATATTATAATAAGTATCCTCAAGTTTTTTCCCTGCACCAACGTCTTTCTAGCTCGTGATTAGTATAATTAAATAAACTGTGGTAAAATTTTCCCTACGTATTGAAAAATTTCCTTACGTATTATATTTTTTCTTATGCTCCTTGAACATTTCTCGTTTATTTACGTAAGGTGCTTATTCGAATTCAACATATTCCTTTTTCTTAGATTAAATTCCGATTTTATTCAATTATTTTTACAGCTGGCACATCCGATTCTCAAATCATTGGAAGGAACTCGCGAAAAATGGATTATTGATGTACTCTACGCTTTCAATGCTGGTGATCTCAATAAATTTAACGAATATCGTTTGCAATGGGCCGAATGGGATGATCTTAAGGATCATCAGGATTTTTTGGAAGATAAAATTCGCTTATTAAGTTTGATGGAGGTGATTAGATTACTGAATGTTTTTCAATGTTATTTTTGGTTCATAATTGTGAATTCAGCCATGGAATGTATATAAACCTGCTTATTTTTAATTTTGATTTAGAAATTTTATTTATGGAATTTGTAGATTGCTTTGGCTCGTCCATCAAAGGAACGATACATCTCATTTCAAGAAATTGCTGACAAAGCCCAAGTTGATCTTAATAAAGTTGAGGCTCTGGTTATGAAGGCATTAAGTAAGGGACTAATACAGGGTTCGATTGATCAAGTTGAGGAACTAGTTAATATTACTTGGGTGCAACCGAGAGTACTTTCTCCGCAACAGGTATTTTCATCTTTTTCATAAGTTTCTTTTTTCCTATACTTCGAAATTTAAAGAAAGTAGGACCTTGACCTTTTGCTTCCTTAAATTTTTCAGTTTTTAAATTCTTCTGACTTACTCAAATAGTGAATCTCAGTTACTGATGATTTTTCTGCTAAATACTCAATTCTTTACGCTTGAAATACATGCTATAGCCTATTGAAATCTGAAATATAATTGGCCACTCTCTATTTTGGCAAAAGTCGGTACTGCTAGCAAATCGAATCTAACATTTAAACTTGTTTAAATTTCTTTAAGTTTTTTGAAAAATTTATGTTTCTTTTTTTTTTTTAAATTTATTCATAAATCAGATATTGGCGATGAGTGATCGTATTGGCGTTTGGTGTGCTGAAGTTGAAGGAATTGAAGCAATTGTACGCAATAATGCCAGAGAAATACTGACAAAAACGTGATCTTGATTATCTGTTGGTGATTTGTACTGTTATTTAGAACAAGAAATAATAAATTCAAGTATTTGTGTAGTTAAAAATTTATTTTTAAAATCTTAGTTCATCAATTTGACTTGCGATTCATTAAAATAGGTTTTTCAGTTTTGGGATTTTTGATTTAGCGTATTTCGATAAAATTCAGCGATTTTTTAAAGTCCTACTTGAAAGTACAGTTCATTTTAGTATTTTGCATTTCGAGAAACACTGAAAAGATTCAGCTTGACATATATTATTGTTATTATTGGAAATTTTTATAATAAATTTTTAGAAATAAAGAAATTTTTATAAATAAATCTTTTATAAATATTCTTACATCATATTATGTATCTATCAATCTTACAAATGTGACTAATATTAGTTTAAAAGCATCTGAGGAGCCAAAAAATTCATTTAAAAAATTAGAGATGACTGTTAATTGCATGAGGGATCGTTTTATCAAATGTGAAAGGATCATTTTTCAATAAGATTTTAAAAAATTCATTTCTTTTAAATTAATACTTATATTTCCTACATTTGAACATTAACTCCACTTGTTAATATTTGGATATTTTGAATAGGATTAAAGGAATTGATGACTTTAATTAATATTTGCTGATAGAAGATTTGATGCATTTCATTTCAAAGATAACCTCCTATTTTCTGCAAATTTAAGATGTAAAGTTCAACGCTTATTAGTTCCCTGTTTTCTGTAAGTGTAAAGTTTTATAATCTACCTGTTTTTCGCAATAATTTCCTACTCATTTCTGCTAGTGCCAGCAAAGTTTTATTTTATAAGAATTCTGTAAGCATTTAAATGACCTACTGATTAAAAAAAAAAAAAAAAAAAAGAAAATATGGTTTTCTGAAATCGGAGGAGAAATAGAGGAAAATAAAATCAATAAATTTGTTTTTCTATAATCTTTTAAAAGAATCAGGTAGGATGAAGAGATATTAGAGAGGTGTAGAAGTTATCAGAATTTATAATGCATCTCAGATATGGGTATGTCGAGAATTCCAACCACAAAAAAAGATCAGATAAAATTTGTCTATAATTTTCAAATGAATTAGTACAATGAAAACAATGATTAGAAGTTATTAATTTTATTTGTTTGTGACATTTCTCGCAATTAAAAATAATAGGTGCTAATTTATGTTTAAATTAATGGAAATATTTTTTTTATTCAACATCATATTTGAAAGTAAGCAATTTGTGTGAAAATGATCAAATGTTATCATCACTTCTCAATCATTCTTCACAATATCTCAATGTCCACACTATCATCTAATAATACTTCCAATGCTTCATTTTCTTTTTTTCTTCTTCTTCTTCACTTTTCCTTGATCATTTTCTATAAATTCTACTGCATTTTTCTGAAAATTATTTTTTCTTCTTTTCCTTATTTAACAGCCAATCGGTGGCATAATCCCGTGATTATCAATAATAGCAAAGAGAAAGGAATGATTGTCATCGAATATTTTGCTTGTCCAGGAGGAATTCATCATTTGCCATTGCACTACTTGTTGAGATGCTTGAAGATTTTCTGTTGCTTCCTTCCTCATTAATCTGAATTCAATATTTCTTTGTTTTTATCTGTTTATCGCAATGTTTGGATGAATTATTGAAAGCATATATTCAACAATAATTCATCGATAAGTTAGAAAATTTCGAGCTAAATATGTCATATTCGTCGACAAATCTGGACTTACTAGTCCACGAAATCAGTTTAAGATTATGTTAGAATTGAAAATTGGAAATTAACTAGAAAATTTTCAAATTGGAATAAAATTGAAAAATTCGATAAGAGCAACATTTCTGATATCTTCTATTATATATAATTTGATTGAAAATGCCAGAAAAATCAGCTGATCCATCGAAGATTGATCTTACACCCATCTTCTTCAATACATTGGACAAAAAATGTTTTTTTTTTTCTTTTTTTTGCTAATCTAAAAAGATTTGGGATTTTTGGAGATTTTATAAATTAAAACGTTCAGCAGTGGAAGAAAGGTCAAAAATTAAAAGTTTTAATGAAATTTTAATTTGAAATTCTAATGTAATTCCAATGAAATTCATAATGATCAAAAACTTAGAAAAGCATATATTCTCAATGAAAATTGTGCAACCCGTTAATCCGAAGAAAAACAGCAAATGAGCAGATTAAAAACTAAAAGTTATTTTCAATTTCAAAATATCATAAAAAAAGAAATTATAACTTCTCCAAATACGTCAATTGCGTTAAAAGTAATGGAACAATTTCTCTCCCATAAGTTCACTTTCAAGCTTTGCTATTCCGAATATCTGTTTGAGCAGAATAATAATCAACATTTGTGTTTTTGAATTTTTCAATGTCAACGAAACTACTTGCGATTGACGTATTGGAAATTCTGCTGTTTTTTCTATGAAATCTAAATTTAGTAATTATTTAATATCAATTCTATTCAAAATTTGAGTGCATTTCTGATAGCATGCTGAAGCAGAAAGAGTCATGCAACGTTACGTTCTCCGAAGTTTTCTTACGTTTTAAACTACTATTTCCATTATCACTGTAAATCTCAAAAATCGGCATAATGTTTTCATTATTTTTACATTACTTAAGTGAAATTAACATCAACAACAAGTACTAAATGTGGTATTCTATTATCATTGAATCCTATCAATTGACATAAAGTGATAAAACAATTTGATTACTATTAAAGTATATCAATTAATTACAATGGTGCCAAATAGAAGGATGACAGAGAATTCAATGATGAAAATTCATCTTGCCAGTTATCAGTGAGGAATAGTTCATTAAGTAAGTGCAACAAATTCTCCTAAATTATCATAATAGTATTGCTGATTTCATTATCACAATAATCAAGTATTCATGTTTCCAATGCTTGTAAATAATTTCTTTTTTTTTTTTGTTGCAAAATTAATTTATTAATAAGCAAAAGGATTTGAAATTTAACAAAAAAAAAAAAAAAAAAACACATCATAGAATGATTTTATTCTGAAAGAATTTTCTTTTCCAAAATTCGAAATCAATTAAAATTTTTTCTGAAACAATAAAAAGATAATTGTACTAATATCATTGTATTCCTTTTCAAAAGCTAAGCAAAATCAATCTCTGTCAACTCATTATCATTTTGTTGATAGACAATATCTTTTAGATCAGACAAAAAAAAAAAAAAATTTTGTTACATTCAAAGTTTTTGGTTCAATAATCCAAAATGTAATCATTACATTCTGATTGATTATGAATATTTTCGATAGCACAATATATATAACTCTCAAAATGCATGTTTGGGTTGACCTGAAACTTAGGTAAGTAATATTCCATCAAGTTGTTGAATTTGAAAAAGAATTTTTGAGTATCGATTTCTTACTGTTACAAAATAATGTATTTTATTGGTTTATAAGTCCCATAGTTCGAATTCGCTCATTATCTGCAAAAAATACAACTCCGATCTCACGCTCGGCTTCGTTTTTCGTTCTTCTACTTAATATCGAAAGTGCGGAAGCGGCCGCGGATCGTGACAGCGGCGATGATCCATCAGTTGGCGTAGAATAACGCAATAATTCTAATGCGAAATTCATCCCGGTCTTAGTCATTAATAGTTTCCAATATTTTGTTAGCTTTCAGATATCTTTATAGTAATTACATCAAACCAATGTTTCGAATGAAAGAATTTTCCTTATGTTATTTAAGCCACATAAATAACCTAATTATATTGACAAGATTGCCAAATTTCTCTTGTGGATAAGAGAAAAAATCAAATTGAATTGGATCCATTGTCACAATGAGTTTCATTCTGGCTAAAAATCGGATAATTTACGCTAGAATATTCACGCTAAGGGTTATAAATCAGGATGATTACGGATAAAAAAAAAAAAAATCAAAAAAAGTTTATGAAAATTTTGCTGAATCTCAAATAACGATAGCATTCGAATGTTACATTTGCTCAAGATATTGATGAGACTAAGATTATCCAACTGATTCTATTCTATTAAAGATTCATTTTTAATAGATTAAAAACAGTACTAAATACTTACTTATTTTGATCATTGCTTTCGAAACAAAGGTTTGGAATACTTTCACTACCACTGAGTATCACCAAAACGAGTAAAATTTCGATGAGTTTCATGAGAATGATGTAAGGAAATTGCGAATTGCCGATATTGGATTATCTGAAACCCATTATTCTCGAATATTAGAAAACAATGCGAATTTCTTCATCACTATTTCTTGAGCCATAGTGATCGAAGCAATTTCAGTATTGCATGTGCATGAAGAAAAACGATCGCCCAGAAGTAAATGTAATTATAAATCAAAAAGCAATGGCAATATTATGAAATTTACGTAAAAATTAAAAATTGCTGACAAAATTGTCGCAAAAAAAAACTGAAAAATAATTCCATTTTTCAGACTTCAAATACATTTGTTGATGCAAATCAAAAAAATATTTTGTATGAATGCATTATGCTTTTTTGTAGATTGAAAAAAATTACAGATTTGGCGATTTTTTTTTTTTAAATCGCGATTTACTGATATCTTTTATATTTGCCACGATCACTCGATATGTTGTTCAATGTCAAATTACCAAACAAATGGTTGATCTCTGCTTACGTGTTCCAATAAAGTGTTCCAAAGTTCTCTTCCTTTTTTTTTTTTTGAATTATTCAAAAACAAAATTGAAATAATTGTCTCAGTACGACCGCAATGTTAATCTTTCCACAAGTTTTAGATTTTGCGCAGTCAAGACCTCACGTAAGCCGCCTGCGCTCAATCCCGAAGAACCAGTAAATACAGCTAAAGCTGTTGCTGATTGAGGAATTAGCTATGTTGTGCTCACATCTGTGGACAGGTTTGTAATTGTTGAATCATACTTATTTTCAAAAAGAATTTTCAAGTTTTCATTATCTATGAGATATTTTAATCTCAACTTCAATTTTCATTGAAATTTTTAATTTTAATAAAGATACGGGACTTTCATACATTTCAGGAATTGTTTATGCGATAAGACAGGATCGTTGAACAATGAACCGGTTTGTGATTCGGAAACAGGTAGCTGTAGCTGTAAATCAAACGTAGAAGGACAACAATGTAACAAATGCAAACCAGGCTGATTTATCATCGGATAATCAATTCTGATGTTCACCATGTTTTTGCTATGGCCATTCGTCCATTTGCTTAACCGCTTCACTGATTGTTGTCCCGCCGATACAGGACGTTCCAAAATTTCACCTCAAGCCACAGCAGCCAAAACTCTGGGCTGAAACATTCAATTACCTCAAACTTGGATAATTAAACCGACTCCTGCAACTACTTCATTCTCATCTGACTATTGTGCATTCAAAAATAATTAGATTACTACTTCAAAAGTTTTCGAAAAAAAAAACAAAATATGTCTACAACACCTGGGATTCCCAGGCCGTCTCCGATCCAAGTACTAACCAGGCCCAACGTTGCTTAACTTGACAGATCGGACGAGATGTCGTGCTTTCAACGTGGTATGGTCGTAGACATTTCGAGAAGGAAAAATCTTCCCTTTTCTATTTTCTTTTGGAATATATTGGAAGTCCAAATAGCTTTGTTAATATTTTTGGATTATTTTAAAAAGTTTAAATTCGTTATTTTCAAGAGATTTTTATTGTAGCATTAGTAAACTTACTAGAAAACTGCAGGCAGGTGAAAAAAAAAAAGCTCTATAATTCCTAGTTAATTGCAAAAACTTCAATGAAATATTTTTTGTTTCATTGCAGTGAAATGCCATTATCAACCATTTTTATAACATAATTATATGGAAAAATTCATTTGCTGCTGAAATGAATACACATTTATGTTCTATTTCAATTTTGATTTTCATAATGAATGACTAATTAAATTTATCATTTCCTCTATTTGATCATATCATTGAGTGATTAAAAGCATAGAGAAAATGAATTGCGACAATTTGATCATCATAATACTTTCAATCTTTTATCAGCGAAATTATTTTAGATAAGTTAGAGCAAAATGAAAACGATTATTATTATAACATTTATTTGAATGACCTAATTAAAATTTGCATTGGAGATGATCAGAAACGTTTCATATTCGTTCTTTTTTTAAAAAAAACGTTGACATTTACTAATTGATTTTTCATTTTATCATTTAAGAAATAAAATTGATAATTTTACTAAATTCGTTTAAAATTTGAAAATTTTCTCTACAAATAACTTTTTTATTTTAATCTCCAAGTATTCATATTTTAAAACTTTGGCAATTCACTTAATTTTTCAAAAAACAGATATTTTTTTTAAAAAAAAAATGATGAATGATCGCATTGGCATCTAATGTGCTAAAGTTGAAGAACTATTCATAATAATGCCAGAGAAATGCCCATAAAAATACGATTCTATTGATTGTTGTTTGTAATATTATTCAAAAATCGGGAATAATAAATTCAAATAATTGTCCAGCTAGCTGCAAAGTTGATTTTTAAGAATTTGAAATCGAAAATTTGATTTGAAATTCATTAATTTTGATTTGAGTTTTTCGATTTTGAAGACTTTTGTTTCATATATGTCATTAAAATTATGGATAATTCCTGCAAATCCTATATGAACAAAAAAATAATTCATCATAATTTTTGAGCCGATTTCAGGAGACATTTAAATTGATATGTAATTACTATTATCTTTGGAAAATTCTCTGAATAAACTATTTTTGTATCATCAAATACTCCCGTAGATCGTGCAATTCAAGAATTTTTGTCTGAGCAATCAAAGATATTTACAAATTTCTCATTTAAAAAATTAGAACTATCTACTCGCTATGTATAGTAATGCGTTCATCAACAATGCGTAATTTGGTTTAAGAATAAAATTAAAATCATTCTAGCATGATGAATTTAGGATAGGTCATGAAATCAGAGTAGAAGGGTCATGAACTGTTATAAACTGACCAGTTTTGTTCAATTCTAATTTTTAGGTTTTTATCATAAAGTTACATTCCATCAATCACCATCTTTAACTAAGCGAAATAGACAATGGGCTTTGAATTTTTGATAATTTTCAAAAAAAAAAAAAAAAAAAAAAAAAAAGAATGGTCAAAAGTCAAAGATTAGCTTTTTTCTTTATCTTCAAACAATGGGATGCAAATTTGCGTGATTCGCAAAGATAGTTTTTGCTGACATGAGCAAATGCACCTTAAATTCATCTTTCCAAAATCGTTTTTCTTGTAATGGTCACAGCAACCGATATGCGGACACTCATTCAAACATCGAAAATACATGTAATATTCAACAAACATTTTACACATCCGTTTTCGCTTTCAAAAGAGTCAGCCTGAGAGCAATTGGAAAGAATACGATGGATTGGTTGAAATCGTTGACCCCAATTCGGCTTATTTAAATTCTACTACTGGAATATTTTACGAGGGAGGGTGGGCAATTAAAACTGGTTCATTCAGATAGATTGATAAACACAAAATACATGTTCATAGATTGTAATGTTGATTGATTATTTGCTTAGTCTTGTAGTTTCAATAGTAAATTACGAATGAAATTGACGTAAAAATGTATGAGCGAATAATGGTTGAAAAAATTCGTAGTATTATTTCTAAGCTTGTATTTTCTAAAATTTAGGCCAATCTTATCGTAAAAGTTTTAATCGTTTTATGAAGATAATTTCAAGATTGTAAAAAAATGTTATCGATTATAAGTTATTTTATAATGTTATATGTTATAAACAAAATTTTATATACGATGATTGTTTATTTGATTAAATTATGTATGAAATATATATAACATGGAGAAAAAATTAAATATCAAAAATTGAAATTTGAAACAAATATAATTATTGTATTTTATCATAGTACATTTAATTTCATCTGCCAACATTCATTATCATCCATGGAAATTTCATTTATTTAACAGAAATTATTCGATTAATCTTAAAATATGGAATCGAATTTTTTTTTTTTTACCTTATCGTTCTTTCTCTCTCTCTCTCTTTCTCCTTCCTTTCTCTCTCTCTCTCTCTCTCCCTTTCTCTTTATAAAATGAGGACATCAGATGTAAATAAAATGGCATATGAATGACCAGAATGACTGGTCATTAAAAGGGAAAGAGAATACTATGCAAAATTAGGACAATTAATTAAAAGAATCAGGAATTCTTTCTGTTCTCAGTTAATTCGTCTTGTTCCTTTTTTTTTTCCTTTTTTTTTTTGCTAAGAACCTATTTTATCCTTGACCTTAATTATCCATTTCAATAATTTCATTTTTTTCACACAAAGCAAACATTGGCTTAATTAAAAAAAAGAAAAAAAAAGAAGAATTAATGAATTTCAGGATAATTTCTTTGAAATTTTCATAATAAATGTCAATTTGTCTGAATAGATTTCATCTACACATTTTATAGTTAGTAATAAATCTAAAGACGTATAACAATTCTAACGATTACATTTTCTTAGATTATCTCTCTGATTTAAATAAAACTGCAACTACGACTATTACGTATAACAACTGCAAAATAGCAACTGTTTTAATGATGCGATTTTATCCATTCATAAATTGGATATATTTCTTGGTTCGCAATGGATTGCGAACATATGACGCACTCAGGTCATACTACTACATATAGCCAATCGAGAATGTCGAAGAAGAGAAGCAGGACTTGTTTAGTGTTTACAGCTTGAACCATTCATTAAATGCTCATCCGACTGCAACAAGAAATCAATCTGAGAGATAAAATCAGTCCACTCTCTTCACACTTATTGATAACAATGACCCTCATCGATGCTCTCCACTCAATGCTTCTTCATTTATTCGAAAATATTACTTAAAAATACTTTTTCTTTTTTTTTTTTGAAAAAGATCTAAGTGAGATACATATTTGTAGATTGTTTTCAAAGAAGTATTATCATTCATTCTATTTCTATCATTTTTCAATCAATCAATTGTCAAATAAAAAATCATTTTTTGATCATTATTTGAATTGATGCTATTAATAGAAATATGATAATGAGAATAAATTTGATAATTGAATGAATGAACGAATGAATAGATCAAATGATTGGATAAATTTATCATATCAAGATTTTTTTTTCCTGTTTCCAATGGCAATTCAGCTTTAATCATGTCGTCGTTCACGATTCATTCGTATATTACGTAACTAACCGCAATTTTCATTTTCCGGTTTTCGGATTTAAACAAGGATTTTTATCAAAACAAGAAAAGAAGTGTATTTACAATCTTTCTAGTAATGTATATTTGACAAAACCGGCCTAAAAATTTAGGTAATAGTGTCACTGCCATATCGGACCCGTCCTCATTGCAATGAAAGAGGAAAAAGCTCTCTCTTCATCTCTTTCTCTCTTTCTCTCTCTCTCACTCCCTCTATTTTTTCACTATCGTTTTCTTCATTTCATGAATTTCACTTTCAATTCGTATTAGTAATTATTTTTTTTTTTCCGGATTTAACCTAGATTTTTATGTACAATTACAATTTACTGTTTCTTCTACTATCATTCAATGCCTTACTTCTATCCTTCATCAAACGATTCTTAAAAAAGGCGAAGAAAATTCTATTTCCATCATTGGTGTTGCGATTTATTGCAGAAAAATAAGTTCCACTATTATCTATCTATTTCTGTTGTTACTGTGCATTCATTTTTCTTAACAATTTTCTACCATTCCTTTTTTTTCTGTATAATTGAAATAATTTCTTAGCTAATGCAAATCAAAAATTTATATTTATGAAAAAGATGAAGTTATGATTTTATAAGCTTAGAATCATTACCGCCTCTGTAATTTGATAGATTTTCGATCGGTTCTCATTGTCATTACAATTTAAAATGTTAAACAGAAATTCGAACAGAGCTAGTTGAATCATCCTCGTTTGACAGTATTGGCTGTTGTAAATAAAATATTAGAAATGATTTCAAATAGCTCTTTCACCTATGTTTTTGTTTTGATTGCGACATTCAGCGAATCGCTATTTCGGAAGAGAAATGCAGTGGAAAATGGAATTCTTTTACGTTATATTACTCAATAATTGTTATTAATACTAATATATAGATATTTAATAGGTTTCATGATTAATGGGATTATTTTCCATCTCCAATTCTAATGTTTTTTTTTTCGTAGTAAATTTAAATTTAAATTTAGATTTCAGTTAGAGGATCGATGTGAAATATCAAGTTATTAAAGCAAAAATGATTCTAAATGCACAATCATACAGATTTTCGACTTCCATTAGCTAAGCAATTATTTTAATCATAGGTGCTATTTGATGACATCAAATTAGTTCCAAGAAGAGAAGCTAGCAAGGATAATAAATTATCAATAGAGAAGAGATAATTTAATAAATTCGAATAGATGAAAAATCTTTTCGTATAATTTTAGCCTAAAAAATTAACATATAAAAGTAATATCTATTTCAAAAAATGTCAATTATTATTTAGAATAAGCTATCTATTTTTTTTTCGTAAAATATAAAGAAAAATTTAGAATTTATATATTACTATTTTCTATGAATGCTTCTTTTTCTCCAAGAAATGAAATCATTTTCGTTTCTGTTCGTCATTTCACTTACTATTTTTTTCTAACTTTTCTCTGTCCACTACAAACAAATGATTTGTTCATTATTTGAGGATAATTTCAATGACAGAAAGTGAACTTCTCAAAAGGTCAATTTTTTGTGTTATAAAAATTTTTCTGTTCAACCCGTCGATTGATTTTCGCCTGCATGTTATTTCTAAAAAGTCCGATCGGGATAAAAGAAGAAGGGAGAGAAATGATTTTTGATTAAGGTATGGGGACATGAACAAGAAAGGTGTAATTCTTGTTGTTGTCACTTTCACTTTTATTCCGATTCTACTCCCACTTATTTGATTGTTATTGTTATTGCTTTTGGTTGTCATTTTTCAATATTTTATCGCACTAAAATTAATCGAATTAAATTAAAAAATTTTAAAATTGGAAGAGAAAGTTATGTTGCAACTTTCTCTTCTTCACTTTAAACTTTGAAATTACCCGATCTTCTTAATTGTAACAATGATTAAAAATTCTTGTTCCTTATCATACTGTTATCAAAACTTTGCGGTATCTCGAACTTGGATAATGAAACCTTTCCTTGAAAAAAACTAGATAACACGACAACGCAAGCAACAATTACAAATCAGTAATACCAATTCAACAATTCAAATGACGATTTCATAATACGAAGGGGATAACGCGAATGAAAGGAAATCCAGTATCCCAGTCAGAACATCCAACCGCACTCGTTGATTTCATTCTTTAATATGATTCACTAAGAAGCGTCTCCGTAGCATGAGGAAGCTTTTCTTTGTTAGCGTGTGAGAGAACGCTTTTGTGGTATGATTTTACAACAGCATAAAGCAAAGGTTAAAGCTATTTGACAATGCCATAAAACAAAATCATTTGATTTGAAACAAAGAAATAAATTTCATACAATCATCATCAGTTGCAAATTATTTCACTTGAAACAAAAAATTCATTTTTCTCTGAGCCTCTTTGCTATTTCAGCGACACAATATAATCCGAATGTAACTAATTAATTTCTCTGGATTACTGGATTGCATTTTTGAGTATTAATAAATTTCATTCGACGTTAATCCATTAAATCTTGAGTGGTCAAAAAATTCTTATCACTTGGATATAATTTCAACGCAGAACAAATTACATCTGTCTGTGTTTGTGTGTTTCTGTTCGTCTGTCTATGGCTACTGTAGTTTTGTTCCACTTTTTTATATTCAAATTCCCGCATGCAATAAAACTTTTTTCTTATTATCCGAAAGGGAGCACCTCAATATCTCTCGATGTGCCGACAATTGAACTCGCACACATACAATTGTCACTCTCATCCTTTCCCTTTATAATTAATCAGACATCCTCAAAATGTTCCTCACTTTTCATCCCGTACAATATGAAATGTTTTAAGTGTACGTCCACATATTTCATATCGTTTTTTATAAATTTTTTCAATGACTTGTTATCTATAACTGGTTAATTAATTAATTAATTAATTAATATAATCATGATCGTGTAATTTTTTTTTTTCATTCCGTATATTTATCAAATGCTATTTTGTCATATATTCAAATCTATTTCCTATTCTTTTCCGTACTTCAATCATTTGCTTCTTTGCTTTTAATTTTTATCAATATTTTATCATTTTCGTGTTTTTTTTTTTGAAAAATGATATCATTTGTATTACTGATCAATGATTAATTAAATGCTATCATTGCATTATTAATTAACGCCTCATTATTATCTCATTATTCTTTGATTCAACTAAGTCATACGGCATTTTCCCTCGTTTCATTTTATTCTTTCCTATTTAAAGCTCGTTCAATTTTGTGTAAAAAAAAAAAAAAATTTAATACTTCACAGTCTGAAAATTTAACAATCAAATTTGAAAGTTTTTTTTCCTTATACACATTCTACCATCATTCTGATTATTGTTTTTTTATTTCTCCTTTTCACAAATATTACATTAAGCATTCATCTATTTCTCATTGTGTTTCCAAATTTTTTATTTAATAATACTACAGTTCCGTTTATTATGTTACCCAAAAATTAAAAATATGATTCTGAAAGAATTATATATTGCTAGAAAGTCGGTGTAGTGACATACATATATTGTTCCAAAACGATCAAATGATATTCAGGATTCAGAAATCCATTTTCCATTCATCGCAAAAAGTTTTTTATGCCCGCATGATGATTTGATAGCACTCGTCTGCATGGCAAATAAATTGTCATTTATGTTGCCTATAGTCGGGTCAAGTGAAATCGTGGATCGTGAGATGCGAAAGACACATGTCTGTTCTCCTTGTTTCGCTCAACTTTTTTTTTTTTTTTTTTTATAATTTCATGCACCAAACGTCTGTCAACCCTTTTTTTTTTTTTTTTTTTTTTTGAGGTTATGTTGGACATTATGTCCAAGCTACCTTTTAGCCATCTCACTTTATCCACCTATCATTTTTGACCAAAGTTCAAAAAATGAATGTATTTGATTGAGTAAAGATTAGTAATATAATGGAACAGACTATATTTTATAGCAAATTGAAATAAATTCAAAATTCTTAAAAATTAGAACTGAGCACAGATGTCACACTGAATTATTCACTGTGTCATTTATGGTATATGCAGCTGTCTGATCCTCCTTTAAGTCTATATAATCTTCCAGGAATGACCTATATAGTAATTTAAGAGTTTTTCATATAAATCCATGCTAAATTTACATGAAAAATTTTAAATGAAATAATCCAAAATTAAAAATAGAACCAAGTGTATAAATTAAATTAACTGGCATAATTTAAATTATTAATTATGTCTTGTTTCTTCACACGTTAAAATCCATCATCACTTTATTATTTTTATCAAAAACACAACATCCTAAATAAGAATTCACAAACAGATCAAAAATAAACAACTTCAATTTCATCGAGAAGAATATCTGGAAAAAAAGAAAAAGATGATAACTCACAACGATTCGGAAAAGTATAGTTCAAAAAAGTTGTATTAGGAAATTCAAATTATGAAGTCATATAGAATGAAATCTTAAAAAAAAAAAAAAAAAAAAAAAAAAAAGGAAAACTGCAAAATAAATTAAATTGGAAAAGTGAGAAGAAAATGTTGAAAACGCTTAAAACCTTAAAGCATTAGATCAACATTACTTCGTTATCGGTGTAATTTTGATGAAATGATAAAATATTGTCGATTTTTTAGATTCAGTTAAAATTTTGACCATTTCTCACTTTTTTCTCAACTTTTCGACAACTTCAATTTTGTTTGCTTTTTTCAGTTCTAATTTATGCTTCTAAAATTTGCTTCTCTTATCGATCATTCATTTTTTTTTTCTTTTTAATTATTTTTGTTATTTTACTTTATTTTCTCAAAAACTTGCAGACTTAATTCATTAATTTTTTGTTTCTTTTTTAAGTTTTAAATTTGTCCCAATAAAACTTTTTTTTTTTTAAGCATTTCCATTTCTACTTCGCCTCGTTTTCTCTTATTTTAGAAATTTCATTTGACAATTTCAGTGCACAGAATTTTATACAAAAAGATGAAGCCAATTTCGATCGCCCACAAATCAATCCTGACAAATTTGAGTGGAACGCTAATAAGCAGGATGTATACATAACATAACGATTAACGACATTGACCTTACGAAGGTCACGGAGGCGGGAACCTGACCCTGTCTGCCCTTTCAACGGTCCGTTTAGTGCTTCATACACACACACACACACACACACACACACACGCATAGACACATCACTTTGTCATATCAATTTTTGAATCTCGTTATATCCTATGAAATATTTTCTTGATATTTTGAAAATGAACAGTTAATTTAGCTATTTAGCTATTAAATTATTTTAATTATTTCATTTGAAAATGCATTGCCTATTAATGAATTCCATATTTTTTTAGTGATCATTTTTTTTTTTTAGGCGTTGAATTCATCATCTCGAATACAGAAATACTTCTAAAAGTTTGAAAAAATTATAATAAAACATTATAAAAATGAAATAAGATCAGGAATAATTAATTAACAACTCTAGTAGGTAGTTTTATTTAAAAAAATTGACATCAAATATGCCAAAGTTATGAAGTAAATTTTTTCTCGATCAATATCAATATATTTTAAGCTTTAAGCTAAAGTTTAATGTTGCACAAATTTATTTGATCCTAATTTGCTCTTCTAAAACTGCCTTTATATGATTATTTCTAATATTCAAGTTTTGCCACATGAAAAATGAGAATGTATAAGTTGAGAAATCTTTTGCAGTTATCAATTGTTACCTTGAAAAATGCTTTTCTTCAGTAGTCCTTTTTAGATGGATCAAAAAAAAAATCTTTCTTATGATTGAAATGAAAGTTTGTTTTTTAACATTTTTCTTCCATCAACTCTTGCCCATTCATTCGGTATATTTCTCTCTTTTGAATCCTAAATAATTCGTCTTTCATTAGCTTCCACATTCTACGCATGGATAGGGAATGTTTGTAGTAATACTAGAATCTTGCCAAAATTGAATATACTGTTCCGATGGATTCTTTTTTTTTTTTTTTTTTTTTTTTTTTGGCGATTTGCATAAGGAGTAGAATACGATGTGTAATACTAAGAAAAAGCACAAATACACATAGTAGTGACCTTGCAACTGCCATTTATCATCAGAAAAACGCCAAGAAACTTTCACTTCTTGCACTATGCAGTATAATTTTCTGTATTTCTCGATAATTATGCTTGGAAATCTGATGAAGCTTGGAGATGTAGAATGAATCATTGTATGTAGTAGAATTGTTCGAATCACTATTTGCATCAGAATCTTTCGGAATTATCACATGTACCAAAAACCACACATCCAGAATCACTACATATGGCAAAATTTTCCAGAATCACTAAATGCATTAAAATCATCCAGAATCATGTGTCAGAATTGTCCAAAATCGCTACATATTATTAGAATCATTCATTATTTGATATCGAAAAATACATTATTTTCTTTTTTTAGATTCCAAGTTGTCCTCCAAAATTATTTACTCCTGTTTAATTGTTTTTTATGTTATCTTGACTAACTTAATTTTCGAAGTTTCCACGAACTGCTGCAAACTTTAAGAATCTCTAAAGATATTTTAATCAATTTCAGTTTCAATTGCTATTTCAAATATGTTCAGAGCAGGAAAACAAAATTAACGAAGCGATATGGCTTGCGATTTACAGTAAAAACAATACAAATATATCGTTGCGATTGGCATTCTACATAAATCAGGCAAGCTTTGTTCCGTTGTTCCATAAAAATCCTGATCCTAGATGAGATGCAGTCAGAAATCGATAAAAATTATTTCACTGAATGAATCTAAAAAATCGTCTATTTATTCCAATAATAATTTCTTTTGATTTTTAGATTTAGTAAAACTAATCAGGTAATAGCATCTGAAGGAAATTTTAGTATGCTGCTATTATGTATTTGAAGGCAAATTGTGACTGTAACTAGTTTATGCAAATTTTAAAAAGTTCAAACCACATTTCATTCTGATTCCAATGATGATAATCAATCGAATCATTATGCGCAGTGTTTCTTGTCCAATGCAAATTATGTATTTGATGTTTTTTTTTCTTTTTTTTTTTTTTAGAAACTAAAGAAAATCGTATAGATTCAATTTAAAATAAGGTCGCCTAGATGTAAAAAAAAAAAAAAAAAAGATCTGCTTTCATTATCTCAATTTTTGACTGTTTGATTTATTGAGTAAAATATTTTTAAATTAATAAAGAAGAGAGGATTAGAATGGCGGAATTGCATTTTTAAGCAGATTATTATTAAATAGTAAGTAAATGAAGGCATGAATAAGTAAAATGTGCATAGAATTAATTGACTTTCAATCCCTTTTGATATCCGGTTATCGATTCATAACCGGATATTGTTATTGTCATTATTTGTGAACAATTTCGATGTAATGCCGATACATCGAAACAATACCATACATGGAAAATCTTGTTTTTCAAATCACATTCATTGATGGTCATTACTCATATCTTTGATTACAAATGACCAACGGCATCATTACTGCCATTTGTTCTACTTCAATTTTCATCTTTCACTTTCAGAAACTTGTTTTCACTTTTCTTGTTTTCATTTACGCTACATTCATCTCTATGATGTTATTGTTATCACGATTATTATTCTTATTATTGTTCCTATCATCATCATCATCATCAACAAAATTATTTTTGATATCAATAGCATTACATGCATAGTTATTACATCACATATTTCCTTAAAGATGAATCGTGATAATTCTACTTATGATCAAACAATTTTTATCATCTTTCTTATAAGTCATAACATGATAATTATCTTTATCATTGTCATTTATATTATTATCTTATTACTCATACTTTTAGTTACAAATGATCGACGGCATCATCACTCTCATCCAGTTCTAACTTTGCTATTGATATTATCACTGAAATCACGATTAACGTCATTTTCTTTAATAAGTTAGTGATATCATCACAACATGTAAAATTGTTGTGATGATATCACTAACATGTAAAATTAGTGATATCATCACAACTAATAGTAAAGCTATGATTTTTAGTTAATGAGTAATGTCATCTTGTACTTGAATAATATTTTTATCAAGTCAGCAGTACAGTTTAACTGAATATCAATATTATATGCATGATTTATATGCATGATAAGTAACAGACATAAAAATGTCAACTAATTACTAAAATTCATCAAAATAATAATTATGAAATTTGAAACTAAAATTTCCGCCAAAACAAATTGAAAGCCTAACAGAGAAGAATAATATTTTTATTTCGCAAAGTATTCATGTTATTTCTTTTTCGTATCTAATTTATATATGAATATATATATGTGGGATTCATTTCAAGTGAAAATGGAAAAGATAATGAAGACGAAGTTTAGTTTGATTAATTATTTCCCTTAATTTTCTCTTTTCAACTAGCAATAGTCATTCATCTGTTGAATGATAATTATAATAATATTCTTTCATTTGATAGAAATAATTTGTGAGTAAATTAGAGATAAAAATATTTCTAGATGTGTAATGGACGGTTTGGGTATTGAATCTTGCTCAAGTTCACACCCATCTTCATCACTACGAGGTTTGAATCTGATCAGTTCCAGCGATCACATCGAACGACGCCCATCTGATTCATCGAATAGCTCCGAAGCATCCATTTCACCAGTACCATCTAATACTGATCCCAAAAGGTGGATTGTCTCTTTTTTATAAATTTAATCCCAATTTTCATGATCAAATTTCGAAAATATAAAATTCAAAGAATATGTTCAAAGTAAAATTTAAGTGCTTTCATTTCTTTTTTTTTTATTTTAGAAGGGGGAGAAAATGCTATAGAAATAATCTGTAGATGATGGTAAATTTATTCGGAAAATTTTAATTTTCTAACAAAAAAAGGTATTCTGGAACAGGCCAATTGTAAACGAAAGTAGCAGAGATGATGTGTATTGGGAGAAACGTCGCCGCAACAATGATGTCGCAAAAAGGTCACGCGGAAAACGTCATATGAATGATATGGTATTTGTAATTTAAAATAGAAACGTCTTTTATTGTGAAGCGCCAAATTCGAATTCTTAGCAAAGTAAAATAACTAAAGCGATTACGATGATATTTATATATTTTATTTTTAAACAGATTTAAATTTTTTTGAAATTGAATTTTAGATTATGGAACAAAAGCTTCTCGAATTAACTCGAGAAAATAATTTACTAAAGAATCGATTGAAACAACAACAACAACAACAACAACAGCAAAAACAAGAGCAACAAACATTACAACCTGTTTCGCATGATACTGTTATTGTATCAACAATGCAAAACAAAGATACTACCGGTCCGGTGTTACCTACGGTATCATCGTTACCATCTCTACCGGTTTCATCGGTAACAACACTTGCAGCTAATTTGGCAAATGTTATTGGTCCACCATCAAAATTACCGGCATTATTTCCTACTCATCTATTTGCTGCTTCTCCATTGCTTGCTACATCATCCAGTTCTGCACCTTCATCAATTTTCGCACCATCCGGAACAACAAGTCCAACATCACTTTTAACACCTGCTGAAAATGCTGCAACACAAATGACGACTGCATCTGCAACACAGCAATTTCCTGCATTACAAATATGCACCCTTCAAGCTGCATTACAACAAGTTCAACAGGTATACTTATAGCATGCATTAAAAATGCAACATTTGTTATCATAAAATCATCATACGACAGCATTTTTAACAAATGTTCCGAGTACATCAACTTTTTTTTTTTTTTTTTTTTTTTTGATAGCAACGTAAGTTTATTTGACGTAAGATGCAGCTTGAAATGATATATTTGACGTAAGATTTTAAAAAATAACTAAGAAAAAATTATTTTAGAATTATTGTCCTTCATCTGGGCCATCAATAATTTCCTCTGGTCATGGCGCTTTTCAACCGTTTCATAGTTCACGTGATCCAACAAGTTCCACGCAAATTTATAGTCCAGATTCATCAACAACTGATACCATTCCAATGGATTACTTAATGCATGGTACTACTATTCATACAGGTTGATTGTTTTACATACTGATCTGGATCGCAATGCATCGCAATTCTATGCGATTTATTCATCATTTTTACAGAAACATCATCCGGTCCATCAAACATTTTACGATATCAATTGCCAGAACGACAATCGGATTTATCTACAGAAACTGGAATGAAGCAGCAAATATCAAACAACATTTTGGCTCAATCATCATTCTCTTTAGAAAAAGCTAAAAAAAGCAATTCGGATGATATGTCACGATCTTTGCTTGGCTTACTACTTTCCACGAAACGAACATCACCGTTGGTTCCACAAAGTCGAACCGATACCCATTCCGGTCTCAACAATACAACACCCAAAGATGTAAAATAAATCCAGAAAATGAAATTTTTCCTAGTTAAAATTTCAAATTTTTGCAACAATTTAAATCTTAAAAAAAAAAAAAAATTTGAAACTTTAAAATCATAAAATATAAGTATGATTTTTTTTTTCTTTTTTGATCTTTAAAGATTAGAATTGAAAGATAAGACAACTGATTGATTTTTCAAGAAAATAATATTGATTTTAAAATTCATTTTTTTGGGATAAATTTGAAAACTTTAGACAAATTGGTAGTAAATTTGAATATCACCTCAACAAAATCAGAAAAACGAATCGTAGAATTACGACCCTTCATTTTTATTTTTATTTTGTAATTGGAATTGTACAGATTTTTGAAATTGACTGAATTAGGAAGTTTTTTCTTTTTTTCTTTTCAATTTAATGCACGAAATGAATGAATTTATTTGCAGAATGATTTGAAAAATTGTTTGAGTAGTTTGGCAGTAAATTTGAATAACGTCTTAGCAGTGCCAACACAAACGATAGTATCAGAAGTATCATCGAAATCCGGGAAAATATGTTCGATGGCTATATCTGATCCAATGACAACTAAAAGTGATAGTAGTGATAGCATCGGATCACCAACCAGTAATAATAGTACTACAGATTCAATGACATCACAATTTAGTCCAGCATCGAAACATTCCGCAATTGTTAAAGCTTTACGCTCAAGACCATCTAGTAAGGTAGAAATTAACGATAAGATTTTTAAAAATGATTAAAATCAATTTATCAATGTATAGAATTATTGAAGTTAATTAAAAATTGTAAATATCACTTAGTCATATAAATATGTTTATTATGCTACATGTTATTGCAAAAAATTCTGAATAATTTCTTTGAAATTCGTTTTCAATATTATTGGAAGTATTATAGCAACAATACATGGATCGTCGACGTCGTAATAATGAAGCGGCAAAACGATGTCGTGCGAATCGTCGTGCTCAATTTGAATATCGCAGCAAACGAGCCCAGCAATTGGAAGTCGAAAATGATGAACTTCGAAGGGAGATGAATTGTTTGAATCAAGAATTGGAACAACTTAAAGCATTACATGCAGCTAAAAATAATACCGTTATTCAACGATAATCTTTGAAAAATTGCTCTAAAAAAAAAAAAAAAAAAAAAAAAAGAAAAACAAATTAATCAATATTTCTTATGTTTCACTAATATATTTTAAAAAATTTTAAAAAAAGGGGTAATTTCAATGGGTAATGATAATATTTCATTAGCTTCAATAAATCATATTTCATATAAATTTATAGCGAAAGGAATTCATTAATTAAATTAATTATTCATACTTACTAATGTCAATTTTATTGAATTATTTTTCTTCTGTTATATAGAATCCAATATATTGTCCCAAAAAACTATATCTTCGAGGAATAATTGCAAAAACTTTTACAAAAAACAATTTTTTTTCTTTTTTTTTTTTTTTGAAAAAATATTTGCTAGAAAAAAAAAGCAGAAATGATGTATTACTAATTGTTGCGTACATTGTTTAATTATTTCTATCAAAAAAAAAAAAAAAAAAAAAAAAAAAAAAAAATTGATTGCTTTGAACTTCGACCTCAATTTTTTTTTTTTTTGCTATTTCTTTCCAACCTAAGAATTAACGTGTCATTTACAAGGCTAATTTCAAATGTAATGTGTATGTGTTTTTTTCTTTCTTTCTTAAAAAAGTGTCTGATATGCTTTACGGAATTATACGTTATTACGTGACATTTGACCTCAATTTTTTTCGTTTTTTCCAGTGTTTTTGATACATTTTTTCCTCATTGTATGACGCATTAAATGAATTAATCCCACGTTGAATAACTATGCAAATATTCATTGCTATTTGCTAATTCAGTCATTTTGTTGATTAAATCAGTTCCAAAATTCTAGTATTAAAATATAATTCAAATATTAAAAAATTCAAATATTAAAAATTGTCTATTTCAAAATAAACGAGAAATCTTTGAATTTGGATCGAATTATATAATAAATTTCAATTTCAGATTTATTTATTTATTTATTTTTTCATAAATTTTAGCAATCATTCCAACTGTTTTAGACAGAAATTTAGTAAGTGATCGATGAAAAATTCTTTCATAGCAACGATTTTATCTCTCATCAAGCAAAAGTTTCCGAAAATTGCAATTACTGCAATTCCACATAAATCATTGATGTTACACGGAAAATATAGTCAAGAATCTGAATTTCAGAATTTATTTTCTGCTCGTCTTCTTCATATTGTGCTATATGAAGGAATCACAAGATTATTGAAATCAAAGTTTGATCCGTATTCAGGAAAGCTAGCTTTTTTGAAGGTTAAAAAAAAAAAACAGGAAAGAAATCTATTTAGATATCACGGCTTACTTCAAATACAAATCAGACTCTTTTAGTGCCATTTTTTAGTTTAATCTTTTAATGTTATCTTCTGTCATTTTTTTTTTTTCGCACTGTTAAATATCAAGAAAATTGAATATTTGAATTTAATATATCATACTGTTACAATATTTGTTTGTTTATAATCTTCAAGATAATTCATCTATTAATTACATGAAGTTAATTAATTTAAAATTATTGCAATACTATTAAAATAAAACATTGAAACAGTTGACGAATATATATATATATATATTTGAAATATATATATATGTATATATATGAGAAGTAAAATAATGCTATTTATTCTTTCTCTTCAGCAATCTAGAATGTTTTTTGACTTTTTTGCTCTGAAAATTGATTGAATCAATAATGGATAATAGAATTTTTCTTTCTATTTTTCTTTTTTTTTTTTTTTTTTTTTTAATATAAATATTTATATTTCTTTTAAAAGTTTCATTTGCTAAGTAGTCAAGAAAATTTCGATCAAAGTGAATTAATCGTGTACTTTCTTTGAATATTATCGATCAATTAAAACCATATTAAAATAGAGTGTAAATTTGATTGTATTAATAGTAATCGTTTTTTACATGAACGATACTTATCAATCAATTCTTATCATATTACAAGAAGTGCTTACCGGTGTTATTATCGGTTGTGCTATCGGTTGTTTATTTAGTGAATTTTTTGAGGATATATTTTGCACCGGGGAATTAGTAATTTTTTTGGAAGAATTCATTTCCTTAGCTGAACTCCCGATCATTGTCATTACAATTTCCGCATTTTTTTGATAGTCATTTCTCAATGATTCCGATTGATTAATATGTTTAGCAATTTTTTCCAATTTCTTCACAGCCTTAAAAAATATTTTTAAAAATAGCAAAAAAAAAAAAAAAAAAGCAAATATAACATGAAAATAAATCCACAATTACTATCTTAATTTAAATTTTTGCATCATTCATAAATTCTTAGAATTCAATTAAACCAATTCAAGATTTTCGGTAATTTTTTTCAAAATTTTTATTTTTGATTCCTTTCTTTCTTTTTCTTTTTTTTTTTTTGTTTTTTTTTCTTTTCAAATATCAATTTCTCAGCATTTTGCTGCTTATTTCTTTAAATGCTTACTTTTCGCTAAACTCTAATATTTAGTCTTACAATTAAGAAAAATTTTTAATGAATTAAACTTTACATCGGTCATTGTCCATCGACTTGCTGAATTTTGATCCCAACAATGTCTTATTAACGATGGTATACCATCAGGAGCTTGTGGTATTTCCATTCTTCTTCCAAGTAATATCTAAATTATTTGTTCAACATTTTGTATATATCTATCTATCTATTATAACTTTTAACTTTTATTATTCAATAGTTTTAATTATGGCACAACCATTTTCTTGACTTCTGTATTGGATAATCCCTTGTATGGTTCTTCACCATCGGTAAACACCTCACAGACGGTTATGCTAAATGAGTAAACATCTGTTTTCAAACTGTAAACAAATGTAGCAATTGTTTCTGGTGCTGTCCATTTGATCGGTACTTTCTTGCATGTCTTCATCTTATAAATTGTCCCCTCGCGTGACATTCCAAAATCACTTATTTTAGCCTGCAAAAAAATTTGCTTCTTTACAATTTCAATCCTAATATTTTCAATGAATTGAATTAATAATAATTAAATTTATGGTTAATTAAAAAAAAAGAAAAGAAAAAATGAAAAAAAAAAATGCCAAAAAAAAAAAATTGATAGAAAATAGAGAAAAAAAAAAGATGAATTAATAAATAATAGAATGAAATTTTTAATGATTTAATGTAAAAATTAAAAAAAAATTAAATATCAAACCACTTTATCCTTGGTATACAAAATATTTCGAGCTGCTACATCACGATGAATGCATTTTTTTGAATGCAAATATTGCAAACCGTATGCAGCACCAAGACACATTTTTTCAACTTTTTCATCATTTGTAACATTTCCTTTTCGTTGTTTCAATTCATCCGAAAGACATCCTCCTTCAATCTATAATTTTTAATTAATTAATTACCATAGCATACATTTATTTATTGTTAAA
The DNA here is from genome assembly GCA_028564675.1 of Onchocerca lupi. Taxonomy (NCBI): domain Eukaryota; kingdom Metazoa; phylum Nematoda; class Chromadorea; order Rhabditida; family Onchocercidae; genus Onchocerca; species Onchocerca lupi. The sequence continues at coordinate 30,609 of JAOVVO010000017.1, read as the reverse complement.
TCGGCAAATTAATTATTTCCTCAATTTTTATTCTAAATTCTTTTTTTTTTTTTTTTTTAAATATTTTATTCTTTTTATTTGCTAAATTTAAATTTCTATTTTAATTTTTGAATTTTTTATAAAAAAAAATTTTCAAAAAATATTCTTTCTTATTATCAAATTAATTCGAATTCTTTTGCATTATTATATTGTTGTTTACCAATTCGATCACAATCATTAATGGTTCTCGATCCACCGCAACACCATAGATGCGAACAATATTATCGTGATCATAACGACGCATCAAACGTGCTTCATGCATCATTTCCTTAATTTTTTCCTTTCGAAATGCCAATTGTGATTCTGTCACCGTAAGTTTAGCCTAAATTTATGCCAAAAATTAAAAGTTAAAATTGTGAAAAGTATAGATTTAAAATAAAATTTAAGTTTTAATTTTTCATATGAAATTCAGAAATGAATACTTAAAAAAAAAAAAAAAAAAAAGAAATAAAAAATTTCATTTAAATTACGAACAATTTTCACGGCACATTTAATTTTTTTCTTATTAATTGTTACTTCACCGGATCGTACTTCACCAAATGCACCTGAGCCAAGCATTTTATCAAGCGTAATATCATCGTGATTAAGTTCCCACGGTTGACGCTTAATTGCTTTGATCAATACACTACTTTCCAGCTGCATATTAATTATTTGAAGGATTTAAATTTTTCAAATTTTCGAAAAAGTTTAATTTAGTTAATTGAAGAAAAAAAAAGATATGAAATGTATTAAAAATTTTTTCGAAATATACATTTGAAGTCATTACTTTGTTTCATAATTATTTTTTTTTATCACAAATTTTTTCTCTTTAAATTTTTAGCTACAAATTTTTTGCAAAAATTTCAACACTTCTATAAAATATTATTTAATTAGGGAATTTAAAAAATTCGAAAATTCTTAATATCATCTATCATTTAGGCAATATTAATGAATTTTTGAATTATTTGAAAATAATTTTTAACATTTTATAATGAAACAGCTATTTAATTATAGCAAGTTGCTTTTGATTATTAGCAAAAATGTTGATTAATTAAAATATGGATGATTAATTCATGTAATTACTTCAGTCCTATTAAAGTTATACTATTGAAAATACAAGAAAAACTGAAATCGATAATTCAATTCTTCTATAACATTAATTTTCACTTATCACTGATTGATAAAATTCTTGAAATTCTTGAGCTAATTTTAAATGATCGTTGAAATTTTTTATAATTTTATATTTTTTCGAAAAAAAAAAGCCATACATCTGGATTAATTGGATCGCCTTTCTTATGATAATGTTCGATTAAATCAAAAAATGACATGAATTTGATCGCTTCAATTGCAATCCATACAATTTTTCCGTCCGGAAGCTTTTGTTTCTTAACTATTACATGTCGAATCTATAAAGATGAGACGATCCATTTAAATTAAATTTTTTTAAATATTCGTATTTCATTGATAAATCAATAAAACATTTTTTTTTTTAAATTAATAAATTAATAAAATATATATTTGAATGATAATATTCAAAATTTAAAATTGCAATCATTCTGAGATAATTCGATGAAAATCATTTAAATGTTAACAGACTGATTGTGGTGATTGTTCCTTAGATATGCGTACTGATATGATTATTTCACGTGGATCAGTTGGTCGTGGCTGTGACACACGCACAAGAAAATCTCCGATCTATATTAAAATTGATAACATTTTCCCTTTTTTTTTTTTTCTAGAAATAAGCTAAAAATTGAATTGAATACATGAATTAGAATTAATTAATGAAATGAATAATTGAAATGTCTCAACATAACCTCAGTCAAAATTTCATTGCAATCTTCACGTGGTAATAAACCATGAAAATATTCGGCATCCTCTAAACCTTTCGGTATATCTTCTATTCCATCTGTTTTAATTTTCTTATCTGAAATTTCTTTTTTACAAATTTTGAAAAATTCATTTAAAAAACTATAATATTGTATTCAAAGAAGAAACAAGAATATCCTAATCAAATAAGCGACGAAGTTTTTATCACTTACGAAATGATCGATAACAGTGATTTTGAAGAATCTGTAGTGATAAAATGCAGTACTTCTAGCATGATAGTTAGAATTGATTGATTTTGATTTAAATCATTTTTATATATTTCAAAAAGTTTCATCAAATGATGACGCATAGATTTTCAACCTGAACGAATTTTTTTCAAAGATCTTGTTGCCATAAGTTTTTAAATTAATGCAAGCAACCAAACGACTACTCTGAGCAAACTATGAATAACAAAAATTCCATTATTGCAGGATTCTTATAGATCAGTTGAAGTTTTTTAGGATTTTAAAAATTCAAAATAAAGAAATTACTCAAAATTTGCATTGAAATGAATTATTTTGCAGTTTGCTAGTTTTTGCAAAGAAATTTTCAATAAAACAATTAAGCTATAGCTATCTAAACTTAAAAAAAGAAAAAAAATGAAAAAATTTTCTGATCTCAATTTAGATTAGCCAAAAATCTCCAAGATTTTGATTAGAAAGTGTAAAAAGTTGCAAAATTTTTTTCAATTTGTAACAGTCGCAAATAATTAGAAATTGATTCTTTCATTTTCGATTTTGTTTTTTTTTTTTTTCTATTTTCGAAACAAAAAAACCCACTGGAAATTTACTTAATCACTTTATCAACAAATTAAACCAATTACAAATTTGAAAACTGATTTTAGCCAATTTTTAAGTTTGAAAAAATTATAATTTAAATTAATTTTCGAAATTAAAATACTGTTTATGATGTTGTGCTTGTATAACACTATACAGAATCGATATTGTATAATTTTTTATATAATTTTTCATAACTATTATTTTAAAACGGTTTTTTTAGTTAATTTTACGATTTTTTAATATTATTTTCTATTGTGACTTTCAAATGTTAAAATTTTCCGGAAATTTTAATTAGAAAAGTTATTTTAGAAAAACTATAGTAGTCTCCGGAGCAACAGGTTTTGGATTGTTATAACAACAACCATTAGTTATGAAAATTGAATTTTTGTATGATTTCGATCTTCTTCTTTGTTGCTGATAATATTTTGATATGTTTTAATTTTAAAATCATAAGAAAAGTTTGTAGGGAATTCGTACTTTTGAAATTATGATAAGTTTTAAATTTTTGAAAATTTAAGAGAAATTTTTGGTGAAGTTGAAATGTCTTTTAAATATCATTAAATTTTCGAAAATATGTAAAAAATTCTCTGAGAAGTGCAATTTTTTTTGCTTGTGAATTTGGAAATTTTTCGCGCGTGAATTTCAAAATTGAATTTGTAAAAAATTAGCCTTTTTTGTTGTTGTGTAAGGAGAAAACAATAAAAAATGTTGACAAGCAATAATTTATACTTTCGATTAAGACATTAATATTATTCAATAAAATATGCAAATTTTCATGCTGAACATTTCGTTAATGAATTCTATCAAAATTTCATTAATCAGCATTCTCTTTCTAATCGGCGATAAATAGATGATCTACTTTCTATTCATTCTAAAATTTAAGCTTCCGTTTTCAATCTAGTTTGTCACTTCGCTTCTATTCTTCTCAACTTTACAAAATGATGTTTCCTGTTCTTGGCAATCCCTTCTATCAGTTTTGTTCCTATTTCTGCTGATTTCAACATTATTTCGCCATTCATCAATTAAATGTCGAATTTCCGGAATTCTGTAAATGATAAAAATTTTTTAATTAATCAGTAATAATGATGTTAAAGAAATGAAACATGTATATAATTCATTTCCAATAGATTGTTGAATTTTAAATAATCTAAATGGAGCAATACATTGAATGAATTTCAAAATTTAATATGAACAATTTGAATTCTTTAAATTTTTCAATTTTTAAAATATAATTTCTTTCAAATTTACTCATCTTACTTTTTGTCATGATCTATAAAAAAAAAAAAAAAAGAAAAAATTAAAATTCCAAAAGAATTTTCCTCTTCTCTTCAGTTTTAAAGAACCTTTTCAAAATGTAACAAAAGCCTATCACATTTCATGCCTTTTTAATTTTTTAGAAAAAATAAATGAAAACGAAAAATTGATCAAAGCATACCTTGTAGCATAGATGATCGGATTGGTGATCGATTTAATCATGATAAGGATCAATGTCGTTAAAGCAAATATATTCAGCCAAATACTTTCAACCTGATAAAGTGGCATATCTTGGGCCGTAAGTATGTAAAGTAACGATGCCGGTAACCAGCCTATGACGAATGTTCCAAAAATAAGGCCTGATGCTATTACAATGCGATGTTTACGTATTGTTGTCGTAGATTTTGTAAAAGACTGAAAAAGAAAAAAAGAATTGCAATTTTTCTTGAAATTTTTTGATAATAATACATTTAAGACTAATTTATATCTGAAATTTGTTAAAATCAAAAAAAAAAAAGAAAAAAGATTTAATTGCAACTAAAAGTTGATTTTAATTCGTTTATGAAATGAAAAATGTTTATTTTTTTTTTTTTTTTGTGTAAATGATAAAATTTGCCTGAATTTTATCATTTACTTGAAAAAAAAAAAAAGAAAAAGAATAATCTTTCGTTTTGTTTTATTTTCAAAATATAATTTTAAAACTAAATTAACGATGAAAACAATTCTCATATTATTTTCATTATCTAATTTATTCTAAATTAAATTTTTTTTTTTCTTCAATTTATTTTCAAAAATCTTCATGCATTTATGAGAATAATTCTATTTTTTTATATTAAAATTCAAACAGGATTATATTTTCATGGAAAAATTATTTCAATCAATAAGTTCACTTGTGTTAAAAAATGAAAATTGATAAACAAAAAGTTTAATCTGATTGGAAAATTTTTGAATGATGAAATTAAGCTTTCACAAACTTCATTTAGCTTCTTGAGTAATTTCCAATACATCAATCCAGTGCTCAACATGAGTGCGACAATCAAAATTGAAATTATCATCCGAAAATACAATTTATCATAGAAGTCAACTACCGAACAATTTTTAATTCGATATCCTTGATTAGGCCAAGCGGAAAAGTACATTAAAAGGATTAATGGCGGTAAAAGCCAAATTAAAACCACTATCAATCGTGTCCTGTATCGATTTAACAATTTATTATGATCAAACGGATGTGTGATAGATAGCAAATGATAAACTGCCAAAGTGGACAGGTGAAAAAGACCAGTTAGCAGTCCACCTGTTCGAAATACCTGAAGAAGTAAACTTGCATAATTGCTGACGGAAAGAAATATAACGATTTCGAAATTTAGCTAAATTAACAACAAGAATTATTCATATTTTAATCAGAATTTTTCTATAACTTTTATCTTCTCGATGTTTGCTTTTTCTTTTTTTGAAAAGAAATGAGAACTTTAAAATTTTCGATTTTTGACTGAGAATTCATTCTCGAAATTATTTTTTTTTCTTTTTCCATTCTATTATTCATATTTTTTTTTCACACAAATGATTAGAAAAGTACGAAATAGGCTTTTAATTAAACTTTGGAAATATTTTAGCATGGGAAAAAGAAAAAATCAGTTTATAATTTGTTTTATCGCATCATTTTTGAATCCACTTTTTTTTTTTTTTTTTATGATTTTATATTTCTAACAAAGTGTTAAATTCTAATTGCTAACAATTCTGATGATTCATCAATTATGATTGATGTGAAAACTTTTATTTTTAACTTTTTTCGAACAACTGATTCCATTCCATCAATTAGGTTCTTTTTTTCCTTTTTTTTCCCTTTTTTTTCCCCTTTTTTTTTAAAAATGAATGAATTGGCTAAATGGATAATATCAAGAAATGCTCGAGAAGATCAATGCTCAATCTTTTTTCCATATTTAATAACTAAATATGAAATTAATTTCGATATATTTTATCGCTTTAAATAAATAAAATTGCTTCCCATGAAGCATTTAATATTTAATCGTATCAATTTTTTTTTATTTCAATTCATACTATAATTTGGAAATGTTTTGCTAAAATACTACAACTTCATTTGTTTATTCTTGAACAGAAAATATTCATTACTTATTTAATCTACACAGATAGGATAAATTTAATTTTCAAATATCAAAACTAATTTAATAATCTTATAAATGCTCAGATAATAATTAATATATGCGTTATAATCAAATTTGAAGAAAACAAAAAATATGTTAAAAAAAAAATTTCTACCATTTAGCATATTCAATAACTATAAAAAAAAAAAATGAAATATATTTTCAATTTATCAATCTATTTTATTCGTAATAAATAATTAGCACAGAATTTTGAATTAATTATTTAATTTTGAACAAAATTTAGTTTTTTCTTTTTTTTTTTTCAAATATTTCGCAAAATTTTATTTTATTAAATATTAAATAAATGTATAAATTAATTAGTAACAAATTTTTGTTACCTCTAAAGTAAGTGAGAAACATACAGACGTATAATTTATACCCAATACAACAGGCATATAAGAATTGCGGAATAATGATGCAACAACGACGATTGATGTCCAAATATCTGATACGGCCAAGGAAAAGGTCAATTCCAGGGCAGCACTTCGATTTTTGATCTGTAGTCGAGTTAACAGGACCAATAAATTACAAAAAGCGGCCAAAATGCATAAAGCAAAAATGATTGGGATGCATACCGTATACAATGCAATTTGTTGGACTACCCAACTCATTACTGAAAAAAAAAAGCTTTTTTTTTTTTTTTTTTTTTTAATTAAATTGAAGAAATTTTTTGGAAAATATTCTTACAATGCATATAGCATAAATATAAACTTGTAATTTCTTTGAATAATTACACTTAAAATTCAACAATAAATAAATATTTGGAAAAAAAAAAAACAAAATAATTTCTATCCTTTTAATAGTATATTCAAGAAATTAAAGTATTCAAATTTTAAAAATATTTATGATTTGAAGTGAACAAAAAGAGAAAAAAAAAAAAAAAAGAAAGAAGAAATCAATAAATCATACAATCTCTAATATTGTATATTATTATTCAGGAATAATTTTATATATTTTTCTAAAAAATTTTTAAACATTTCTTCCACAATTGCATTGTATAAATGTAATATTGTTTTAATTAATTGCAAAAAATTTTGCCTTTATTTTAATACTAATATAAGTGCTATATTTAAACTAAATTGATACAAAAAAAAAAAAACTTTTTTCCCAAAATATTTTCTACAAAGTAATTTTTAAAAATACAAAGTAATTTTTAAAAAAAAAAAAAAAAAAAAGGAAGTAATAATAGTTTTTTGAAATTTAATATGCTCTTTGCTATACAGATGTGGCATATTGCCAGTTTAACTGAAATTTCTTTTTGATGATTATCCAGCAATACAGAATTTTTTAAATTATTTATTAGATTAGCCGGAAATTGAACTGGGAAGTCGACAACTTTTTCATGTAAAATATTTATATATCGCACTGATTTGAAAATTTGACAGAATTAAAGTAAAAAAAAAGAAAAAAAAATAAGTTTCAAATAAAAAATCCTTTCATATTCCATCTTTTATATACACAAACATACACACATCAAAGCAATTTAAAATGAAGGAAATGAAATAAATTAACACAAATAGCTTTAATTTTACGCTATATTCATTTTCTTTTCAAATATTAAAATTTCTCATCTTTTTTCTTCTTTAAAAAATATGAAAATTTTAATTTACCGCAGAAAACTTTTATTTAAGCTTGATGAAATTCTTATTTCAATTACAGTATATTTATTTCATATATTATATTAGGAAAGAAGAAGTAGGAAATCGAAGATTAAAATCTAATAAATTTTTAATTAAGCAAGAAAAAATGATTTAAAGAAGAGAGAAAGAATAGTTTTGAATTATAAATTTATTATAGTGCATCATATTTCTTCATTTCTTTGCTGCGAGAAAAAAAAAAAAAAAAAAAAAAAAACGAAAAACAAAAAATTGAAAAAAAAAAAAAAAAAAAAAAAAAAGGGTAATATAATAAATAAGCTTGGATTTATAATAAAGTCTATTTTGAACAGATAAATTAATCGCAGCAAAGAAATTTGTCGCATTATTTATGAATAAAGATTTTTGCGATCTTTTCAGTTCCAGTAAGCAAAACTGATATAGCTTGAAAAAGTTAGCTAAAGAAAAAAAAACAGGAAAATTATTTTCATTTCAAATTAAGTAATAAGAATGGTTATAACATAATTATCAATTAGTTAATTCAATAAATAAATAGTTCATATTTAGAAATAATAATATCATTGCAAAAATACTCCGTTCTCTAATTAGATTTTACTCAGTAAGATATCAATTTTCTATTATTGAAGCTATCATTTTGTTTATCACAATCTTTACAATCTGACAAACAAAATGATAACCTACAGTAATAGTTAAATTGCCATCTTATTCACTTCAAATTACCAAATTAATGCTGATTAAAATCAGAGATTTAAAATTCTTTATCACTTTTCTAATAAATTTAAAATTTTTTATCACTTTTCTATTGAATATCTTTTTAGTCTCTTGCTTTTTTAAATTATTACTATTTTATTATCATCTATCAGGAAAATTTTTTTTTTCATTTCTAGTTATTACTATCACTTTTAATTTCATTATTACAATAAACATACCATTTTTACTTTTTTTTTTTTTTTTTTTTGAAAGAAGTTCTTATAAGTTGTAAAGATGAATAACAATGGTTGAAGTTAAAAAAAAAAAAAAAAAAAAACTTTATGAAGAAAAAAAAGAGAGAGAAAAGAAAAAGAGTACAAACTTTGCTATCAGTTAGCTACTGAACTTGAAAGAAAAAATTCTCGTCAAAAGAAAAATTTTTTTCTGTTAATGAAAAAAAGAACGAAATCTCATTTGATTAAAGGTATGTTTTAAACAATATGTTAATGTATCATGAAATCACATATGATTAGTAACAAATGAATTTATCATTAATGAGTAATGATTAATTGAAAAAAAAAAAAAAAAAACAAATGTAATGGAAAATTGATTGATTTCAAAATGCTTGAAAATGATATGTTCAATAGGATATTGAAAATGATGATGGTTGATTCCTTTGTTTAAAAAAAGAAGGAGGAAAAATCTAGTATTTAACAAAAATAATTAAATTGGAAATTTTCTGGATATTTTCAAAATAGTCTTACAAAGATAGCCTAAAATAAAAGAAATTAGAATAATTTTATTTAAACGAAAAAAAAAAACAGTAACAAGAATTTCGAATTTCATTGATAAAGTGATTAATGATTCAATTTCTTCGGTTAATCTGACCTTAACTCAACAAGATTGGAAATGATATGTAAAGGTAAAATTTGAAGATGTGGATTAAATTTTGCATATGCAAATAGACAAGTCAGAATTGCAAAAAACAAAATTGATAGATGAAATCAATTGAAATCTGTTATATCCGGTAAAATTCGTGATATAATCATGCAAGTATGAAGTATTGAATGATCGATTAATGGTTTTATTTTATGAACTTTACTTATTGATGAACTTTCAAAGTGGAAAAAAAAATCGTATGAATTTCTGAATAAGTATGAACGGATGGCGATTGGAGCATTTTATCATAATGATAACAATGAATGATGATAATGATAGAAAGAAATTTAATCAAAATTATAATAAATAAATAAATTTTCAATTGTTGCCAAGTGAAGAAATATTTTTGATTAGATATAAATGGAATATGAAAGAATGTCTTCTTTTTTCTTTTCTTTTCTTTTTTTTTTTTTTTTTTTTTTTTTTTTGTTTTCTTTTCTTTTTTTTTTTTTTTTTTTTTTATTATTGATATATATCATCAACGGGAAAATAACTTTAGTAAAATCGGCAGAAATATCGAACAATGTCACGAAACATTGACATTTACATAAATGTTTCATGAAATCATTGGATATTTCACGAAACATTTAGGAGAATGAATCCCTAAATGATTTGAAAAATTTTTTATTTATTTTATATGATATATCTTTATATTTATGTATATATATATATATATATATATAAAGGATAGCAATATAATGGATACAATGGAAATTTTGCATAAATAATGGAAATCGCGCAAACAATAGGATCACGTAAAATCACGTAAATGCTGTTCATTCATATTAATCAATCGTAAATGAATCGTTATAAATAAAAGAACAGTATAAGATTTTTCTCCTTCTATCGATGCATTTATGGTTGATTGATTGATTAACGATTTCACGTAAAATAAATAAACGCAATAAATCCATTGAATCAGAAATGCTTTATTTTTTAAATGACGAATTAATGAGGCATTGATATTTAAGATATGGTATGATATATTCTTTCATGCTATCTCTCAAATCATTCCAAAATGCAAAAGAAATTTAATGGATCATCTCAAATGACAATGTTTTGTGATAAAGATAAGAATTCAAATTAATAGTGTAAACAAACTTCTCATATATATATATATTTTTTTCATTACTATAACATTAAAAATTTTTAAATCATGATTAGAATTAAATGATAAAAAATGGTTAAAACGACTAACTGTACTCAAATATTAATTCCGTCATTCTGAAATGTTAAAATTTCATGTATTTCTTAACAGTAAATTTTTATGAGAACTAAAAATAATGAAATAATAGAGTTTCAATTGTATGTTCAGATATATATATTTTTTTGTGAATTATTTCGATTGATCGATTTTAAGTCAAGTGAAATCATTTTTGATGATTTATTAATAGATTTTAATAACTTAATAAAATGAAAATAAAATAAAACTTTAATATCAGTTGTATTGAATGACTATTGGTTTCGAATTAAAACTTTAATTCGAAAAAAATTCAACTTTCGATTAGGTAACATCGAGAAGCAAATTTATAGAAAATTAACTTAATTATTATAATAGGGAAAGTAAAATGATGGTGATCAGCAATTAGCAAAATTAATTATCATTAAATCGTCTCAACTCTAATTGGCCTCTTTTTCAAATTAATCATGTGCAATTAGAATCGCCGTGGTGAAATGATAAGCTGATATTATTGAATTGAAAAGATTGTTTTTGATCATTCCTGTAAGCAAGGCATTACTATAAATGAATATCAAATTTCTAAGCTTCAATATTTTTCAGCAACAAATAATGCAAGCACTAAGGAAATAATTAGTATATAAATTGAAATTAAAATCTATCAAGTACTATCCTTCAAAAACCATTTTCTTTTCAAATATTAAATAAATTTTTTTTTTCAGTTATGAAAAAATATCTTCAAAATATGCTAAATATTTTGAACAATAGTCAACACTATTCTATTTTTTTAGCATTTTGTTGAAATTGTAAATGATCATCTGTAATATTACTGAAATGAATTATAATCTGAGAATAATCATTTCGGCAAGAAGAAAAAATTAAATTTTAAATTAAAAAAGAAAGAAAATTCAAAACTGAAAATTTTTTCTTGCCAAAATTATGGCTACTTTCATGTTATAATTCATCTTAATCATCTTGTAATGCATTTATATCGATCAAATATTATGATTAAAGTATAGCAATTTATGACATCTAATATTTCCAATCGAATAAATCCCTTAAAATTTAGTTAAGTGGAAATTCGATCGTTAAACAATTGAGGCTTCTTTTCAAAATCCTAAAGTTCATTCAACCAAACCAAATCAAAAACAAAAATTTTCAAATTGTCAAACCTTAAACTTATTTCAAATATTTAATTAGTAATACCTGTATGATTGATGAATTGTACGCATTATTTTATGCATAAAAATAATGATTCTATTTTTCAAAAACAGAAAAAAAACCAAAAAAAAAAGAAAAAAAATCAACAAAATAAGTTAGGAAATAACTTCCATTAAAACTTTATCAATTATTTTTTCAATTTATTCAGAAAGGATTATTATTCATTCCATTAGCTTCGTTCTTATAATAATGGCATGAGCAATCAAGCATATTTAATTTAGTTTTATACAAAAATTCAAATTCATATTTTTTGTTCAATTACTAGATATAGTAGGAATTTTACGAATTATATTAAAACTTATTGAAAATATTGAAAAATATTTGCTGAAATTATGGTACAAATTTTTTTTCAAATTTTAAATAAATAAAAATATTTTACAATTCTAATTCTCAACTAAACTTATTGAGCAGTGCAATTTTTTATCAAATTAGAAATTTTTGTGCTTTGCTCATCAATTTAACATAAAAAGTATTTGCTATAACGATAATTTGCCTCAGATTATTTTCGTGATGTTTGGATGTATGAATGAAAGAATGTTGTGAAATAATTCTTGCAAAAATAAACAAAATTAAAAAAAAAAAAACTAATAAATTCAGCCTGAGTACTCTTGAAGTTTGCATTAAATTGGTCCTTTCCAAACAGCTCGAAAAATTTCGGAGGAAATTGAAAAATTCTGGAATTCTACCAATCATTCCGTTAATCTAGCAAAAATTATCATTGTACGAAATAACAAAAAATGAAATATTTGAATCAAATTATGTTATGCAATTTTTTTTATTATTTCAATTTATGCAAGTAACCTTTGTATTTTATTCAAAAGCAACTATTATTGATTGTTTAACACAGATTATATTTGAATTACAAGAAAACTAAAAATTGTAAAATAACTTTTTTGTTTATAAAACTAGTCTAAATAAATTTTTCATCAAGAAAAAAAAACTTTTATAAATCAAAAAAAAAAAAAACCAGACACTAATATCAAATTAGATGAGAAAAATTCTGTTTGTCAAGTTGCAGTTGTCGTAAACGATCCTCAATTATATGGAATTTTTAATGACTTTTACTGATGTTTCGTTTTCAATATTGCAAAAAAAAAGAAAAAAAAAGAAAAAAAAACAAAAAACAAACCTATTTCATTTTACTTATCCGAAAGAAAAAGCACGAAATGTGTATTTCATTCATTTCAATCAATATCAAAGTTTCGAAATTAATTTGGAGCAAAAAATCTACTGCAACAAATAAGTCTTGCAGAAAAGATCGTAAAATTTTCAAAAAGAAAAAAAAAATTTTTAGACCTAAATTTGCTAGAACTTAAAATTGTAAAATTTAATGATTGTTAAATTGAAATAAAAGCTGAAAAAGGTGTTGATAAGTTTATTAAGCACTGAAAAAATGATCAAATAACTTTTTTTTTTTTTTTTGCTTTTCATTCTCCCGAAAGATTCGCTTGAATATTTCCTCACATTATGAAAATATTAGCAGCTAGTAGTACCACGAAAATGATCACTATTTAAATAAAATTAGTAATAAAAGTTTTTCAGTTTTTATTTTAATTCAAGAAAGTTAAATCTAACGATTCGTTTAAAATTCTAAATTTCAACTAATTCAGACTGGAACTAATTTCTACGATTTTCATTTCGCAATTTTTCATGCAAATATTCGACGAGAAGAATCGTTTACTTTAAATTATTTTGAATTTTTTGATATTGATTGAAATCAATAAAGCATTTATTTCATTCAATTTTTTCTTTTTCATTAATGAAACCATTTAGACATTAATTCATTTTTTTCCTCACTCCTTTTTCAAATTTATTTAAAATATTCAAATAGTTGCAGTAGAGACTTTAAAAATTAGTTTTTCATAGATACTGATAATTTTGATAGGATGAAAAGACAGTACAAGAAAGTTTTGTTCAAATTTTGGAAAAGTTTGATTAATGACGAATAGATAATTGGGATGATAATTGAAAAGCTTATGACTAATATCATTTTACAATTCTTATTATTCCTTCTTCTTCTTAAAGTCTTTATTATCATTTTAAAAATCTTCATCGTTGTTGTATTTTTGCAAAAATTTCCCTATTACTGTGTTCCTAAAATCTCTATTATTATTGTATCCAGCTAAAAACTTCATATTATTAAAATTTTTATAAATCTTTACTACAGTATTATATTTTAGGATAGATATCACATTGAAATAAATTCGCTCTTTCCATTGTAAAATTATTAATCATTGTTATCAAGCTTGGCAGTGATAAGAAATTTTTTTCGTTTTCATAAAATTTTTATGGTTTTATGATGAAATTACTATGATTATAGCATATTTTCTTCTTTTGTTAAACTATTTTTATCATTTATTATTCATTTATCAGAATTGATCAGATAATATGCATAAGTTATCTGAATCGACCATCTCGGTCATTTATCTTTTTTTTTAATAGCAAAATTATTAGTTTTTATAATATTCCTTAAAACTGGTTAAAATTTGATTGAAATAATACAAAAAATAAAATCCAATATATTATTTTTTAATTGCAATTGCAATAAGATTCACAGTTTGGTGGTAATTCTCTGGAAATTGACTTCATTTTTAGCATTAATGAATTAGATTGATGTTTACGAAGAGATAAAAGTGACTACACATCAAACACATGTGAACATTCATTTCACTAATAATTAGCATATCCATGCTATTTGTAGCAAAAAATTTTTTGCAGTTTTTATTTTAACCAAATCAAAGAATCAATCAATCATTCAAATTATCCAGTCATTGTTCGATTTTACAAATTCATTGACTCATTCAAAGTAAAAATGATAGCATGAACAGCACTAAATTGAAAATTTGATCAGAATTTAAATAAACAAATGTTTTTAATGCTATATGGTATCGTAATCATTCCTAACATGATAAAGTATTTATAAACTATACGCTAAGAAAACAGATATTGGATTGAAATGCCTGCATCTTAGAACGAGAAAATTTCTTCTAATCATGCATTAATAATTAGCGTAAAATAAATATTGGAGGCGTTTTCAATTATATTAAGTATTTTATTTTGACCTTAAAGTTATCAATTTTTGACTGATTTAAAAAATTTCGTTTTATTTAATTACTAGCCGGATCCAGCTAGTCTATATAAATAAAAAAGCAAACTTTCACCTTTTCAAAATCTTAAATCGCCGAAAGTTCTTAAATACGCGTCTATTCGAATGCAACGTTGCATGAAAATTTCAAATCAATCGGTGAAGGCTTGAGACGTTGTGTGGAAATAAACGACGAAATTTACATTTTTATTTATGTAGATTTCAATCATCAAATGACAGTTGAAATAATGGGCAAGGAAGCATTTTTTGTTTTTAGAGAATGATAATAAAATATTCAGATTTTTTTAATTCTTAAATTCTTTTTTGATTATAAATATCTTTAGCTTCGACTATTCCGTTATAGATCAAACCAAAAATTTGTATAGTACAGCTAAATAATTAAGATTGACTGCTATAATGAATTAATTTGACTCGTCAGATTCTTCTAGGATGTGAAAAAAATTAGCAAATGATATTGATGTTTCAGTGCAACCTTGACTCTTAAGCTTTTCTGTATTTAACTTTTGCAGATATATTAACATCTCCAATTTCTATAATTTCAAGTTAGAATAAGAAGAAAAAACATTTTGTTCTCTTGTTTTATTAAATTCAAATCACAAAAATTTTACAAACAAAATAAATCTGAGCATTCCTTGGAAATCTATATTGAACTAACTATAAATTAACTATAAAAAATTAGATCATTAAAAGATTGGCATTAAAATGTTAAGGTGAAAAGAATATTGTGAACACTCATTGATTTCAACAAAATTTCTGCTTCATGATTGGTTCGATGATGCACTAAAATAGTGAGAAAACATGCAAATTCATGATAATCTGAAATGAATTTTGGAAATTTTGGTTCAAAAGAAAGTTTGGAAAATTGCAAAAATTTTTTGCAAAAAAAATTTTAAATATAAAAAATTAAAAAAATATACAGATTGCGAAAAATTTCCGGCAATAATTAGAAATTTCAAAAGTACAAAGATTCATTTTGTACCACTCATTAACACCATTTTCCTGCTCGTTGCATTGAATATACCGTTTATTCAGGTCATGTATCAAAGTTGCTTTTAATGAAGCAATTAAAAGAAAGCTTAATGAAGTACTTAGTAACAACTCATTTTTTTTCAAATTTCTTATCAATAATTTTTAACAAATTAATAATTATCTTCATACTTTTTGTTTACACTTTTTTATTGCAGAGAGAGTGAATTCTAATTTGCAAAATTTGATTTTTTTTCAAAATTGCTTTCTTTAAAATTTTACATTGTTTAATAAAATTTAAGTGAGCAAATACCAAATAATTGTTAGTATTGATAAAAGCAACTTTTACTTTACGTTACACTAAAAAAAAAAAAAATCAAACATAAATTGAGCAAACTTATGATAAATGAAAATAAAAGTAACATTTTAAATCCTTCATTTCCTATTTAGAATAATCTAACAGCGTAAATGAAAATATTTACACTGTATTTATTAAATAAATAAATTTTTTTTAAATGCAATACAATTATTAATATAATGTCTGATATGTTATCATTTATTAGCTTTATTTAAATTTACTATGAAAAAAAATATAGAGAAAGTTATAAAATCAAAAAATTTTACATTTTTCCTTAAGATAGCAAATTATCTTTCAAACATTGAATAATTTTTTTAGAATGAAGGAGGCATAAAAATTCTGGTTGCCGCAAGTTTAATCTCATTTTTCCATTGCAATAATTGAGACATTGTTCAGGTACATTCCTGAAATTTAACATTAAAATATGATAATTGAATAATAAGAGTTGAAGAATTAAACTGAAATTTCAAATTTAAAAAATTAGCAAAAGAAAAAAAGAAAAAGATTGAAGCTGAATAGTAATTTTGATCTGAAATTTGAATTTGTGCAAGATAATGATAATGATAATGATACTAATTACCGTTCAATACAGCAATCACTCTGATCTCTCATTTGGGAAGCACATGACCAGATCTTCTGCATCTTTCGACTACATTGTGATACATGTGATATTAGCTGTAATCAATCGAATAACTTCGAAAAATTAAATGAAATTAAAAAAAAAAAAACCTGAAGTATTTTACAAATCATTTCTATGAAAGAATAACAAAGAAATCATTATGTAAATCGAATTAAAATTTTTTAAAATTTTTTTTTGCTTTTGTCAAATTTTTAATTTCAACAAGCTTTTAACTGTAGTAATTTAATCTAATCGACAAATTGATGAAATGTTAAAAAATGAAAGATTGGCATCAGCTATTCTTTTCAAATGATTCAAAAATATGCTTTGCATTTAGCCTCATCATTAACAAGAATTTCATTAATTATCTGCAATAATTGAAATTTGTCTAAAAATTCAATCTCATTTAAAGATTGAAATAAAAATTACCTCAGCAGGTGTCATCCTGGAAATGCTACTTATACTACACAATTGATCTGTGCAGTAAAAATCACCAATTTTCTCGATGCAACACTCTTTGAAATGTTCATCTGCCTTGCTTGGTACCATAAGTTCCTCATCTCCTAGCAAATATTCATTTTGTATTTCTGCTAGAATTTCATGCTGTTCAATTATTTCTTGCCAATCATCTCCTCGTGTTAATGTCACAAAAATGGTTGACACAAAAATGACGAACAATTTGCTCATTGCTGAAAAAATGATCGAATAAGTTTCGAGACAAAAAACGAAGGTTAAAGTTCAAATTGAGAAGACAATATAGCTATTTTTAAAATAAAATTAATGAAATAAAAATTTTTATCTAAATTAATCAAATAATTAAATGAAAAATAAAGTGATGAAATAAAAAAAAAACCTGGATAGAAATAATTTCTTTAAATCTTAATTTATTGTTATAATAATTATGACAAAGAATTATTTGGAAAAAAAATGAGCATTAATTGGAAGAAATCTAAAATTATTCAACTAGAAGTTGCCAGATTATCCAATCAAAGTTTAAAATTTGGCTTAGAAATTGTCCAAGAATTTAATCAAAGCTCAGAAGTTGTCCCAGATTATCTAATCAAAACTTAAAAATCGCCCAGACCATCTAATAATATAATTAAAAAAATTGCTCAGATTATCTGGTCCCACTTTAGAAGTTTACCCAAATTATCTAATTATAATTTATAATTCTGGCTGGATTAATTTGCCTATTTTACAGCAGCATAAGCCAAATAATATGAAGAAACAATTAATTCTCGAAAATGATCGGAATAAATCATTTTGGAGAATTGCTCAACTTTGTGTCAAATCTGTCATTATATATCTTTCTTCATATATGTTCTACAATTTATAACATTTTTAACATCAAATATGGCCATTTATTCTTTTCAAATCTAAAATAAATTCATTTGATTATCAAAGGCAAATCAAAACGAATCGCCGATTTATTGTGACGTTTGATCTTCTTAGCTATCATTTATTGCAATTTTTTTTCTTTTTTTCTTTTTTTTTTTGTTAATCAAATAAAAATCATTCTTCATGTTGTCCCATTTTCAATTCAGCTAATAGAAGAAGAGAAAAAAGCGAGAATCTTTGATTATTTTTATTTCTTTGATTGTTTGCATAATTGATACTCTTTTTGTGCATTACTTTTATGCAATATTTTTGCAAAAACTTCTAAATTCATAAATAAGTTTTGTTGGAAATAAAAATTGAACGATATCATTTTGCTTTTTAAAAGAATTATGATTTTGAAAAATCGATTGATTGAAATTGAAGAAAGAGAGAAAAAAAAACAGAGGAAGAAAACGATTATGCAAATTTCCGTCGAAGATTTAATGACTTCAAGATAGAATGTGTAAACTTACAATAAAAGTTGCACATGTTTTTGCTAAAAATAATTATAATATTAATTATAAATTAGTAATTTTCCCTTCAATTACTTTGTTTCAATTCAAATTTAATGAAAAATTTGAGACTTTCAAATTGTTTTATTTTATTTACATATTTATATAATGTTTAAACGATTTGGATAAGCAATCTAACATAATGTCATTCATCGAATTACTAAAACTTACAAAAACATTCGAATAAATTTGATTTCGTGGATATTGTTTACATAAAATGATCAATCTATTGGTAAAAATAACTGATAAAACTTGCTTGGACAACTTTTGAATATTTAAGTTTTTACTTTTTTTTATATTCTTATCAAAATTTCGAACGAAAATTCAAAATAAAACATTCAATAGGAATGAATATTGGTTCAAATTTTTGTTTGGCTTTTTTTATCGAAACGTTTTTCTTATTAATTTGGGATTTTTTCGTTTGAATAAAGATTTGTTTTAAATAGATTTTTAATTGAAATTTTCATTTTTATTGAAAAAATTTTTTCTTTTCATTTCGTTTAAAATTTTTTGTTTTATTTACTTTCTTAATTAACTTTAAATTATTAAATAAAAGATCATTTTAAGCATTTTTATGATATATTAAATAACGGAAAGAGATCTACAAATTGCATCGTAAGAAAAAAGAAGAATAAAAAAGTTTCAAAATTCCATTTAGTTTTCTTTTCTCTGTCTCTTTTTTTAATATTGAATTTAATTTCAGTCTTCTTTCTTCATGGTAATTTTAATTTTCATGTTTTGTTTCTTCTTAAATTAAATTTGATTTGAGAATAATAATATTTGCAAAGTATGAAATCGAGGGCATAGCAAATTTTTAAGGTAATAAGCAAATTATCACGACAGTATCGATGATAATTAATAATAGTGCATTATTATATGGCACTAACGAGATGAAAAGGAAAATGATAATGATATGAAAAAATATCATATCTTTTTTCTCAAAGTTAACTAATTTCCTTTTTTTTTTTTTTTTTTTAATCATTAAGAGATTCAAATAGCAAATAATTCTTTTCCAATTTTATCAATTTGTTGTATGAACACAGATTTTCCCTAGCATTTTATTTGTAAATGATTTTGTTAAAAATTTTAAAATTTCAACATGTCCCATATTAATTATAAGAAATAATTAAATATTACTATATTTTTAGCTCCTTTTCTTTTTTATTTCTTGTCAAATATTTCATAACAAATATCAAGAATTTTTTAAAACCAGTAAAAGAAATGATAAATAATTTTACTTACAAACTTTTACTTTTACTATTTAAATTTATTTTAATCAAAAATTTTCGAAATTTTTTCCTCTCTATGAAACAAAAAAAAAAAAAAGGTTATTATTCTCTACAATACCATCAAATATACATGTCGGGGTCATCGTAAATCGAAATTTTTCTAAAATAAGTCAACGATACCAACAATATATTCATTCCCGATCCCCGCTCATCTCTTCTCTTCTTTCAAGATCATTTATATTTCAATTGTTATGTATCTCATTCTTCTTAATTTACTGTAAATATGTTCCTCTTATCTTCTGCAATCGAATTTTCAAATTTTCCATTGCTTTAATTATAAATTTGATGACAGTTGCATGTGACAAAAATCTTTTATCTTTGATTTCAGATTTTTTTATTCATTTCCAAATATTGGACTGATTGCTTTTTATGTTCAGTAATTTTTTATGTTTGAACTGATTAGCAGTGAAATAGTGCAAATTTATCACATAGGAAATATTCCTAATTTATTAAACGTTATCCGGGACATCCCAGGTCGATGTTCAAGATTTATGCTCATTTCAAAATTTTTTATCTTGGATTTTCCAATTATTGAAACTAACAAAATTTACAAAATTTATTATTATTAATTGCTTACTTCTTTATGTTACCATAGCAAGCTAACATGATCAATTTATCAGAACTGATCATTTTACTTGAACAAAAAATGAAATATAACTCTCAAAAGTCCCATACAGAACTAGCCAAATAATTCATTCAATTTATTAACAAACATTAATGCTAATTTGCAATTAATTCAATTTTCAACAATCGAAATATTTTACTTTTCATAAAATTCAATTGAATCAAACAAATTTTGACTGCTTATTTCTTTCGCGCTCTTAACCTTGAAATAAAAATTACTTTCTTCTTTGCATGAATTATATTTTCTAAATGAAAAATAAGAAAGAGAACGATTTTCATCAAAAAAAAATCATTTTATTAACATTGTTAATTGGTGAAAAGAACTAAAATTTATCATTAATTGTTTTGTTTGACAATGAAAAGTATTTTCATTAATTTCTTCACCGAAAATTCCACTCAATTAGGAAGAAAATTTTCAAAAAAAAAAAAAAAAAAAAAAAAAAATGAAATAAAACGAAGAAAAAAAAAAAAGAAAAACAGGAATGAAAAAAAAAGAATAGCTCTTCTCTCTCTTTTTTTCTTTCTCCCTTTCTCTCCCTCCGTTCATCAACGTTACTAAATACTAGGTATAAAAGAGATGGCATATTTTTTCCATTCATTTTTTTTTTAAAATTTCGCAACAGATTGTCTCGGCTAACATATCACGTAGTTCGAGAAAAGATTATGCTGAAGCATAAGAAAATTAATTAATTATTGTTTAATTATTGTCATTTTTCTTAATATTTTGAAAAGAAGTATGAAAACAAACAACTTTTTTCACAATTTTTAAATTATTCAAAAAAAAAAAAAGACATACTGTGGTTGTTAATTGCTAATTGAAATTTTTTCATATAATTTCTTTTTACTGCAAAGATAACAAAAAGTCACTTTTAACTTATTAATTAAGTGAAGAAGGATAGTTGAAAAATAAGCTTTAATCTTTTTTGACAAATAATTTAATCAAACAAATGTTCATATAATTTTTTAGCACAAATTAATGATTAATGTTTTTAAAGATTGTAATTAACAAGAATGCTTGGATATTTATTCACCTGTTTCATTTAAATTATTATATTGAAACTGAATATCTAAGTTTTTAATTATTACCATGTATTGGTAGCCTAATTATTTGAATTTAAAATTCAATTTTCCAATTTCCTTTTTTATTGGATGAAACAAAAGTTCTTATATTATGTTTGCTTCCATTGATATTAAAAGCAAATAAAACAGAATAATTTCATAAGTTCACGTGGTAAGTTCACGGGATATTTGCAAAATTCTGCAATTTACATGTTTTCATTCTTATATCTTAATGACCCATCATGACCGGTAGTCTTTCTGATTTCAGTGTTACTAATTTTTTTGTTAAATAAGCATCTGTTCTAATTTTTTTCCAGTCTTCACATGTGAACATGAATGTGCGTCCATGCTTTGACAATTCTTTAATTCTAAAAATCAGTCTATGAGCCATCGTTATAATAAAATATTTTCTCGGAAGTGTTGGAGATAACTTATTTTCCGTGAAAATCTGTTCAACTTACGTGATTATTTAAAATTTCGTTAAGCTTCTATTTTCTTCTAATTGAAAATTTGAGCATTTTCAAAGCAATGGCATGTCATCGCATGTGCATTATCGGTGGTGGTGGATACTTTGGACAACATATTGCACAAGAATTACAAGGACAAGGCTTTCATACCGTTATACTAGATATCAGTTTTTGTGATATACCAACTGTGGAACTAAACGAATCTCTCACAACTCGAATAAAGGTCTATATTCTGTGATAAATTGAAGAAACTTCAAATTCGAAAATTATGGACCAATCGAAATGATATTCTTCCAAAAAAGAATTTTTTGAAATTTTATTATGAATGACTGATATTCTAGATTATCCATATATTTTTATAAAAAAACTATTCCATTACAATTATATAAAATTCCCAAAAAACTATTCCATTACAATTTTATAAAAACCATTCAAAGTAATATTTTCATTTAATTCAAAAATTTCAAACTATGAAGATTAATTTTTGGATTTCGGGAATCCTTTGAAATTTTTCAAATGATTAATGAGAAAAAAGTAAGAAAAAGCAATGTGATTTTTATTTCTATTTCATAAATTTCACAGGGTTCACTACTGGATCCAAATATATTGGATCAAGCGTTACATGGTTGTGTCGCGTGTTTTCATCTTGCCGCTTATGGTATGAGTGGTGGTGCTTCTGTAAGTGAAAATAATTTTTTTTTTTTTGAATTTCCAAATAATCACCTGAATGCAAAATTAATAAATCACCCCATTTTATTAAATTTACAAAGTCAAATTTCAACATTAAAAAGTCTGTCCTTTAATTTCCAAATGAGAACTGTTATAATTGCATTATTATAAGCGTTATTTTAGCATGTATATAAATTGCATGCTATCATAAGTTTTCTTCTTGAAATTTATCTGAATTTAGCGAATCAAAAAGTTCTAGTTCCAAGCATTAATATATGCTATTGTCTTAAAATATTTAAGAAGTAGTAAAGTTAGAACAATTTCATTCTAATAAAATTTATATTTATAAGATAACGGAATAAATTTTCATCAAATTTAAGTTGGACAAGGAAACGACATACTTAATTAACGTTGCTGGCACTAAACTAGTATTGGAGCATTGTCGCATCAATGGTGTACAAAGGTTCATATTTGCAAGTTCTGTAGTTGTCATTTTCACCGATCAAGAATTACATGACGCAGATGAATTGACCCCGTATCCACATCCATCTAAGGTTAATAATTTCAGTTAATAACCGACTTTATTTGCGGAAATTTAAAACCTCGTACTTCTAGACAAAGAATTAATGAAGAATTTGCATAAAAAGAATTCACTTAGAATTGAAACTTGATGAAGATACAACTACTTCGTATGAGATAGAAATATGCTCTAAGCAAATTCATTTCTGAAACTGTTAACTTGGTCATTTTTATTGTTTCAGCCTTAATTGTAATTCTTTTCATAATTATAAATAATTTAATCCAGAATTTACAAAAAGAAAAAAATAATATTCATTTTATAGATAATCCTTTTTTTAAAAATATTTTTGAATTTCGTAAAAAAATGGCTTGTATCACTTTCTTAGCATGATTTTTGAAGCCAAAATTGAGAATAAATCAATGATAAATATTGAATTTCAAAATTAATTCCAAATATTACAGTATTATTCATACTATGCAGCATCTAAAGCAATAGCTGAAAAATATGTGGTAGATAGTAACTGTGACACGCTAAAGACATGTGCTCTAAGATATCGCGGGATATATGGTCCGGCAGAACCGCGAACCGTAGATAGAACAGTGGTAAGCTGTTCTTTATTAAGTCATTTAGGTAAAACGTTTCAAATCTATACTTTAATTCGTATTTTTTACTAGCTTTACCGGCCATGCTTCGCGCGGTCGTCCAGCTAGTCTATATAAATATAAAAAATAAAAAATAAAAATGTACTCACAGGTGTGACAGGTAAAAAGAAAAAAAAGTAGGCATCTATATAAAAGCAGACGCGTATTCGAATGCAACGTTGTTTCTGAATTGCCTCACTTTGCTTATCTGTTAATTGGAGCATTTTGGCGGGAAACATATTTATCCTTAAGGATAGATAAAAAAAGAAAAAAGAAGTATACGCGCCTATTCGAATGCAACTCTGTGTCAAAAGCCACAACGAATTTTGCAGTCTTATTTATGTCGATCAAATTTATTATATACCTCGAGATAATGAGATTAATAATTTTTACATTCTCGAATTTATAAAATGTATA
Source organism: Onchocerca lupi (assembly GCA_028564675.1). Classification (NCBI taxonomy): domain Eukaryota; kingdom Metazoa; phylum Nematoda; class Chromadorea; order Rhabditida; family Onchocercidae; genus Onchocerca; species Onchocerca lupi. The sequence continues at coordinate 6,260 of JAOVVO010000017.1, read as the reverse complement.
AAATTTTATTATTTGTTCTGAAAATCGTCCAAAATTTCCAATTTTTAATTACTGAAAAGTTTTTTTTTTAAGGATATATGCAAACGTGGTTTAATTTTTGCAACTTTTCACAAATCCCATGAATGTACCACTCAGTACAGTGGAATTGAAAATAGCACTCGGGTATGATTATAATTTAGTTGTTTAATAACTTTTAATAATCAAGTAATCAAATATTCATTGGTCGCATGATTTATTTTCATTGTCATTAAAAATTCCATCATATTCATTAAGTATATTTTTAGATAATTATATTATATATTTTAGGCTATGAGATTGGCAGAAGGTGCCTTGAGAAGAGGTACTGCATGTGGTAAAGTATATAATATTGTTGACGGTGGTCCACCTGTTGGATCGTTTAGTTTTTGGTTTCCGCTTATTCGAGGTAAGTTCTTTTTAGCATCAATCATTTAATTGTTTGAGATCCATGTCTGAGACTAAGCTTATATAGGTTTTTTTTTTTGGCTTATACGATTGGCAAGAGATATTGCATTTGTTAAAATAAATAATTGCTGGAAATTTTTAATTAATTTATCATATTTTATTTCAGCACTTAATAAGCCGCTTCCTGGATTCAAAATACCATATTTATTAATAATACATTTGGCCATATTATTCGAATATTTATATCGTTATTTTGGCCTAGAACCATTTTTTACTAGGCTTGAAGTGAATCTAATGTCAATTACTAATACTTATTCGATTGAACAAGCTCAACGCGACCTCGGCTATGAGCCAATTCAAAATCATGACCTTTCCGAAGTGATAAATTATTATAAAATAGTCAAGAATGAGAGTAAGACAAAAAATAAAAAGTTTTTGATTCCATCAATATCATCGAAAAAAAGTCGCTTAAATGTTCTTAATAGTATCAGTTTCATCTTATTAATGTTGATGGTATTCTTTTTCTGGCTTGCTAGTGCATCATTTTTATAAAATATTACCTTATTCTTAATGTTTTGTAATATATATTCAGTTATTTTTTATAAACAATAATTATGAATAATTGGTTGAAATATAACATGAACTAAATGATGTTATCGATGTGAGTAATGTAAATAAGTATTTTTTGATTTGATTAGCAAATAAAGACCTAATATTAACTGTGGTAGAGTTATTTCATGTATTGTAATAGCAAATATTGAAACATTTAAGCATTTCTAAAATTAATCCTTAGTCTAGAGTGGTGAAAAGATAAATTATCAAAATTGGTTCTCATCATTTTCCTTTTTTTAAAAAGGAACAGCCATGTAAATTAATAATGATAGAAATTGTTTTGCAGAAGAAAATTTTGCCAACATTTTGGAAAGGATTCTTGGAAAAATGTCTATAATATTTGAAAATCTTTAATTCGATTATTTCATGTAAATAATTTTCTTTCATTATTTTGTTGTCATCTATTTCTTCAATTTGTGTCTCTCTTTTTCCAAAATATAATTTCGAATGGAAGATTGAAATCCTACAGTTTCATAGCAAGCATGCTTATTTGCATACTTTTTTTTAACTTACTTTTTTACGATTAATTAAAAAGCTTGAATATTTTGATTTTTGGTTTCGAATTTAATTTGAAAATCAATTTAATGTTTTTTTTATTTTTTTCAAAAAAAAAAAGAGATCTTTGAGCAAATAAAACTAGATAATTGATGCATTCCAGCATTGTCAAATTTTTAGAAAAAAATCAAAGGAAATGACAATTTACAATTTACATTGTCATTTCCTTTGATTTTTTTCTAAAAATTTGACAATGCTGGAATGCATCAATTATCTAGTTTGTATTCAAAACATAAAAATTAATTTTTTTTGTGTAAGAAAAAGTGAACAGATGGAATATTTAAAAATGATTTCAAAAATAAATAAATCGAATCAAACAATTTTCAAGTAAATAAAAAACAGTTTGTAATTCACCTAAAATTACTTTGTTAAGGGCGATTTTTTTTCTTCAATGATTGATATTTTTGGTTTTGCATATTCATCGTATCAAATTAATATATATTAAATTATGGTATTCATTTCAGCACGTTTAAATTATCCAATGGATAAAGTTATATAAATCGATTTTTTATAACAAATTAATTCAAATATTTACGTTAATTTCAACCATGAAAAAATGATTAAAAATTGATCGAAAAAACATTATAAAGCATGCTATTTTCCTTTAACACAATACATGCATTTCACAAATTATTATATAAGCTTAAAAATTTTCTCGACTTGTTTTTGTTGACAAGCGATCACTGAGAGTTTTGAACGATTGTTTATTGATTTAAAAAATTTAACTAATTTGAAATTTATTTCATTTTTAAACTGAAATTTTCAAAAGATTTTAAGGGCATCTTTTTGGAATAATGAGAATTGTCATCAAATGCAAAGTCTTATAATCATTCGTAATTCTCTTAATTTTTTCGAATAATTTTAGTGGCGGGATAAAAAATGATTAAGTAGTTTTTCAAAATTTATAGTTAGATTGTATTGACATAATTTTTCCATTTTCTTCAATTAATAATAATTCTTGTTTACATCGTTATTTTTTTTCCGGATTTTATTATTCAAAAAAAAAGAGAAGAGAAATCAAAAAAAAAAAAAAAAAAGCAAATCAATCAATATAAATCAGCTATGTACATACAGAATTTCCAGATTTCTGCCTTATTTCATCATTTATTTATCATTTGTTACTCAACAATAAAATAAATAGCTGAAGAAATTAAAACAAATAAAGAAGGAAAATTATTGAACAAAAATAGATTAGACAATATTTGAATATGGGAAATGATTTTCAACAATTGGATGAAATAGAATTGATACATCAGAAGTGTAGGAATACAATTGCTAAAACATAATTTCTGTCTAAATTTTTCATGTAATTTCAATCCTTTTATTTGAATTTATCAAAAAGTTTATGCTAGAAGCGAATAATTGCGTCCATGTTGCTTTAATTGAAATCTTTGTCAATGTTTAATTGCAGAAATTATCTAGCAATATAAGGTAGTTTTTGAACAGGTAATCGGCATCATTAGCTTTTTTACAGGTAATAATTCTTTTGTGCATATATTTGATAGTGAGAGATACAGATGGCAAGTGAATTATTTTCAAAGAAGACTCTTTGCCTTTTTAATTTTTTTTGTTTAGTTATAAATTTTTAAAATTGAAAATTTTTGATAGTTTTTGAAAATGAATAATGAGAAGAAGTGTTTTGGACGTAAATTGAAATTGCTAATTTGCACAAAAATTAGACTAATATAGAAGAGATATTTGATCGATTTGAATGGTCGTGATAATCTTTAAATGAAGTAATATTTTCCGACGTTTGTTATCAGTTGAACGAAAGAGAAATATCAATGTTCAAAAAATTATTGTTTACATACTAGATGACATTGAACTTTCAAATCATTTGGCAAGCAAACAATAATTTTTTGGGTTCAAAAAACATCATACAGTTAATTTTGATATTTCGAGTTTTGGAAGGAAGGTAAAATAGTTGAAAGAGGGAATTAATTTTTGAAAAATTTTCAAATCTGCTGTTCACCATTTCATATCAATCATTTCAACTCTTTTTCGACTTCTTCAAAACAGTTCTATTACGAATTTCTATCAATGTAAAAGAGAAAATTTTAAAAAGCTATAAAAAACTTGGAATTCAGACCAGGTTCAATTTTATTTGGCTGTCTCTTACACATTTATTTTTTTGTTTGTTTGTTTTTTTTTTTTTTTTATTCATTTTTCTCGTCTTAACTTCAAAATGGAATTTAAATTTTAAATGAAATTGAGCAAAACAAATGAGAAAATAGCGTGAAATAAGACTTGAATATTACAAACTAAAACATAAAAATGGAATATTTAGGAAAATTTTGGACATTATTTCTAACAAAATAAGCGATTTTTATGTATCACAAGGGCATACTTTCAACCAAATCGCCTAATTTAATTTGTTGTTTATCCAAAATATAATTATTATCCTCATTTTTATTAATATTAATGATAATACTACCATTATTCTTAACATAATCGGATTTTGCTATAGCCTGATTTCTGACATTCCGTAATTCCTGCTCCACAAACTGTAAATCGGCAAAAATTTTCGCATCACGTTGTCGCATATGAGCCTGAAATGAATGATTAATGCTTTGAGAGAAAAAAAAAAAAAAAAAAAAAAGCAAGAGAAATAAAGAAATAGAAAAGGAAGATATCAAGCAAGAAACGAATATCTAAATACTAAAATATTTGAATAATCAAACTGCATTAAAATATTGGGCATTATGCAATCAAATTTTGTCTCAAATCGTATTTTTCTGTTTTTTTTTTTCTTTTTCGAAAAAATACGTACTATTGTTGAAAAATAACCAACAATGACAATATTTTTTACTGCACTGATTTTGAATTTACTAATTTAATATTTAGCTAAAATTGTTAATCTACTAAATTAATTATGCAAAAATACAATTACCATTTCACGTCTGAGATGATTGAAGACTTCATTCCAAGATCGAAAATCACCACAAGAAGTTTTTTGGGAATCATTGGAACTTATTGATCTTGACAAACCCGAATCATTCGTTATATCATCCATTAACATTACTGGTTTCATTTTTGCTTGGGCAGGATTAGAATTATGACTGACCATACTGCATGAATTTATCACATCTGAACTGAATTTCATTTTAAAATTATCACAATTTATGATTTCAAAATTAATATTTTGCAAAAAAAAAAAAAAAAAAAAGAAAAGGAAAAGAAAAAGAAATGAAGAATAATTGGGAGAGAACTTGGAAGAACTTGAAGTTATGAAAGGATTTAAATAAGATCAAAGATTATTCTATGCTTTAGAAGAAAAACTTTCCTTTTTGTTTGCATTTTATTGATGGCTAAAACTGTCAACTACTGATGGCAGATAAATATGAGTCATCTGTTGAAATGCAGAATTTACATTTAGAATAAATTTGGTATTTCTATCATTATCAAATTAATATCGTTTTGAATTTACGATTAATCTAATTTGAATTTAATGATTTTCAATTATTCGTAAAATTTTTTTCCTCTCTTTTATCTTCTTCCTTTTCTCCTCCATTTTCTTTTCTTATATTATTTCGCTTCTTATTCAATTTTCTTTTGATTTTTGAAGAAAAGAAAAATCTAACTCTGATTAGCAATATCATGATTATCCTGATAATATTGTTCATCATCTGGTAATTCCAAGGAATAACTAGCATCAATAAATGATTGTTGTGAAGATAGTGATGTTGACGGGATTTCATCTTGCTCTGCAACATTTGAACCTAATATTTTTGAATTTAATCGACCAGGCAATGTTGCTGTATTACATATCCTGAAAATAATATCATCATTCTTAATCATTAAATAATTCAAAAATATAATTTCCATATACATCTATATATAGTTAATTAAAATTCATAATGAATTAGAAAATACAAATGAATTGCCATTTGTTACCAATTTTTCATTTATTTTCTTAATATCATTTTTTATTTTTGTTTAAAAATGAATGAAAAATAAGAAAATTAAATTAAAAATTAATAAATATGGTAAATCATTTAAATTTCTAATTGATTCAATTTGAAATGTTTGAAGAAAAAAAAAAAAAAAAAAAAGAGAGAATTTAATCTTTTGAAATTTTCAAACAATGATAAACGAACTTTTTGAAAAATTTCTTCGTTGCTTTAAATGTATTTAGCAATCCACCACTATTATTTCCACTATTGCAATCTGGATGAATTTCGCATCGAATTGATGACATATTGCTGAAAGTTTGCTTGAACGGTGATAAGCAAAGCGAGATATGATTATTGCTACCAGCACTACGAGATCTGAAAATGCAAACTTCAGTGATGATTTGCAAGATTTCAAGCAAATATTTCTGATGAAAAGGAATGCTACAGAAAATGCATTATTCGTTATCAAAGTAATATATAATGCAAAAATATTGTTGAAATAAATAAAATAAGAAGAAGAAAGAGAAAGGGAGAGAGAGAGAGAGAGAGAGAGAGATAAAGAGAAAAGAGTGATATATTTTAATCAGTGTTTTATTGACACCACTTCTTCTGTTAAATATTACAACTTTAAATTTAGCACATTTAATCCAACTTATTTAAATACGAATATTAGTAACATGAAAGCTTAATACATAATAATGAAATTTAGATTTATAAAAATGCTTATTTTAATTAAATTTGCTTTTTTTTTTTTTTTTTTTTTTTTTTTTTTAAAAA